>CM060199.1:14746341-14983213 GCA_030562195.1 Nipponacmea schrenckii | reverse complement strand
AATTTAGATGCAATTTTAAATAGTTTGTTGATAATATTAGCTGATTTAGAATCGAATTTATCCCAGATTGGACTACAATAATCAAATATAGGTTGAATATAGACTTTATAAAATACAGAACGATGAGATTGAGATAAGAAGCCTTTAATTTTTCTCAATTGGTAAAGTTTAGTGCTTATAACTTTTTTAATATGTTGTATGTGATCTTTCCTGTCCATATTATTGTTAAATACAACACCTAAAAGTTTAACTTTTGAGACATTTTCAATTGTAGCACTGTTAACAGAAATATTTAGTTTATCGATATTCATACGAGCTCTTCTTTGTTTAGTGGTTATAAGCATACATTTTGATTTGTTTTCATTAATTATCATTGAATTATTCGTACACCACTTGACTATTTCGTTTGTATCATGTTGAAGATTTGTTTGAAGTTGAGATACAGAGGAATTACTAGAATAGACAGTCGTATCATCAGCGAATAAGTCACAATGACATTTCAAGTTAAGTGGGAGATCATTTATGAAAATATTGAAAAGAATAGGTCCTAAAATGGATCCCTGTGGAATTCCATCGGATATCATACACTGTGGAGATAATGTACCATTAACATAACACCTCTGTTGCCTATTATTTAAGTATGAGGAAAGAAGTTTTATAAAATTTCCAGTCAGTTTATAACTCTTAAGTTTTTATAATAATATAGAATGGTTCACTAAATCGAAAGCTTTTTTAAAATCGATAAATATTAAACCACAAAGTTCATTATTATCTAAAGATTTATATATGCTTTCTGATATGTTTGTTAGGGCCATTAAACATGAATTGTCCGATCGAAAACCATACTGATGAGCATAGAGTAAATCATTATCAGTTAAATATGAATTAAGTTGATCAGATATATGTTTTTTTAGGGGTTTAGATATACATGATAATATTGAAATAGGTCTATAGTTTGAAGGATTATCTTTAGGTCCATTTTTATGAAAGGAAGTAACTTGGCTAACTTCAGCGTTTCGGGAAATATGGATTTTGTGATACATAAATTATAGATATACGTTAGAGAAGGTGCTAATAGTGGTGCCCCAACTTTAACGAAAATAGGATTAAATGTATCCAGTCCAGCGCCTTTAGAAGGATCTAATTGGGATAAATATTTCAAGACTTGTGATATGGAAATTGGTGAAATTTTACAAAATTGCGTCATTAACTTCAGATTTTACAAAATCATTTAAAGTATCACTATTAAATTGTACGTCATTGTCGTTATTTATCAAATTATTGGCTACATTAGAGAAATATTTATTTAAAGTTACTCCGGATATTGGTAGATCATTTGTAGGGAGGGGTCTATCTGATGCCATATTAATTGCATTCCACAAAGCTTTATTATTATTCTTATCTTTTATTAAAGATTGAATATATGATTTCTTAGCTGATCGAATATGAGATTTTACTTGATTTCTATATTTCTTATATTGGTCTGTACGATTAAGTTTTTTATAGTAATCTCTGGTATGCATCAATTTTTAGGATAGCATTGGTTAGCCATGGAGGTTTGACAACAGTTTTTACTCGCCTAGTAGTTAAGGGACAGTGTTTATTTATGACAGTAAAAAGTAAATTATACCATATTGTCAATGCTTGATTGGGATCAGAAGTGCTATATACATTATCAAAAGTTACAGATCGAAGATCCTCTGCAAAACTATAACAATTAAATTTCATAAAACACCGATAAGTGATAAAATTATGAGACGCTTTGGGGATTTTAAGTCCTGTTTTATACCAGGTAATACAAGTTGGAAAATGATCAGAAATACTGTAAGAAGGTACATTTACTTCTATAATCTGGTTGGTCTCAGATGTAATTACATGATCTATTAGCGTTTTTGATTTTTCAGTTACCCTTGTTGGACAAGAGATGACCTGTGATAGGTTGTATAAAGTGAGAAGATCAAGCCAGTAATTATTTTGTGAATTACATAAATTAATATTCATATCACCTAGCAACAGTATTTCTGAATTAGTATCAATAGATTTTTCAATCATACTTTCAAAATTTGCTATCCATGATCGAGTGGATTGTGGATGACGATAAATAAAACAAATTAAGATATTATCAACATTTTCGAATTCTATTCCGATCCAAATGCACTCTATGTCATCACGTTCAAGATCTTTTCGTCTTTTACATTTCAAAGAATTTCGTATGTAGACCAGTATACCTGCAGAACTTAGAGTGCATTTGTCTCGCCTAAAGGGTTGTTGAAAGTTGGGAATATTTAAGCTTTCATCAGTTACTAGTTCATTTATATGGGATTCTGTAATACCAAATATATCGAAGTTTTGTATGACTAAAGAGATTTCAATTAGCTTATTGACAATATATCGAACATTTAAATGACCAACATGTAGTCCTCTTTTTTGTCTAAGAAATTATACATATTCTAGATCTAAAATACACTGGAAAAAAAAACCTTACTAATTATAATTATAAGGATTGACAGCAAATGGATAATTATAATACATACTATAATAGGTGTTATAAATGTTTGCAAAGGGAAAGGGTGGACATCTAGGATATTTATAAAACAATTGATTATAATTTGCCATGTTTTGAGATAAGTGGCTTTTGGTAGGCGATTTTACATTTTGGTTTGTGATAACTGGTATGGATTTAGGAATCTGCTCACTGTTCTCTCTGGTTTTATTATTATTAACTTCATCTGTCCTTCTTCTGTAAAGAGCGAAGTGCTCTTTTGACTTCATCTGTCCTTCTTCTGTGATTCTTCTTGACGTTTTATCGAAGACTGAGTCCACGTTCGACGTCATCCCTACAGAAGAGCAGGACGCTCTTCTGATGTGCTTACAAGGTGATCATTTCTATTATTTTTAAGAAATAATAAACTGATTCACAAATTGCCGACATACCCTCTCCCGTATGTGACATAATGTTTTTTAGATTATAGACCAGCTTACGTTTATTCAATAAATCAACCAGCGTTTGCCTCTCTTCCCTTAATTGCATAATAATTAATTTTAAACAAATTGTACGTGGAGTATTGTATATTTATTTTGTGGTCATGTACTTGATCGCCGGAACATAGATCTGTCTATTTGATACACATGTACTTGTGTATTTTTAGTATTTTAGACGAATTGTATATTGAGATATTATGTATTTTTGATTTTTTTATTTTCTTTTTTTTTTCCAATCTATTGCCCCATGGGCTGAATGTGCGACAAGACCATGTCCTTGTGTATTGGGTCTTATTCTGACCCATGTAAAATAAAGAGTTTATTATTATTATTATTATTGCTTACAATGGAAACAGATGTTCTGCGGTGCCAGCTTCACCGCAGGAACATAGCTTTAGTTCGTATTTGTGATTTCTTACCTTACCTATCATGCTCAGACGAGCGACCGACCGACAGATCTGTCGATTGGGATGGTGCAAGATTACTTTACTGCTAGTGCTATCGTTTAACGTATCAGCGTCCACGAGAGTTTCCTCCCATCCAGATTTGATGCTTCTGATTAACTGTAGTCTATCGGCTCAATTTTTGTTTGTAAACAAAAAGAGTATTTTATTAATTGATTGTGTCAGCGATTGAAAAATAACTTGGATTATATTATACTATGAGATAATCTTCCCAAAACACACATGACTGACTGACTGACTGACTGGTAGGTATGGCGTCTGCTTCGGTAATCAAACCTTATCGCGGACGTTGAGTAGGGAGCGACCTGCTCCTATGGCTTCTTCTATATCTTTACTCACCGTTCTTCTTCTATATCTAAATTTTTCGTTCTTCTTCTGTATCTTGATTCTTCGTTCTTCTTCTGTATCTTGATTCTTCGTTCTTCTTCTGTAACTGTCTTCTTTCTTTCTTGTAGAGAGAGATGTGTTCTTATGACTTCATCTGTCCTTCTGTAAAGAGCGATGTGCTCTTTATTTTTTACGTTTTACCGAAGACTGAGTCCACGTTCGACGTCATACCTACAGATGAGCAGAACGCTCTTCTGATGTGCTACCTAGGTGATCATTCCTATTTCTTTTAAGAAAAAATAAACTGCTTCACAAATTGCCGACATTCCCTCTCCCTTATGTGACAAAATATTTTTCAGATTATAGTCCAGCTTACGTTTATTCAATAAATCGACCAGCGTTTGCCTCTCTTCCCTTAATTGGTTTCAATGGATTAACAGACGTTCTGTGGTACCAGCTTCGCCGCAGGGACATAGCTTTAGTTCGTATTTGTGATTTCTTACCTCACCCATCATTCTCAGACGAGCGACCGATCGACAGATCTGTCGATTGGGATGGTGCAAAATTAGTTTACTGCTAATGCTATCGTTAAATCTGAAGCGAAACGTATCAGCATCCACGAGAGTTACCTCCCATGCAGATTTGATGCTTTTGTCTATCGGCTCAATTTCCGTTGTTTTGCGAGTTCATCTGCAATTTCATTTCCTTGTATGCCAACATGAGACGGGATCCATGCCAGCTCGATTGATTTGCCTTGACTATTATATTAATGAACACGCTTGCCTGATTTCATCCACTAGCCTCGATTGGGAACTCGAAGAGTCTTTGACAATCGACATCAGACTGCTAAGCGAGTCGCTTAATACTACATAATTTGGATTTTGGTGGCCTGCGGAATATTGCACGGCATAGAGGATTGCGAGCATCTCTGAAGTATACACCGAGCAGTTATTAGGTAATCGCTTGATTATTCTTGTATTGCTAGAAGGGATATAAATCCCTAACCCAGTCGTATTATTTTCCGGGTTATGTGAACCATCAGTGTAGATACGGGTTCTTTTCCGACCACCTAGCGTCCATATGAGTTAAAGCGATCACCCGAGCAATGCAGGGATCGTCCCGTTTCTTATCCAATCTCGTAGCGAGAGAGGTGTCGACAAGAGGAGGCGTGATCGTCCAAGGAGCAATCTGGGGAGAGCAAACTCTCTGATGGGCAACCTATCTAGCCCATATTTTCAAACGGATTCCCGAACTCCCTGGGCAAAGCTTATATTATTTTTGGCTTGCCTCAACCTCGTGATCTCGAGGTAGGTGGGAGATGATTCTCCAAGGTGCTTGATTTTTTACCAGTATCTTAGAGCTTGCTCCTCTCTGCGTAGTTTTAGAGGGACCTCACCAACATCTTGGAGTAGCGACTCCGTTTTTATTCCGATACCTCCTCCGGTGGCTATGCGGAGTGCTTTGTGCTGTATTATATCAAGTTTATGCAGAAGCATTGGTCTAGCAGTCATGAATGCCTGTGAACCGTAGTCCAAGATGGGCCGGATCAGCGCACGATAGATCATAATGAGCGTCACCACATTGGCACCCCATTCATTGCCAGATATATTTCTCATTGAATTCAGCAAAGCTTGGCACCTGTGTTTGATATTTGTGATGTGTGGTCCCCATGAGAATTTCCTATCGAAGGTTACACCAAGTAACTTGGTTTCACCGACGAATCGATAGGCTCGCCATCCAAAACTAGTCGCATGTCGGTCACCTGGGGGTCTGCGCAGACCAACATTCCCACCATTTTGGCTTTGGATATTCTAAATCCCCAGTCATTTGCCCACTTTGCAAAGCTTTCCAAGCATAGTTGCATCCGTTCTTTTAGGTTTGTGTATAAGTAACCATTGCTCGAAAAAGTGCTGTCGTCAGCAAACATAGCGATCTGACATTTGTTTGACAGGTATTTAGAGTAACGGATATCATTGACCATTATACTAAACAAGGTGGGGCTAATGACTGAGCCTTGTGGCGTGCCATTTTCCAGACTGAATTCATCGCTGAAACTCTTTCCTATGGTTACACGTATCTTCCTATCCGCAAGAAAACTTGCTATCTAGTTGTGCATACGGCCACCTATTCCTAGTTGGCGCAGCTTGTGCAATAATCCATCTGTCCAGACCAAATCAAAAGCTTTTGTTAAGTCTACGAACACAGCGCAGAGGAAACCAGAACTGTTCAATGTCTTAGACATTGTGTGTTGTAGTGAAATACCAAAGACGATTTGTTATCATCGTTTCGAGGATTTTGCATAACGTGGATGTAAGGCTAACGGGTCTGTAAGACTCCGTTTCTGCGGGATCTTTTCCAGCCTTTAGGATAGGTATAATGGATGCCGTTATCCATTTTGTCGGTACGTGGCCATTGTTCCAAGATTCATAGAATAGTTCCAGAAGGATTTTCGAAGCTTCGGGAGGCAATTTCTTCAACATCGAATACTTGACATCACCCCCCCCCCCCATTTACTGTTTTCTGAAGTTCATCGGCTGTTAAGGGGAGATTCAGTGGGTCGTTTTCATATATGTGCTTCAACACACTGGATTTAGTTAGTTTTTCGATTAATGAATTCGGCGGAGTGGTGTTTGTCCCTACTCGCGTCAGCAAAGCTCTCAGCCATTAGGTCTGCCTTCTGTTTGTCGCTCTCTCAAACTCTGTCACCGTATTTTACAACTGGGATTTTGTGTGAAGATTAAATGCCATTCAGCGATCTGATTTTGGCCCAGACATCCTTGATCTGGGTGTGCTGGTTTAGCGTTTGACAGAATTCTTGCCAGTGGCAAGAGCGTCGTTGATGACTTTCTAAGCGTTCTCTGTAGTTTCCAAATAAGCCTGTTTTGTATCGGGGGTGAGGTTTCGTTGGACACGGCGTAGTACTTTCTTTCGTAATTTCACTGCGTGATGGCAAGCATCCTACCACCAGGGCTTCGGACAAGCCCTGTTTTTGCCAGAGGTTCGTGGGATAGCTTCCTTGGCTGCCTCCATGAGGACTATGGTGACAAATTTGGCGTAGACATCAACATCCTCGTTTTGTATGTCCTTTACGTCCCACTGCGAACAGTTTTCAGTAAATTTTATCCAATCTGCCTTTGCGATTTGCCATTTTTGTTTGCCGTGGATTTCTTCCCTTCTTAATTAACCCTTATAAGTAATATCTATTACTAGATGATCACTTCCAAGGGTCTCGGTCGAACTAACTTGCCAGTTGCAATTTGAAGCTATATTTATCGAAGCGATAGTAAGATCTAAATGAGACATTCCTCCACTGGAGTTATGGACCAAAGTAGGCCTCCCATCTTCAATAAGCACATGTCGTTATCCTCTATGAATTCGAGTATTCCCTCTTCTCGACCATCTTGCTTTTCCGATCCCCATGCGGCGTGTTTTGAATTAAAGTCACCACAGAACAGGATGTTCCGATGTGATATTTGTTCACGTAGGTTTCGAGAGGGAGCTTGGTTCCAAATGACATGCTTTACCAGGGTAGGTTTGATAAACCCTTTGACTAAATTTCAATTCCTCTCTCCATCGCTATGTGAACCAGGCTATTTTCTGCAGAGAACCTCAAGGTTGGATGACTACTCCAGGGGTAAATTGGTTTTGGGAAAAGGAACGTCCTACCCGTTACTAAGCAAATTCCTCAACCAACGAGTGGAACCAAAGGCCATTAAGGGTTTTGCTGCAGGATTTAAAATGGATCAATTGGACAGAAATATAGGGTGAGCTTTTTCTTTCCTTTGGAAAAAAAACGTCCTACCGGGCCCCGGAGTTAAGAAATTTTCCTTTTAATCAACAGTTTTCCCAACCTTCCTTTGCTCAGATTTGGAAAACTGCCGAAACCATTGCGTTTGAAAATAGACGGCTTAGTTTTTCCAGTTTCCTACGAAGAATTTATTGTCATTGCCAGGTCGTGCCCAGGAGTTAAGCAATATTGGTGTCTGCATTGTTCTCGACCGAGGCATGCAGACGATTAAACCCCCTCCTCTCCTTCGCTTCTTCTGGACGGAATTCTACTTCTGAAGGCCCTTAATTTTTTTGAAATAGAGGTTTTTAGTAGCCTACTTGAAATTTGGAGTTAACTTGAGCTTGTCGACCTTTTGTTTGAGCTGTTCAGAATTTTTTGCAACGCCCGATCAAGTTTAAGAAACTGTCTGCGACCGAGGTGCAGAATTTAGGACCCCGTTTCACCTTTTTTCGTTTTTTTTAGAGACGTCTGTTTGGCTACTTGCGGTGAGGACTCCTTAAAGTTTTTAAAAAGAGTTTTTAGTAGCCTGAATGATCTTCGGACTAACTCTGCGCTTGTCGTACTCTTCGTCCGATTTAGCAGCTGTTGCAGCAATTTCTGCAACGTCCAGCATCAAGTTTAAGAAACTGTCTGCGTCCCGGTGTGAATCCGGGCCCCGTTGACACCATTTTTTTTTTATGCCTCTGACCCACCTACACTCAGATCAAGTGTTTGATGGATATACTTAAGTTTGTAAATAGTACTATATCCAACTCTCACATGTGTCCTAATAAGAGGTTATAAATTTTATAAAGATATCATGGTAGACACATGTGAGCGATCTTCATCTTGTAACCATATTTTACATTCACGATTTTAAATTTGTTGGTGTATATAACATGAATGTAGACGTGTATATAAAGGGGTAAATATACACGTTGTATATAAATATAATGATGTATATATATAGTTCTTTAATATATGTTATATAATCTATAAATATGTAAATAAATAAAAGTATACTCTGGATAAATATATACGTAATCTATATAATATGGATAGTGTGAATACATATAAATATGTATGTAAATAATAATCTATAAATATAAAAAATATAATAAGAATAAATAATTGTATAAATATTTGTGGATAAAAATATTTGATGAAATGAGGAGTGAAAATATCTCACGGTACCCGAGTGATATTATCACCCGAACATGTATTATAAACTGGAGTTATTTCTAGCAGACTGTATACCAAATTATCTATCATTACTCTATGGGTTTAGGTTTCACCTTATTACTCCATATAATGTGGAAATAATGGTAGAAATATGGATACAGCCCGCTATCAATGTTTTCGAGGAGTGGGGTAAATTCTCCAATGGTTACCCCCATACTCAGGGTATTTTTGGTGAAGTAACAGAAGCTGTCCCGTAGCCTCTTTAGATGTTTGCAGTGCACAAACAGATGTCTGAGGTTCTCTCCACCGATTCTGCAATAGTTGCATTTGAGGTCAAAGTCGGTGGAGCTGCGGACCCTCAAAAAATGTTTGGTCGGAAAGGCCTCGTGTATCAGGAGATACATGAAGTCCTTCTGTTTGGGTTTTAATGTCGACTGCAAAAGAGTACTGAAGATATTATTGAAATTGATATGTTTATAGTACGTTTGTACACGGCTTTCGAATTTTTTGTTGTTTATTGTTGTATCGTCAGTGTTTCGGACTACCTATGTCGTAAAAAACACGTCATTATGGTTTTTGGGGAAAAAGGGAGAGCACTCGGGGGGAAGAAACGGAATTAGAATGTACACATGTTTATGTTGAAGTCAAATAAAGATTTAGTATACAAATACGTCTTTCCAACCTACAATACAACATTGGCGACGAGGGATACGATCCACGTAAATTCTACAAGCTTCCACCTACACTTACGGTAAATTTACAGCATTATAATGGCTCATTCATCCATAGGCATTGAACCTCCACCGAAATTTCTAGAAAGCCCAGGACCTCCACCCAATTACGCAGATGCTATAGCTGCTGATGATTTCTCCGTGAAACGACGAACGGCTATTCTGTTAAACTGCTTAGGCACCGAGGGCCAGAGAAGATACGCTAAATTAGAAGAATTGGCGAATTATCCACGTGATGCTACAGACTACGATAAGGCCAGAAAGAAACTTGAGAAGGAGTTCAAACTGAACCAGAACATAAGAACTGAAAGGTATTTGTTCAGAAAACGTGCTCAAAAACAAGGTGAATCAATATCTGACTACATTGCAGAGTTGAGAAATCTAGCTTCTACATGTGAAATGCCTGATAGAGATGATGCAATCTTAGACCAATTCATTGAAAAACTTTCTAACAACAAGATAAGAGAGAGATTGCTAGCAGAAGACAATAGTTTAACCCTTTCCAAAGCTATTGATATTGCTATGCGAATGGAATCAGCAATTAAGGATGCGAAGACAATGAATCCATCAAATAATGGTACATTAGATGAAACATCAATTAATAATGTCAAAAAGGGAAGAAATAAGTCCAAGTTTCTGAAGTCGAACGAACATACACGTCCAGTGCAAACTAAGGCTCATCAAAAACAGCAACCAAAACAGGCACAGTCCAGTATGACCTGTTACCGTTGTGGCTCTCATCATCACAAGGCTAATTATCGTACATGCCCTGCACTGAAGATAACATGTCGAACATGTGGCAGAGTAGGTCACATGGAGAAAGTTTGCTTCACTCCGCTACGTCATAGTCAAGTTAATGAACTGACTGACGATGAATTAAGGCAACATATACTTACCATAGATTCTACTCAAACTGATGTCACTCCTAGTCCAAGATGCACAGTATTCATCAACAATGCTCCAATAAAATTTCTTGTTGACTCAGGATCACTGTATACTTTGATAAACAAGGGCATATACAAAACCTTCTTCTCCAGCATACAACTGCAACCTAGTGACATATCTCCAGGTGGCTATGGTGGCATACCTATTTCTATCAATGGTTACTTTGAAACCAATATCCAGTATAAGGATAGAAAGACTACAGAGAAGATATATGTTTCTGAAAATGGTACATGTATATTAGGATGGTCAACACAGAAGAAGCTAAAAATTATTTTAGATTCTCGTTTGGATCAACCAGTCCTCCAGACTGACTCCATCATCGACGAATTCCCTGAAGTATTTACAGATAATTCCACTACAGTAGCTAAATACTTCTGTCATGACATACGATGGAAAACTGGTGAAAAACCTGTACAGTTTAAAGTTAGAAATATTCCACTTTCAGTACGTGCTGACCTAACTGAGGAACTGAATAAGCTACAGAAGGATGGTGTAATTGAACCTATCACTTCTTCCGAATGGATTTCTCCAATTGTTGTTGCACGGAAGCCTTCAGGCAAAATCAGAATGTGTGTTGATCTCCGCGATGTTAATTCGAAGATAGTAGTAGAAAAACATCCAATGCCTAACATTCACGAAATGTTAGCTACTTTAAAAATGAATAAATCTTCCATATATAGCACTCTAGATTTAACCAGTGCCTATCATCAGGTTCCTCTTACAGAACGCTCTAAAGATATTACAGCATTCATAACACCAGATGGTTTATTTCGATTCACAAGAGAACTCTGCATCATCACTCTTTCAGAGAATGATGGGAGAAATATTTAAAGACACACCAGGCGTACTTTATTTCCAGGACGATATTTTCCTCCATGCAGATTCCAGAGCAAATCATGATGAACTGCTTAGAACTGTCTTATCCAAATTAAAACATCATGGTTTAACTGTTAACAAGGAAAAGTGTAAGTTTAGTGTAACTAATGTTGACTATTTAGGACACACTATTTCTGGTAATGGTATACAGCCAAAAAAGAACTTACACAGGCAGTCATAAATGCACCGTCTCCAACAAATAAAGATCAACTTCGATCATTTCTAGGACTTTGTGAATACATGTCAAAGTTCATTAAAAACTTTGCCTCAAAAGTGGTTCCACTTCGTGAATTAATGAAAGAACGTAACACATTCCAGTGGACAGACAATCATCAAAAGATTTTTGATGAGATTAAGTATGAAATAAGTCAACGCCCAATTCTCAGTGCTTTTGACAGTTCCAGTGAAGCACAGACTATTGTTACAACCGATGCTAGTAAATATGGTTTGGGTGCAACACTTTCCCAAATACTTAAAGGTGAAGAGAAGATAATAGCTTTTATTTCCAGAACATTATCTGAAACAGAGCAGAGATATTCTGTTATTGAGAAAGAGATGTTAGGTTGTTATTGGGCTACAAAAAGACTAAGAATGTTCATATGGGGTCGACAATTCACACTTAGGACCGACCACAAACCTTTAATTCATATTTTAACCACAAAGGGATTTTCATCCGATCGTACAAGTCCACGCATCAACAGATGGTCTACAAGAATGTTAGAATTTAACTACACGACAGAGTACACTCCAGGACCTGAAAACGTTTTAGCTGATTGTATGTCACGACTATCAATTCCTGCAGACAAAGAGGAATACAGCCATGATACACCTACTGATGAATCTATAGCCAACATCCAGCACATTACAAATGGTATGATTTCATCTGCAGAATTTAAAGAAGCTACAGCAAAAGACTGCACTCTCCAGAATGCTATTAAATACACCAACAGTCATTGGCCAACAGTATCTTCACTTCCGAAGGATCTGAAGATGTTTCATAAACTAGCTCATGAATTACAGCATCAAGATGGTTTATTGTACCGACATGAAAGACTAGTTGTTCCACATACTCTACAGAATCGTGTCATCCAAATAGCACACGAAGGACACTTTGGCATGACGATGGTGAAACGCCGAATCCGTCAATACTATTCGTGGCCTGATATGGATAAACTGGTAGAAGATAAAATCCGTCAATGTTCATTTTGTCAAACTAGTGACAAACCATTCAAATGTACAACTCCACCTTTAACTCCAATTCCACTTCCAGAAAGAGTTTGGCAAAAACTAGCGTTAGATATTCAAGGACCTTACATTAAAGGAGAAGTTAAGTACAAATTTGTTTTAGTCCTTGTAGATTTTTATTCTAAATTGCCTATAGTCAAATTTGTTAGAGAAGTTACAACTAATGTAGTTATAAACTTTCTACAAGATGTTTTCTCCAGAGAAGGTTTACCTGAAACCTTGGTAACTGATAATGGTGTACAATTTGTCTCTTACCAAATGACAGAATTTCTTCAATCTAATTCCATAAAACACATACTTTCCACAATTTATCATCCATCAACAAACGGTTTAGTGGAACGTATGAATAGAACCATAAAAGAAGGAATTCAAATTGGTAAAATCGAAGGAAAAACTCCTGTTCAATCCACCATGGAAAGATTGGTAGCATACCATTCAACTCCACACAGTGCTACAGGCAAGACTCCATTTCAGTTAATGAGAGGAAGAGAAGCACATACGAAACTCTCCATATCTGATCTCCACATCAAAAACACAATAGATGATTCAAAAATGCGTGATAGAGTCAAGACTTATCAAGCAAAATACACCCAGCATTTCAACAAACGACACGGTGTTAAAAGAAATCAACCATTTAAAGTTGGTGATTTTGTCCGTATTCTGGGACAACGTCATGTTTTCAAAGGGGAGATGAGATACTCGGAACCATTGTAAATTACAGCAATCAATGACTTTTGCGCCAGATTATCAAATGGAACAAAATGGAACTTTTCCAAATTAGTTCTAGTAAATCCTAATATCATAAAGGAATTATTTCTTAAACCTAATACCACTGAAAATTTTGGATTTACACTCAACACAGATGCAGAAAATTACAGAAATAATAATATTCAGATCCCTGCACCAAATCGGGACAACGCACCTGCACCGGTATTCAGAAGGAGTAATAGAGTTGTAAGGAGACCACAGAGATACAATGACTTTGTGATGAACTGACATTTTATTAATTCAAAAGTTTAGCATGTGACTTTATTTTTCAGCTTGGACACATATATTCAGTTCATATACAAAGTGACTATTGAAAAAAAAAAAACTTTTTTCCAAAAAAAAGGAGATGTGTTGTATCGTCAGTGTTTCGGACTACCTATGTCGTCAAAAAACACGTCATTATGGTTTTTGGGGAAAAAGGGAGAGCACTCGGGGGGAAGAAACGGAATTAGAATGTACACATGTTTATGTTGAAGTCAAATAAAGATTTAGTATACAAATAGTCTTTCCAACCTACAATACAACATTTATCAATTGAATATATAAGTCTTTTGCAGTCGTTTTGATGTTAATTTTTGTACCAAAGTTCCGAAATTGATGAAGTAATGGTTTATATGCATCGTGAACATCTAAAATTGATACGGGAAAACTTTTGTTGGAGTTAAACTCTTTCAAGGCAGGGCCCATCCAATAAAAGAGTAGGGCAACCCAAGGATAGTTTCTATCCTTGGCTGCCCAAGCTATCTGCTGTAGGTCAAAAGCGTCCAACTTGACAGTAATGTCACAGACACTTTGCCCCCCTAGATCAGGTGGTAATTTCATTGTATCTCTGGCGATGGCTTCTTTTTGAATATTGCTGAATTTAGATTTTTTAAAAGTTGTTTATCTGTGTGCTGCGAGGTTAGAGGTGCCTTTACGGCTCCTTTCACCCCTGAGCGTGGTGTCAAACAAGGCTGCCCGCTCTCTATGGCCCTCTATTCCCTTGCTGTACACCCTTTGGCCCTGAACATAAATAATAATAATATTATATTTCTGTAAGTTATACTTATCTGAGAAAAGTTCTGTTTTTCTTTCGAATTTGTTATGAGAATTAGAATAGACGATAGTACTATTGGTTGGTCTAGAAGGCATTTGCTCTGAAATAAAATGGAACAGGAGCAAACTTTGTGAAATCGCACTTTCAAGCGAATTCGGTACTCATTTGGCTGAAATTTCATCGACTTATGTTTCTTTTTCAATGTATACATATGAAAACATATTTTTTATATCAACGCATAGGCAGTCAAATAAAAGATAGGCTATCATTTTGAGTCTGCTATTACAATCTTATAGAAATGCATGTATATTTTATTGTAAATTATACTTCAGACTGGTTTCATATTTATTAAATATAATATATCCTTATTAGATTTCTGTTTATTTTTCCCTTAACACAGACTAGTTAAGTGACAATTAATTGATAACATAATTACAGTGTTTCGCATCGAGAGTTACGAGAAAATTTTGCATGAGATTTCCATAGCTTCATTAGAAACATTGAGTCAAGGCCGAGATTTTAATGTTTATTTGTGAAAAGAGTCATATTTTTATCATGGGCTTAACATCGAATTTTTAGCTGATTAACTTAACAGTGCCAATATTATCAAAGAATTTAAATATTGAAATTAAAGATTAAAGATGTTTGAAAATAGTAGAATAATTGTCAATGGGAATATTGTTGTTGTTGTGGCCTATATAAAAGGTAATCACCTTTCTAATTCAATGTGACGTCCACGTTAAAAGTATGTTTGGACCCTTTTCAACAATTAACATTGAAAATCTTGGCATAATGGTATTTTCTAAGTGACCAATAATAAAAACCGTTGAATTTCTCTAATGGCGCTATGGGAATCTAATGCTAAATGTTGTCAGTATTAAGAATTTGGCACTCAATCAAAATGAGTTTTGTCGTAGTTCGTGTGAAGGTAATAAAAAGGAAACCTCAAACAGATAAAAAATAATTTATTAAATAGATGATTTAAAATGAAATATAAATGTGTTTTATATAAATAAATAACTTTGTATTATTTTTTATCAAAAATAGCATTGAAATAAATAAATTTATAATATATTTGTATACTTTTTAATTTATGAGAATAAACCTAATTTATCTTTTTTCAATAAACACAAATATTTTTCATGTTTTAGTCAAAACAACTTTGTATTGTGAATTCTGCATCAAAAATAAAAAGAACTGCTTGGTTGTTTGTTTAATTTCGTTATATTTATGATTTAATTCTACTAATTTTTTTTAGATGAATTGACATTTGTGTTTATTATTTTCTTTGTTTGCTAATTTATTTTTTAATTCTACTTATTTTTGCTAGCTGAATCCTCAGAAACACTTAAAGTAGTTTATGATCACATTTTTTCGTCCTTCTATAATAACTGAATTCCATTTGAGTTGAAAATGAAAAAAAGAAGAGGAATCCTGTGAGGTTTTTCGGTTTTTAAAAATCGTATATTAACAATAGAAAAAAAAATAAAAAACAAATAAAAAGAAATAAATATATTTACTTATTAGTTAATTAATCAATAAGTGAATATAAAAATAAAAAATAAGAAAAACAATTTGAAAAAAAAGATTGAAAAAATAAATAATAAGTAAATAAAATAAAAAAAAGAAAGAAGAAAAGAAATCCTGCGACGTTTTTTTAAAACTGTTTTCAAAATCATATATTTACCGAGTCCGAGTATGCAATATAAATAAATAAATAGATAAATAAATAAAATCATAAAAAGGAAAGAATATAAGTAAAATTTAATTTTTTTTAGATTTAAAACATGCTCTAAAGGGGCAAATTATGCAAAGTAAGGCTGCTCCAATTCTTCGCATCTTAGAAGGTTTCTTGACTGAAATTAGAAAAAAACATGATTGTTTCTTAAACAATATCTTAAACAAATTACATTGGATTTGTAGAGATTCCACGCTAAGATTTGGGACCCTTATTTCTAATGAAATGAAATGAATGTTTTACGCCCTACCTTTCTGCATCTAAATTTGAAAGGCAGAAATAATTGACTTAATATTCCTGGGAACTACAGTCTAACCAACAACTATTTGTCTAACAACCTCTGAGCAAAATATAATTAGTTGGCATAGTACAACCAAACCATTTCAGAGAAAGAATGATTGAATAAAAGAAAATATGTTGATACCTTACCTTTCTTAGGATATAATGTACCTATTCTGGCAGAGTAATCAAATTCTTCTAAATCTTCAATATCATCAGGAAAACTGAAGTCGTTGATGAACTCTGCCAGAATATTCTCAACCATATTTATATTTTCTAGTCTCATCCTTTTTAGGTAAGTCGTCATGGTATCATTTTTCACTGCTCCTCGGATGACATATTTAGACAGATCAATTGGAGAATTTCTATTTCTTAACTTTCTAATATGTTCAAAGTCTTCTAATAGAGAGGGGTCATCTATTCCCAAAACCATGTTCGGTTCTGGGAAGTTGTTCGGTGATTTAATTCGCCTTGATGCTGGTACAGAAATATAGAAATAATCCATAACAGGGAAATGATCATCTCTTCCCAAAACCAGATTTGGTTGTGGGAAATTGGAAAATTTCTTAGTAGGTACTACAAGTTCTCCGCTTCCGTCCACTTCAATCCGTAGTCGAAATGACTCTGAAACAAAATAGATAGATACAATAAACAGAACTGTACATCTTCATTATAAAGATAACATCCACAAAATGGAAAAAATGTCCTGCAAAGCGGGACACATTTGCATATAGCTGCGAGTGAACCGAAATTGAAATTGCGTTTTGACGGACAGTGTTCTGCAACGATTAATATCATATAGCAACATGTATGATGGTAAATTTGAAATAAAATACGTACCGGTGGAAGAAGTAGACCTACATTCAGTTCCCTGAATAGTCTTAGAATTCATAATCTATGCTTAGATGAAAAAATTCCTGAAGAACTCAAAACACGTCTTGTCTGGTATAGTAACAGAAGAAGCAGTAAAGACAATCGCTATGACGTCATATCAACAATAACGTTACGTTATAAAGTTACGTAAAGGCATTTCTTGCATTCATTTTGATTTTAAAATAACCAAACATAGATACACAAAACTCCTGCCTTAATGTTCCTTGGAACGATAGTCTAGTCAACAACAATCTGCTAAATCTTCTCTGAGCAAATATGCCTACTTTCTTCACATTTTGGGGTCTACATACAATTGTAAGACTAATTTCACAAATCTACAAATCTGGAAATCCAGACAAATAATTATTATGCATGATTTATGGTAAATATTAAATGCCTCAATCTATTGAGCATATCCAGCTTGGTGAAACTTCGGGTATTCATTATCGTTTGACTGCTCTGAGCGTAGCACTAACCCGTGTTACGTGAAAAAAAATTATTATTATTATTATTATTTCTTTGACAATAAAACTATTGATCCCTTGACATAAGTTTTCAGTGTCTTGAATTAATATTCTTTAAATGACAATCTGACTGCAAACCTCCATCAAATAATAAATCTTTGATAGAATAACAGACAATAGGTTTAAAAGGAAACATAAGGGTTAAACTTTTAAACATTTCAATACATGGCTAATATAACACTCAATTCCACTGCGCCTGCACTATTGGCATTTCATCTAAGTACACATGGAAAAGTAGTGGGACTACCCCTCATTGTTTTACCCCATTTAAAACATTAAAGATTCAATATTGCCCAATCTCACTCTAACAGAAGTTAATATGAAAGACAAAATAAGCACACATAAGCAAACACACATATATTTTATTTATTAAAAATTTAATTATTGACTGCTCTGAGGTAGCACTAACCCGTGTTACGCGAAAAAAAAATTATTATTATTAATATTATTTCTTTGACAATAAAACTATTGATCCCTTGACATAAATTTTCAGTGTCTTGAATTAATATTCTTTAAATGACAATCTGACTCCATCACAATAATAAATCTTTGATAGAATAACAGACAATATGTTTAAATGGAAACATAAGGGTTAAAATTTAATCATTTGAATTCACGCTTAATATAACACTCAATTCCACTGCGCCTGCACAATTGGCAATTCATCTAAGTACACATGGAAAAGTAGTGGGACTACCTCTCATTGTTTTACCCCATTTAAAACATTAAAGATTCAATATTGTTTAGATACAACTTAAGTTAATATGAAAGACAAAATAAGCACACATAAGCAAACACACATATATTTTATTTATTATAATATTTATTAAGTTATTGAATCGTATTCACAAATTATATTTTTTGATACAGTAAAATATTACATATCAACAACCAGGCTTTGATGGCATAATATCATACTGTACAATGAATTAAAAAGTACAGCAATGTATCAGATTCAATGAAAGTAGGTTTCTGTTTCAAGGAGAGTATTTTATTAATTGATTGTGTCAGCGATTGAAAAATAACTTGGATTTTTTTATACTAAGAGATAATCTTCCGAAAACACACATGAGAAACATAATGAAATATTCGTCAACCTTCATCCACACAATTGTGATAACGGAAAAAATTAAACAATTGAAATCGGACACCGCAGCCATTCAAATCTCAGAAACATGGCACTGGAAATTACTGTTTTTTAAAATTTACACACATCTACACTTTGACAGCTAAATCAATCAACATCGTGTCCTCAATATACAAGATATTATCTGACTGTTACTCTACCACAGGCCTTTAATCCGTCAATTTCCTTTAATCCGCATGTCTCTTAATCCAGACTGACTCCCTGACAACCAGCATCTCCCGTTAATCTCCTTAACACCTCGAGTATTAGAATTAATAAAATCAAATTTTCATCTTAAACATAATCAATTTTCAAAATGAATTCTCGGAAGCAGATCAAGGCCAAAGGTAAGATATTTCATAATCGTGTTTTTATCAGAATATTAAATTTTATAAATTCATCAATTATCTTAAGGGGTATACATTTCATTAAGCGATTATATTTCTGTGAGTTATACTTATCTGTGAAACGAAATGGGTTTTTATTCGAATTTGTTATGAGAATTAGAATAGCCGATAGTATCATTGGTTGGTTTTGAAGGCATTTCCATTTTCATTCGACTTCTATTTCTTTTTCAATGTATACATATGAAAACAGTATATTTTTATCAACGCATAGGCATTCAAATAAACGATGGGCTATCATTTTGAGTATGCTATTCCAATCTTATAAAAGTTCCTGAAACTTTTTGTGGTGCTCAGAAAAAGAATCATATCCCCCTTCACGATAAACTAATCCAATGTTTCGACTTTTTAATCAGTATTATGCCTATGCCCCATAGAGTTTTATTCTATGATTTGGCTACTCTTTCCTAAGATAATTCTGTCAACTTATTGTAGCCAAAATAGTAATTATGTCTATCGGCTAAGGCAGACCCCACTACTACTCTCTTTGTGAATAAAAACTAACTCTGTATTCTGATTGATAATGGCTAAATGACATAAAATACATAATAACATATAAAATATCTAAACATAAAAAATGTAAAACTTAAAAATAACAAAAACATATGTATAACAGTTATAATACTTATATCAAACCATGGGGGTTCAAACCCGCCGCAATTGGTAATCACAATATCTCCCTGAGTCCGAAGTACACAAATGTTGAGTAAAGTCCATAGTAAATTTTTAATAATATTGAAACAAATCTCTCCCAAAAATGCATTCCATTTGAGCTCTTTATTTCGATCCCCTAAAAACATTAGGACTGTTGCATGTATTTCTATTTTTCAGCTTCAGGATATGCTTTGATAGCATTTCGAGACAATCTATCCTGTCAGATATTCAATATAGCTGATATAAACGGTCCACGAAGAAAAGTTACCGGAGCCTCTATTAAAGTAGATGTTAATGGTGTATCGATACGTGGTACTATTATTCGCGTAGCCGGTTGGTAGACTTTACATTATTTTTTGGCTCATAGAAGCATTGTCAATGATTGCTTTATGTCAAATACATCAAGCTAAAATGATAAAAACTATAATATACATATACAGAGAGGAAGCATAGAAAATATGATAATTGTAGTACTAATATGTACATTGATAAATCAGTGGTCTTTGGTATGATCGCATAGTTAGGGTAGGGTTAATTGATTTTGTTAATAATGCAAGTTGACATGAAAGGGCAGTAATACAACATTTTCTTTTATCGTTAATTATACCTGAAAATATTTTCATGTTTCTACTTAAATTGTCACTAACAGGGTTTTCAATGATTGCTCTAAGTTAAATACAAAAATATATTTTTTTCTAGATCAGAAGAAATGTCTACAGATTGAGAAAGAAAAATTGAACGTGAAGGCATTTTTCGGAATTCCGAATCGTAAAAAGGGTAATTAGCTCCATGTTTTCATATACAGTGATAGCAGGCAATAAAACGAGGCAAATAAATTGTGATAAACACCTCGAGTTGACTTAATCAATGGAACCAGGCGTCCAAAGATACTGGTTGTCCTGTTGTTAGTATTTATATGATTTATTCTTTGCTTCAGTTGTTGCTCGCACTGTAATTCCTGTCGCTGTTTCCACCAATCCTCATTTCACTAGATCCAGTGCAAAACGAAAGTTAAAGTCATTGAAGGTAAAGAGAATTACAGCATGCACCTATTTTATGTTAATTTTTATTTAATATCAAATATTTATTTCATACTGCTAATGAGGAGTTGTAAATAATAGTAAAAATAGGGATCCACAAGGTCTACTGCCCTATCTGGCCTCACTAATTTTTATCAATATCGTACATTTTGAATTGATCCGCATTGTTAGCTATACTACAATCTGATGTTGTAACGAGCGTAGAACCAGAGTTGACAGTATTCAAATTCTACTTCATTACCTACGGCGCCTCAACTTGAATTAGGCGCCCATATAATAGAGCTTTTCATTTCAGGACCAAAAGAGTGTCAATATCCAGAGAAGTAACGACTCCAAAACAATAAATCTACAACAAAAGTTGAATACCGATAACACTTGTAAAACCCAGCACTTAACACTTGTAAAACATGAAACAAATGAAGTCAGCTTTCGTGATTTATCAGTGTCGACACCAGTTTCAGATTGCCTTTCATCCACACCATCCAGCTTAACCAACAAATCACCACCAACATTTGAAGTTCCTATAACGGTGCTAGAATCATCTACACCTTCATCTAATGCACTAGTGGCACAATGTTTCCCAATCGTCAATGATGTAATTTTACCAGCTTATACTCCAGTACCAAAATTCATCTCACCCATACCGTATGTAGAACATTCTTACCCAATAACACCATCGATACCTTCACCATTGTACACTTCCAGTCCATTAAAAACAGATTGTGTTCATGTAGCCAAGACATCCTTCAGTTCGCCTCTTGATGCCTACAGAACTTTGGGCTCTTTTTCACCACCCATTGTCGACCCGTCGACCCCGAGTTACTTGACCCTAGAAACTCCTACAACAACACCTGAACCCTTAGCAAAATCACTGATAGCTCCATCCTTTCTAAGTAATTTTGATTCACCTGTGTTTATCGACCAACCAACACCAGATGACCTCATCCACTCTTCCAGCAACTGTGTTGATTTAACATCGTCATCCATGTCTTTGTTTGAACCTCTACTAATATCACCACCAAATGACCCACGAATGCAAGAGAACACGACCTACGAAGATAAAAGTATACATCCAAAACTATACCAGCATACCAAATCTATGAACCACAACATATCCTTCATGTCCGGAATAGAACCACTCATCCAATCATTTTCCGAGTATCCAACTCCGAATCATAGTTTTGTCGACCCAGAGCGAGACCCAATAACCAACCAACTGCTTATTTCCGGTCCAAATAAGAAGCGAGTTGATCGTGCTCGATATCCATATGTTTCTAAAGCCAGACGAAACTTGCCGTTTAGTGCTACGAATCCCTACCACAACGAGATGAAAAGTAGCTCTGATAACAGCCAGCTTATTCCAATAGAGCTAACTGGATGTAGCAATAACAGAAAAATGTCCGAATATTCTGAGGACATCCCGATCCTAAACTGGTTGTGCACTACACCACCACCGATACAATGGATGCATGAAGAACTTTTAGAAAGTGAAGAGCAAAGAATCGAAGTCACCTCAGGGAATAACGCACCCCTTAGTAGTCCTGGATGCTGCTACACCTTGCCTCATGAAGATAAAGTGAAACTTTTCGCCGACGAAGGCTTGGCATCCAGTTCCATAAACACCCTTTCACCGATTGTGACTGCATCAATCAATTCGATGACTAGCCAAACACTCGCCCAATCAGCTTCCAACAATAATCGGATTTACAACGACAGTCGTCCTTATACCGAAATTCTACCTAATAAAACAAACCATTTGAAAATTTCTTTACAAGCCTTAAGCGGAAATACTACGTATCCAGAACAACAAATCCACAAAGGTGCTTTGCCAACGCATCCATCCATATTAACAACTGTATCACAGATCAACAATTATGAACCCTTCACACAAGCTTCAGCTAAACTTGTACCTAGTCAGCCACCATCTCATGTGAATCTAGCACATACTCAACGACTCACCACCCAACAACCATCCTATCCACCAACTTCTGAATTTCCATGTGAGCAGTCCTTCACATATTCTCACAACATGGCTGGGCTCTACTCACAGTCACCTCAGTTTCAGCTAGGTACACCAGTTCCTCCAGTACAATGCTTCACCACACCCATTTTCGGCTCTCCAAGCTATATTCCCCCACAAATCTTCAACGCTCCACCAAACTTCTACAATCACATCCCATTCACACCAAATGTTCACACTTCACCGGCATTTGATGTTACACCACCGACGCCTTCGCAAATATTTCAGCTGTCCATAACAACACCAAATCTACAACAATCTGATACGAAATCGATTATAGAATCGTGTTCCCGTGCCAAGGAGTCTTATCTTAAGGGTCAAGATTCTCCTTTAGTCAGTGCAGTATCTCAATCTACCTCCCATGCTCAGAAGAAACATAAGACATTATACCAAAAGCGTGAATCAGCTTCAACTTCAATTTATCAAGCCTCTCAACTCAACACACATACCATCATATCTCGACCTAGCCCATGTCTAACACCGCTACCGCATCCAGATCCTTACATCAAAACCAATGTTAAAGTGTTTCAGAAATCAGCAAAAGACCTAAAAGCCATGAGGCAGTTAAAATATTTTGATATAGACGACCCAAAGTTGCTTCTCTTGAAAGCTACTCATATTGCCAAACGAAACATCACCTCCTTTTATGTACAGCAAGCCCTAGATGACCTCCCGGATGATGCTAGTGAAGAACCTATCTCTCATCCTTACATGATTGACACTAGCGTCCTACGAGAAGCTCTGTCAACTAGCAGTGCATCCCCTCAACATTTTGCCCGATTTCTCTTTGACAAGATTTTTACAGTATACGAGTTTCGAGGCCATTCTATACGTGGTGCTGGTGAGCGTCGAATCCTAAACCAAATAAAGATGGCGTCCATCAAAGTAGCTGTGTGCACGATCTTCCCAATGGAGAATAACGATTGGCAACGTTGTGAAAGTAGTATTAACTGCCATATCAGGGCATTAGAAAGAAAGATGAAGAGACTCACTTGGTTGAAATTTGATAAGTATCAGTCTTGATTATGAGAATGAGATGATGCATTTGTTTATGACTTTTCACTTTGAAAGTGATTATATACTGTATAATATATGGATAATTGGACCTCTATCAGTTGGTTAACTGGATAAATGACTGAAACTCTTACATGTTTAGTGATATTTTAAAGATATATAGTGCTTTTTTATAGTCCCTGTGCTAAATTATCATGTTATGGTAGTGCTTTTCATAGGCCATAGTGTGAAACTTGCTGGAATAGGTTTAATATTTATTAAACTAAACTAAAACTGAGCGAAATATGTCTGGAATACAACATGATTATGGGCTAATGTATATTGTATACAAAATATGTAATTGAATAAACCGTATACTTTGTATTTTAGTGTATTTTGAAAATTTATTCTAGATCTTATTATTTAATACTTAAAGTCTAGTCACCATTCGAATTTGCCAATGGTGTATTTTATGGAAGACAATCCCTGCCATAATTAATCATTCTTAATGCTTAATTCGGTGTTAAACATTAGTACAGTAAAATCAACATTTGTAGGCTTAATTTGACATTTGTTCGCTAAATTCATAATTTGTTGTTAAAATTTTATCATTCGAATAAAGAATATTACTGAACAAATTAACGATAAAGCCGAACTAATATTGCCCACTTCATAACGCCGAATGAAGTTTACCGAACAAATGTTGAAAAACATTTCTCGCATTTCATGAGAACGATATCATTATGACGACATGTGGCGCTGCTCAATTTTAGTTAGGGCTTCGTTCCTATTTGTTTCGCCATTTTTTATGGCCGGCCAGTGGCTGTGTACAAAGTAAAGAATCGTATATTCTCTTCTCCTTTTATACCGATACATAACAATCTAATAGATTTGCCGATAAGCCCACCAAGCGCTATGGATGCCGGATTTTATTAACAATAAATAGTGTACATTTATACAAAAACTTATAGACAATCAACTATGTACATATTATGTGCAAAAATTATAGACAAAAAACATGTAAATTTATAAATAATATAATAATACAACCACGTTGTATAAATTGCCTTCTATTAATCGTATCCGAAAGCCAATTATCATGAAATTACAATTATTATCATTCTTATTCTAATACTGACTCTTTGACATTCAAATATAAAGAATAATTAATATATACATATAAATATAACGGTTTCATTGAAAATCGAAAACTTTTATCATCCATCATAATTAAATACTCTGTCGTGAACGACTTTGCCGGGCAGGAAAAACCAGAGATCAAAAACATTTATGAAAGAAATAATGAAAATGTACTCTGGAAACCTGGGTCTGATACCTGGGTGAATACTCAGACTTGTATTCCTCAAAATTTAGTTAAATACTATTTAAACAAATTTAAACTGTGTATCTCGTTGGAAGGTAGACTAGAGAATGGCGTTTGTATACAAACAGTTACCAAACACGGTAACCATCACGTGATCTAATTATCACGTGTTTACATTAACAAATCAAACATACAATAATTTCCCGCTTTACTATCGAATCGCGGGAAATATTAAGTATATTTTCTTCTCCTTTTATACCGATACATAACAATCTAATAGATTTGCCGATAAGCCCACCAAGCGCTATAGAGAAAACCAAAGAAAGGGTTGTGTATGAAGAGATAGCAACCAATAATGTTTACAATTATTTATGATTTACAATTAAACTTTTAACCTATAAACTAAATGCGCTGAAACCTCTAGGCGGTTGCTCTGTGAATCTGAAATATAGCCATCTTTGCAAAAATCAGTTTTCCATCTGCCGTGACGTTTTATACATCTTTCATTTGCGTTCGTGTTTGCGGCAGCCGTAGCGCCGCCTGACCTTAAAGAATGTAATCCGATATTCAAATGTGGTGCGATAAACTTTAATCTTTTAAGTATGTTAGCTCTAGCTGTAGAATAGCTTAATTTCTTATTCATATATATTAACTTGCAATTATCTTTTGACCTAAAAATTGGTTTGAATAAATAATGATCAGATTTCAAATCTAAATTAGACAAAGCCATGTAACGTCGAAACATAAGCACAGGACATGCAACAGTGTTTCCTTCAGCAATCAAAATTTCATTCCCCTGTCTGTTCTGATCTGTTTTACTATGTGTTATGTTAACCTTTAAGTAGTTTTCGAATAAAACCACATCACAACATCTTAGGTTGCTAAGTTCGTCATATCTTAAAAAACCTGCGAAGCTTAAAACGATCATAGCCAAATCTCTAATTATCATCAAATCACTTGAATCTTTATGTGCATTGCAAAGCTCTATTATAACTTCGACTGGAATTGGATCCTTCTTTACTATCGGTCGACTGTTTAACCGTTTAGCCGACTGCAATAATGACTTGACATATGAATTCGATGTAGGATCTGCTAAAGAATTCATTTCGTGTGCCCATTTTAATGCATAAACTGAAGCTTTTACCACACTCGGTGAGCACTTAGCGTCTAGTAATGATGTTACATATAAAGCTACATGTATAGGCTGAGCCGGTAGATCGGTTATACCCTGTTTGCCGCAGAATGACTTCCATTTGTTGAAATACGACAAGTATTTCTTGTTTGTATTATCACTTTTGGAATCCACCAAATAATCAGATAAATGAACAGCCAAACCATTTAATTCGGAAGAAACGACACCACTTTCTTCTACAGCTCTTTTGACATAATAGTCTAATCTCAGTCCTGAAAGGTTCAGAACAAAACGAAGTAAACTCCATTCATTTTATTTCATTTCTTAATCCTGAAATTAAAATACAATTCGTAGAGCAATTATTCTGAAAGATAAAGGACTTTTAACAAACACTCCATTTTTGCCCATTCCTTTATTTATAATTCTTTTTGGTGGCAAAATATAAAATTCCTTGACAAAATCTCTATAATTGCCGTTTGTAGTCAAAAGCGGCCAAAACGGAGCAGACTTCCATTCGGGCAACAACAATGTGCCGTGAGCCTTGTCTGAATGCATCTTTTTTAAAACTTTAGCAATTAAATTTGGTGGAAGAACCAACCAATTATTGTTGTCCATACACCAATTAACACTAAAAGCGTTTATAGCTTCTGTACCTGGATACCATATTTTTGAATTAAATCGTAAACAATGTGTATTATAGTGGGTAGCAAATCTGTCTATATCGAATGGCCCCCATGTGGAATTTAATTGTTGGAATACGTCGTCTTTTATTGACCAGTCATCATGATCTACTACCCTACTCAATTTGTCAGCGAGTATATTTTGTTCTCTGGGAATCCATTCCGATGTAATTTTAACATTTTGTGCGATGCACGTATTCTTTACGTCCATTGCCAAATTTTGCAGTTTAACTTTGGGACTACCCACCTTCAGGATGTGTGGAACATTTTTGTTGTCTGATAACAACTTAACTTGACTATTTTTAAATGAATATTGAAAATTCAATAAAAATCGTCTCACACATTCGAGTTCACGCCATGTTGAACTCTGGACTGATTCAAATTCACTCCATAAACCACTTAGTGAGTGCGACATCAAATTCGTCGACTTACCCTCTGCGGTAAAATAACCGCCAAAACCTACATCTGAGGCATCACAAAATATCTCAAAATCAAAAATGTCGTTAACGACTGTGCAAATATCAGCCCCTTGCTGATTAAGCTTTCTCAAAAAGCTGTACCAATGTTCTATTTCTAATAACGCTTCATGCGATAATTTGATTTTAGCATTCCAGCTAGCCATACCCATAACACAGTCATACAAATATCGTGTGTACAAACGAACATCGTCACCAAGAACGATCTGCATAGATATAATTTGTCCTACTATGCTTGCTACTAATCTTACGTTAAACAACGTTTTTCCGTTAAAATTAACCACGTCCAAAATATCTTTTAAGCATAATTCGGCCTTATTAATCCGTGACTCTGAC
Source organism: Nipponacmea schrenckii (assembly GCA_030562195.1). Classification (NCBI taxonomy): domain Eukaryota; kingdom Metazoa; phylum Mollusca; class Gastropoda; family Lottiidae; genus Nipponacmea; species Nipponacmea schrenckii. Next base: position 14,955,289 of record CM060199.1, on the reverse strand, counting down.
ACGAAAATTCTGCCCAATTCTGTATCCCAAACATAACCAACCCACTGTATCTTTTGACGTGGGTACCAATTGCACTTTTCATGTGCAATTAAAAAACCTAAATGCTCTAGCTTATTTCTGACTTCTAAACTTAGTTCATTGCATTTTTCAAAATTTGATTCTCCACCTAATCCGTCGTCCAGAAACATGACGAGTTTACTTCCCCTCGATCTAAAATATTTAACGACTTCCCTCAAAACTTTAGTGAAAATATAGCCGGCTGTTGAAATGCCGAATGGTAAAACATTGTAAATGTAATACTTTGTTTTTCCTTCAAAAATCCACGAAAATCCTAAATACTGCTTATGTAATTCAAAAATTTCTAAATGATGATAAGCAGACCTGATATCAAAGGAAAACAGATAATCATCTTTAATAAATAAATCTCTAGCAACTTTCGAATCATCATATTTAAAACGATATTTAAAAAGATGAGGATTAATATGCCTACAATCTAATACTAATCTCAATTTTTGTTTGTTAGATGCGACTGTTAAAGGATTAATAATTTTTGGTTTTATTTGTACTTCTGATACTTAACCCTTTTTTTAAGAATGTTTTAATTTCCGATTGAACAAATTCGCTGTTATCAATTGCCGATTTATTATTCTTAATGAAAATATCTTTAGGCTCTGTTTTAAACGGAATCTTGTATCCGTTTTGTATGACATCAAGAATATACATATTGTATATTCTTTGAAAAAATTGGAATTCATAATAAGATTCTTTACTTTGTACACAGCCACTGGCCGGCCATAAAAATTGACCAAATAAATAGAAACGAAGCCCTAACTCAATGGAGCAGCGCCACTTGTCGTCATAATGATAACGTTCTCATGAAATGCGAGAAATGTTTTTCAACATTTGTTTGGTAAACTTCATTCGGCGTTATGAAGTGGGCAATATTAGTTCGGCTTTATCGTTAATTTGTTCAGTAATATTCTTTATTCGAATGATAAAATTTTAACAACAAATTATGAATTTAGCGAACGAATGTCAAATTAAGCGTACAAATGTTGATTTTACTGTACTAATGTTTATCACCGAATTAAGCATTAAGAATGATTAATTATGGCAGGGATTGTCTTCCATAGTATTTTGTCTTTAATATTCCTCATCCGTCAAATACATTCAAACCATGTTAAGGAAAAAACTCAGACATCTACCATCAACATAATATAGTAAAAGTAAATGTAAGTTTTGGTCTCACAAAGATCATGTATCATGCATGGTGGACTCTAGAATGAGTGTTACGCTTATGGAAACAAAACGAACAGATCATAACACTTTGCGTATGTCAAGTTCAGCAACCGTACATCAATCAATCACCATTTTCTAACTCATACGAGATCTCATCAAGTATAAGGTTTGGTTCAAATTGATATGTGATAAAGTTTTAGGATATAAGTACTTCAATGTCTATAATTGGGAGGATAAACGTATCAATTGGGAAATGGTATTGTTGTTTCGTGTATAAAAGTACTACCAAAGCCTACAATAATCGTATATTTACATATGGACTCTCTTGTAAAATATACATTAAATTTCGGCAGAATGATTTGTCCAATAAAGAAAAACCTTGCATGAATGTTTCTAAGGATGTTGTTAACGACTCTTATTGAGAAACCGAGAAATTGTGAAATCAACTAGTTGTGGCTTTTCTAGGCAGTGTAAAGAAAGAGAAAAGGATAAAAAAATATATATTTAATAGATATAAAGATAGACTTGTAATATTACAATAAACTATACATGTATTCAATATATGAATGACTAATATTATGAATTTTACTAAAGATAAATTTGTGTAAAGATGAATATTATAGTACAATGTATTTTATATTAACCAATGTTGTAATTTGAATTTTTGCAAAAAAAGTTATATGAGAATTTATAATAAAATGAAATGCTGAAGTGTAAAAAATGCGAATGTCGTGACGTTTTCTTTTAAAAATGGTTATCAAATTATATTCATTTTTTTTCAGATTTGAAGCATGTTGTAAAGGGTGATATTATGTTGTGTCCTATGCGTCGTAAGGCTGTCCTGATCCTTTTCATCCTAGAGGGTTTCTTGACTGAAATAAAAAAGAATATGCTTATTTAAAAACGATATCTAAATTTTAGGGGGAATATTAGTTAAGTTTTTAAGGGTCAGAAATATTTTTCTTAATGTTCCACGGAATAACAGTCTAGCAAGAGTCTCCTCTGAGCAAAATATAATTAGTGAGCATGGTTCAACCAAGTCATTTCATGGAATATATGATAAATATTTGAAGAAACGAAAAGAATTACAATACCTTTCATAGGACGAAGTGTCCCTATTCTGGTAGAGACAGCAAGCTCGCCTGGTGTATTACGAGACAAGTTAAGGTTGATTATAAAATTTGTTAGAATGGTGTCGACCATATTTATGTTTTCTCGCTTCATCTTGTCTTGGTATATCGTCATGTCATCGTTCTTCACCTCTCCTTCTATGACAGAAGAATCATCCATTCCCAAAACACTTTTCGGATCAGGGACGTTGTTAGATGATTGAACTCTGCGTCGCATTGGAGCTGCTGTCTTTAAATATTGATTGATTCCTTCCTCACTACCAGATGATTCAAGTAGTAGACTTTGGGTTCCTGTGATTTTATTTTGGATTGAGTCCAGAAAATCCAATATCTCTTCTGAATCAAACCTGTAGTTCAAATCAGATGTTAATTGAAGTAGAGAGCTGATATCACCTACTGCAGCTTCCAATTGAGTGCTCATTTCTTCCATTCGAAGTAGAACCGACTCTGTAAAAGTTAATTAAACAGTTAATTTGAAATACTCAATTTTAAAACCGCTATTAAAAGAGAATATCCAATACATTTTAAAATATGTTGCCAAGAGAGATTTTATTGAAAGTTTAACCGCTCATTGTCGGAGAAGGCTTTGAATGCTTTGATAATATTACACAGCGGAATTTGCGATTGTAATTTTCAAAACAGAAAGAATACGTACCAGGGGAAGAAGTAGACCCACATCCTGTTGCATGAATAATGATGGAATCCATAAAGAATTCAAAACACGTCTTGTCTAGTAAAGTAACAGAACAAGCAGTAAAGACAATCGCTATGACGTCATAATAACAATAACGTTACGTTATACATTACGTAAACAATGTAAATTAGGAAAATCATTTCAAATAACCACAACATAACCGTAATATGGTTCGAAAATTTCCCATACTTTTGCTTGATAAAAAATTTTGTAGCAGAAGTAGTATATTATCCAAAAAAGTCTTTATTTTTTTACTAATTTAATTGCTTGTTTACCTTTTACTATTTTATTTGTAGAGGATTGTAGAGTGCTTTCTTAAGTTATTGTACATAACGTAGTAAGTTATTGATATATTACTGTTATGTGGTCTTAATTAATTGTAGATAAAGGAAAGAGATTGACAATGACTGCAGGGTGCTCTTTATTGATTGTAGATATAGTAAGTGATTGTAGATGGTAGTAGGGTGCTCTGTATTGATTTTAAATAAAAGTAAGAGATTGTAGATGGTAGTAGGGTGCTCTGTATTGCTTGTAGATAAAAGTAAGTGATTGTAGATGGTAGTAGGGTGCTCTGCATTGATTGTAGATAAAAGTAAGAGATTGCAGATGGTAGTAGGGTGCTCTGTATTGATTGTAGATAAAAGTAAGTGATTGTAGATGGTAGTAGGGTGCTCTGTATTGATTGTAGATAAAAGTAAGAGATTGCAGATGGTAGTAGGGTGCTCTGTATTGCTTGTAGATAAAAGTAAGTGATTGTAGATGGTAGTAGGGTGCTCTGCATTGATTGTAGATAAAAGTAAGAGATTGTAGATGGTAGTAGGGTGCTCTGTATTGATTTTAGATAAAAGTAAGAGATTGTAGATGGTGGTAGGGTGCTCTTTATTGATTGTAGATAAAAGTAAGATATTGGCAAAGGTGGTACAGTGCTCTTTATTGATTGTAGTGTAAAGAAAGAGATTGTAGATGGTGGAAGGGTGCTCTTTATTGATTGTAGATGAAGGTAAAAGATTATAGATGGTAGTAGGGTGCTCTTTATTGATTGTAGCTAAAAGTAAGAAATTGGCGATGGTGGTAGGATGTTCTTTCTTGATTGTAGAGGTAAGTGGTGACTTTAAGTGGTATATGTATGGATTGATCTTAAGTGGTATATATCGATTGAAGGTGGTGGTTGTAAATGATGATGAAGTGGTGTTTATTAATAGAAGGAAAATGATTGTAGATAAAGATGAGTGATTAAATATAACCTAGATATAAATATTGTGAGATAATTGTTTGTCTGTATTAATTGTTAAAATTGTTAAATTATTGTACATGACGTTAACGTAGGTAAACGTGAGTGGTTCTGGATAAAGTAAATCATTGTAAATAAAGGTAAGAGATGTAGATACTGGTGAAGTGTTATGTATTAATTGTAGATAAAAGAAAATAGATCATGCTGTACTCCATGTAGACTACAAAATCAATTTTTGTTACATATTTTACCGTCTAGGACGAAACAAAATCGTTGTTCGCAACATGCCATGCAGATAGTCAATCTCAAATACTAAGTTTATGCGCCCGATAGAATCTGATAGTTTTGCTGTCAATGCGCTCCATCAGATTTTTGGGTATATACCTGCAAAATGATACACAAATGGAAAAACATACGGTAATTTATATGATCAATAGTTTCTATAACAAAAAAATACGGATTGTACATGTATTCAAATATTGAACTTAATAATTTTCACTAAAAAGAAAATAATAATAAAAGAAACTTAATTTGATTAAATCTAAATTCGTCGGAGTCATTACTATAGCAAGAAATGCCAACAGATAAATATTATCAATAACAATAAAGGTATCACTACTGTCAAAGACAAAGCTAGATAAACATAAAGTCTTTGTCTTTGTCTTGTTTGTTTACGTTTCGAACACTGCATTTCCCAATCTTTCACCATTTCCATACAGTCTTCGTACATAAACATAATCATTCGCCATCTTTCTTGTATTCCATCTATGGAGTTCCGAAAGTTTTTTTCTGAAGTCACTCTCTCACAGATCCTATCATATTCATCTGGGTAAATTCCAAACTGTATCTCTTTAACTTTGTCATCTCTAGATATCTTTCTCTGAAATTATGAGAAAGTTGGTGATAGAAAAATATCAACGGTTCCCTAAATCTATAATAATGAGAACGCTATAAACTACTCCTTCCTTAAATATTTGCAATGATTTAATATTATTTTGTGCTTGATAAATATTCCTGTGTGTGAATTGTAACGTTACAAAAATTAAGGAAGAGGTAGTATATCCATAATAGTGTTCTTATTGTAAGGCTTAGAGTTTATAGGTAAATGTGAATTTTTTAGAGTGTAATATCTGCGTAGGCTTTCAATTATTTCCTATATTTTATTGTATTTTTTACTGTTCTAGCCATTTGTATTATGAATTTTTATAAATGACCGTAAATATCAAGGACAATCAATCAAAATAGCATGCCAAGTTAGTACAATTTGTACACTGTATTAATTCGCCCTATGAAATGCACTATAGGCAATAACTAATAGAGCCATAAGGGAAGAGATTTATTTTTCCAAATATCAAAAGTGCAAGATTTCCGTCTCCCCTTACATGTTTTCAATGGGGTAGTACGAAGGGCATACATATCTGTGCAGTCGTAACATACTATAGACTATATTATTCATTATGAGTTTCAAATTTGCACGACTATCGTATAAGAGATATAGGCCAGAGTAATGCATCATGCATAGTCAAATCAATTAACCCTTTCTACACTAAAAATAAACATTCTGATTGATATCCCGTCATGTTTTGCTTAAAACAAATCAGCTAATTTGTGCGTGACAAGGAAGGGTTAAAGAGACCCTGTGTCTCTCCAGCACGATGGAATATATACTGTGGATCGGAACCAAAATCCATTTATTTTCCTGACAGTATCCTGTTGGATGGATATAATCAGTGGTAAAATGGCCAAGTAGATGATTAAATAATAAATATCTAAAAACTGAATGAATGACGGATTGACTTGTTTAGTGCATCTCTGTTGATGGCAGAGAACTATTCTCTTAACTAGCCTAATTTACTAAGCGGGTAATACAGGTCATGCTTATAGTCTATGTGTAATCTATCATGCTTATTCATTACGCCTCATATTACTGCATAGAACAATTTGGATAAATGCCTTCGAACGTGAACACAATAAAGGAAACTTACACGAATGCTCCTCTTCCTGACCACTCCATGTTCTGGTATTGGTGTTAGATATTTGGTGTCTTTCTCAGCCATAATTATCAAAAGGTGCTCAGTATTTAAGTTTGCCTCAATAATTATACATCGTCGCCATATCTTGTAGATCTATTTTGAACAGTTCGATGACTGATAGATGTTTACACTAACTTTGGTATCTGAAACCATTCCACTACCTTCGAACTTTCATGAAGCTCTCTAGAATTTTCTTTCGTACTTCCTTAAGTTTTGAAATATGAATTCTTTTATTCACAAATTACTCGTATTAATGTTCTAAATGTTCACATTCTTGACATAATATTAGATGGTCGGTTTGGGACTATCTTTCTCCATAGGGATTCCACCAAACTTTCTAACTTTCCTCACACCATAAATAAGACCAGATAACTACACGCGTGCTAAACGTTATACGATATACCTGTTTATTGTATGAGAAAAAGAAATACTTTGCCTAATTGCCCGGCAGCTGTTGTAAATGCCATTACCTTGACATGATTTCTTATATTGCGATAAAAAATATTATGGGCAACTTTTTGAAGATTTGCTAATGCATGCTAAGATGTGAAATTTTGAATTCTTAAGCCCTTCTTAAGTTGGTTAGCCGGCAAAACTATCAAACCGCTAGATTATTAACTCGACTTGATGGTCTTCACGCTGATTAGGCACGGTTTGTTGAATGTAATAATAGTATAGGTTGAACGAATAAGTGTTTCATAAAGTATCGTTTGCACATATCGGATTTAGGTAGTAAAGATCAAGTGGTGATTAATATGATTCTAATATTTTGTTAGCGACAAGGACAACAAAGGCAAATACGTGCTTTAATAATGCTCAAAACGCCTGCTGAAGGTTTGGAACGACTTAAACCACAATATGATCCTCGAAAGTGTAAAAATGTAACTGAATTCTTAGCTTGACATTGTTTGGTTGGTATTACAGGAAAAATCGGTACTGGTTTTCCCTCTGAAAATTGTTACGGATAGTTGCCCAGTTCTACCTTGTGAGTGATTACCGGTCAGAGGGGGTGAGCACATTACGGTTGGAAATCGCAAAAAGAGTAGGCTTTAGTCGCTGTCCTGGCACAATAGCTCCCACTGAATACTACATGGCGTTAACCGTCTTCATTAGCCCAAGGGTGCAGTACGTAAATCTTTACTTATTTCATTTGAATTGGCATAAGTAGCTAGTTTCTGGCCTTTCTTCGTAAAAACAAAGGTAAATATCATGGCAGATCACAAAACTCATATCAGAATTATAACCAAAACAAGGTTTTAGGGTCAAAATAAAAACAAGAAATCATCTATTACCGTTCTTTATTGTGTGAAATTATCGGTATTTATAGGAGATTTTCTTATTTTGACTTCGTTTGCTCTGAAAAACATAAAATAGAGAAGAAGGTAGCATTGTTTTATATCAAGAGAAATCAACATTATGGCTCCGAGTGATGGTTGATTTTCTGCTAAAGCAACTAAGGAATCGTAGATTGTACCATTAAGCGTCAAACAGCTAAAATACGCTCTAGGTACTGAACATAAACCATGCCCAAGTAGTCTTAAAACATATTACCCGTCTTGTTATTCCCTTTTCCTCTTTACAGTAAGCAGCCAGTCTCTCTTTTCGTCTTTCCTTTTCAAGTTTTTGGCGTCTTTCTCGATAAGCTTTAGATTCTTCCTCCGTCATTCGTTTAGCATGTCGACCTTTCCTACGCTTAATATAAATAGGTACGTCTGGTGATTCCTGAGGTAAGAAAATTGTAAACTTCAAATAACAAAGTCGCAAACATGTTTAAATACGTCTTTATATTTGAAGATATAGATTCATCGTTTATTCTCGGAGCTTTATAAGAAGTGAAGGATTGTCACGACCATTTGATAGTTTTAGTAACTTTCGCGTTTTAAAAGAACAAGAATTGGAGTGATACAATTAGAAGTTAAATAGTGTCCCTAATACATCTACACCCCTTCCGAATATTTCATCCTATTTACCTGAGTTTTTGAAGTAATTGCTGTACTGATATTTTGCAAATCTTCTGAGATATTCAGAACATAATCTACTATATTATTATCATTGATTTCTTCGTTGTTTTCCTTTATTTTGAAATCTACATACTCCACATTTTTACTGTCGTCTTCTGAAATATTGAATGAATGAACGAATCAAAGAATAAATTATAATATACGCCCTTAATAATGTGTGGGCTTATAAATAATAAATAAATGACTAACAGTCTGAGAGGTACCAAAGGTTTGCATCTCCACTAGATTTAATTTCTGATCATTGAAGTCAGTTATAATATGATTACGGTACGTAGATGTATTTTGATATGAAAACGTATTAATGGTGTAAGGGGGATAACTACAAATTCATTTGACTACATCAAAGTTCTACAGGCTATGTGCCGTTACTCTGTATGTTTGGATATCTCTGAATATATGCTAATGACCATGGCGCACGAAAATTGTAGTACCAACCTATAAGTTGTAGTATATCTGGTCCAATGGTATCGAAAGATGGCCTCGCCAGTGCTTTTAAAGAACTAAATATCATTGGAGTTGGTATTACAAGACTGTCAAAATTCGATGTGCTGTGGATTTAAATAAAAACATATTAAAATGCAATATATAAATGAATGACTTTCCAACACATATAAAATCCGTTGTAGATATATTATGATATTTTGAATAACCGCTTTGTCATATCATTAAATCTTTATGGGATTATAAGACACTTCAGAAAATAACCTGAATCTAGGCCTAATATTGACTTATTTAACTCATATTATCGCTTATTGGGCATGATAAATGTAATTGTACAATATACCGTTGTCACAAACAATATTCTCTCACGATTCAAAAAGTAAGCAAGTGACATACACAGATCTCAAAGAAGGACACGGTGACGGTAAGGAATGACCTTCAAAACTTCTCCACCACGGTGTTCTGCTGAGTGTATTCAAAAAACTACATCTAGAAACATCGGGTGTGCGGAACGGCTTAGGAAGTACTTTGAAACTAGAACTGCGCAATTGTGGAGTTCTAAACATTTGTAGTTTTGTACTTTGTGGTGGTGGAGTAGTAATTTTACCCCAATTAAACATGTCAGAATGTCCACTGGCATGATGGCTGATAATGTCGCCCTAAAAAACAAGCAAACATATTTTATGATATAGATACAGTTCATGGCAAATCAAAAACTTATTGATGTTATTGTAGAGTCTAGTAGATCTTGATTAATTACATTTTATTTTACAAGTTAAAGCATTGTAAATAAAACTTCAATGACATGAAAACAAAATAATACCAAAATAATGGTGCCATTCTAAGTACCAGAACTGCTAACATGCCACAGTCTGTCCACCAGTATCTATATGCCTGTGGGCCCAGTCTTAGTACTGAATTTGACTAAACATGCATTATGTAACTGGATTACAACTAGCCTTAATTAAGTGTAAAATTCGCCAACCTGGAAAGCAACATCAATATCGTCAGTTGAGAGGATGGGAAATGGATTGTTAGGTACCGGTATTACATTACTAAAGGAAAAATCAACTTTTGTCTCCATTTTTTTTTTTGTGTTTTTCTTCTGATTAAATATCAAAATCAAAATAACATCGTCTGCTATCAGAAAGTAAACATCCGGTGGAAATTATAAGCCAATGAAATTTCGAGCATTGTTCTAAAATTAGAAATAGTCTTGATTTTTAAGACTCAATCAAGTGCCACACCTTCTTCCGCTTTCCTATTTGTAAACAAGGAATAGATAGAAACAAGGCTGGTTTTCTCAAAGGTTACTAAAAATGTGTGAAGATTGTGTTAAGGAGGAATACCCAGACAGAGTAAGTACATGTTACAGAAAATTCGTTTGGAAAATGTTCGCAATTACTGTACTTTCTGCCCTGGATTAGCAGTGCAGGACCTATCTAGTCCTAGATATTATTAATATTTTTAATAGATAGGCCTATCCTATGTATTTCAGTTTCAGTATCATAGCATTGCCATTTTTGGAATGGAACATAGTAAAAGAAACATGATACCTGATGCTGATACTTGTAAAATTGAACTTAATACTTTAATAGTCTATAGTCCTACCCTATATTTCTAATCTGCATTTAATCTTTTAGTGAATTATTCAAAAGGTTTTTCTTACTTCATTTGGAATATTATAAAATTTAATTAATTGTGAATTTGATGCAAATTATAATATCATCCTAAACATTGGTTTTGCAATGTAAGATAATTATTGAAAGTAATTTGTATTTTTAGATAACCACACTGCACACTTTTATCAGGTACCAGTAGTGGTGACTGGTGTTGCCTTGTGATTTCCTATTGTTAAACTGACATTGTATCATTTTGTCCTTCAGGGGTCAACCTGCTTAGATAATGGATGTTATATGATGAATTATGCTGGATGTAGTCAATGTGGAGATAGAACTAAGCCAAAAACAGTTAGTAGAACCTGTATTGAAAATGACGAGGAAGAAGAAGTTATTACGTTTAAACGTAAGGAACATTGACAGTTAGATCGTGATAAACGTGTTGCTAGAGCTGAATATCAGCTATTTAAGCAACTGTGGCCATTTACTTTGGAGCTGCAGTATCTCATTATGAGATGAACTTTCAGATTTTTCAACCATGTAATACAGGCTGTGCATGTTAAAGATCCCTCACATCAAGAGTAGGCTTATGCTGCTGTCTTGGTAAATTTTAATCATTAGCTCATTCGTTGCAGAAGAGTAGGACTTATAACTCTATTCTCTTCATTTTTGACTTTTTATTAGGGCCATTTAATTGAAACCATATGTTAATTGAGGGTGTAAGTCTTACACTGTAAGAATGTATGGTCTGCTTTTTGGTTTAGCTACATGATAATGCTAACAGACACCAAGGAATAATTGAGTGTCCAGACGATTAACAATATTACTTTATTACTTTGTTTATTTTGCTTGTTTAATTAATTCTTATGATATATTTTAGATGTATGTGCCCAATGTAACCATAATGTAGCAGATCATGAACATATTTTTCAAGTATCGGGAGAATATCAGGTAAATATTTCATTATTTTATTTTATCAGAGGCCAATATTGGTTAAGATACTGTATAAAATATGGTTTGAAAAACTGCAGTTTGATGATTTTCATCATTGTTATCATTTAGTTATTGCTATTATTTAGTTGTATTGTTAAAGATGTAAAACAATGTTGATCTTATTAGGTGCACTAAATAAATAAAATCGCAGATGAATCAACCTCTGATTAATTCTTTTGACTCAATGAATGGCCAAGTCTGTTTTCACCCAAAGATGAGGAATATTTAAAATAATTCTATAAATTACACATACACTCAAAAATCATTCCTTGAAATATACAAATGGCAATTGACATCTTTTCGGTATACCAAGATGCCACAGCCATTAACACTATATTTTTATTCAGGGTTGTAAGTGAATAAAAATCCTGAAAATGATGAAATACTACAGGATATGCATCTTTCATAGATTCACATTCATTCATAATAATTAACGGAAATGAATTGAATAGGCTATATTCATTGACTTTCATACAATGAGATCATAAATATGAATGTAATACATAATTATGTAAAGAATTTAAAAATTAATTCCCTAATCATTGGTATTTAAACTTCTTTGGATGTGAAATCAAATAATTAAGTAGAACCTAGTTCAATTTACTAAAGCAGTTCAAAAGTACTATATTAATATGTTGTTTTTGATTTTCAGCTGTATGAAATGTCCTGTATACTGTGTGGTAATGCTGATTCTCAGAGAAGTATCATGCCATGTGATCCTAGAGGACCTCAAATGAATAATGATTTTGCAGACTGACAGATAGAGTTGCACCAGTACAGTACAATTTATATTGATGGGATTGTAAAGACAGTTTTTGAGGTCACTTGTCTACTTGTTGCAACTATGCTTGTATCAATTAAGGCCTTTCCAATTAGTGACATCATGATATAATTATTTTAGTGAAATTGCAGGCACCACTGATGTCTGGTTGAAAATTGGAATGGTGTAAATTGATGCTAGGGGTGTTCCTATTACACTTAAATCATTTAGAAAACTTTTTTTCAATTCCTTCTAGAGAACATCAAATATGACATAACAGAATCATTTTTCAGTGCAGACCATGTCTTGTGCAGTATTTTTTAAGCTTATGTCAATTTCATCACTAATTAAAATAAAATTTTATTTTACTTAAATATCTGGCATTCCTTAGCTTAACTGTAGTGGCAGAACATATTATTACTATAAAGTAATAAACATTATTCACCATACAAAACATTGAATTGACAAATATTTAATCGTAAAGGCAAAAACATTAAAAATCTATAAAGGATTTTTGATATGACAATAGATCGAACATAGCAATGGAATTTTAAATCTGCATTATAATAATTTCAAAGTACAACATTCATATAATATATTTTCTTCAACCCATAGCTTTGGTACCAATTTGTAATTTTTTTTTTGCAATAAGTATCCTCTCATTTAAATAAGCTGTCCTGGAATTAAAGCTTGATACTTGTCGTTCTGGAACCGTGGATCATCAATTTGTACGTCGAAGTTACCCTTTTCTCACCCGGTTAAGTACGTTACCCAGCGTAGAAATTGACGGCCCCTGCTCTAGAATAACTCCATTAGCACTAATTACCCAAGAAAAAGATAAGAACTAATTTATGCATATAAACTTTCTCTTCTTTCAACACACACATTGTATTCCGGAGTTGACATACTGATCCCCAAATTACCGTCAATACTAAGCTCCTCATCACCATACTTGGTTATGTTGAATTTCTGAAGTATACATGTGAAAAACATAAACAGTTCCATTTTTGCCAAGGATTCCCCAGGACAAATCCTAGGACCAGTAGAAAAAGGGATGAATGAAGCCGGTTTGGTTATTTTCCCGTTGGAATCCAAGAACCTCTCGGGTTTAAATTTGAGGGGATCTTTCCAATATTTCGGGTCGATGTGACAAGCATATGTATTGGCGTAAATGATCGACCCATTAGGAATGAGGTATTCTCCGATCTGGATGTCCTTGACTGCCATGTGTGGTAATGAAATAGCTACAGCATTGCCAAGCCTCTGAACTTCCAATATAGTAGCTTCTATGTATGGCATTCGATTGTGGTCTGACCAAGAGACCATTCGATCAGTGCCAATGATATCATCAATCTCCTGCTGACATTTGCTCATTACCTCCGGGTTCAGAAGCATGTACAAGAACCCCCAGTCCAAGGTAGAAGCAGTCGTGTCTGATCCAGCAATGAACAGGTCAAGAGTTGCCTTAAACTTGACTGAGTCACTGATACTGCTGTCCTTATTCGCGAGACAGGCGTCGATGAAGTCCCGAATTTCATCAGGATTCATACTCTGTCTATGGTCTTCGAATCCTGACGAAATAAAAGCTCTAAGCTTTTTTCCGGCGTCCATAAATTTCATTACTCCAGGCAAAAATCTCGAAATCGGAAACACATGAATCGGTGCAAAGAATCCTTCTCCTTTGAAAGAAAACTCGACAATTTTTAAGATGTTGATGAAATTGGGATTGTCGTAATCGAATCTTTTGCCCATGGTTAATCCGCAGATGATGTTGGTGGTGGCCTTGATTAACCAGTGCATCAATACCAGCGGTTTTCCTTCATTTTCTGAGAATATGTTAATTAAGACTTCGGCTTCCGCCTGGATTTTTGTTTCCAGACTAGATTTTCCCACACCAAGATCGCGGAGTGCCTGTAACGAAGTTCTACGAATCGATTTCCACGTTTGGCCGTTTGACCATATGATTCCCGTTCCACTTATATCGGTGGACAATTTGACACCCCACAGTTTGTCCCTGGGTCGATCGGATACAAACTCCTTGTTTTTCACAAATATTTCGTGGATCGAATCGTAAGAGTTTAAGATAATTGTTAACTGCGAACCATTATAAATCCTCACCAAGTCTCCATATTTACGAGACAATTCCGAAAAATACTTATGTTTCTTTTTCAGATTTTTACCTCTCAGATCTAAAGCATTTCCGAAAACGGGTAGAAATGGTGGTCCAGGTGGAATTCCAGCGAGTTCCTTCTTGGAAAAGCAATAAGCAGTTAAAAGAAACACTAATAGTCCAATAAAAATTGTGTTTATGTCTGGAATACAGGGTTGAAATATATCCACAAAACCCATTTTGATTAACACTTGCACTGTCAATCCTCTTTATACATTTGGTTACATGTAATTTGATATCACCTATAGATATATTGTTGCTTTTGAAGAAAGATATACTCGTGTAGTGTGCACATTAAAATCAACACTTAACAGTGAATTAGTTTTTCTAGAGTTTTATATATTCGTGTGCATATAGCCCACTAGCAAAACCTTAATACAAAGCACGCTTCAAATGTTGGGTTTAATTTCAATTAAAGGTATCAAGTCGTCTAAAAATTTGTATTTCCATCTAGTAGTTCTCAATCTCACCTAACTGCAAGACAAAAAAGTTTAATACCGGTACATCACAAGTCCAAATGCAGACCATTTTTCACAGACAGTAAGTCCTCGACTGTAGCTAGGGTACGTCAGATTTCAAACCTGAAGAGCGATATGGATAGCCAGAAAAGCACATGTTTAGACAAGTATTATATGAGCTTACATACAATCATTTCAGACGTTTATGGTGTTCGATGTCAGCTCGATATCCACATCAAGTAAAAACACACGAATCCTTAGCAATCCTTCAATGAATTATTGACGAAATCATACATTTATATGTTTATTATTATTTTTATTATTTATGTGTTACGTTATCATCTAATGCAACCATAAGTCGAATGGAGCCCTTGATGTGGTTCATAATGACATAACATTTCGGCGAATAGAATAGTGTACAGGTTATAGGTTTGCATGATAAAGCAAATCTGCGTGATACGTAATATAAAAAGCTTTAGAAACAAAGTTTAAAGTCCAAAAAATAAACAAGAATGATGTAGCACATTGAAAGGGAATCACATCATGCGGTAAAATCCTCTTTACCTTAATTGGAACATTTATATTTTACAAGGATCACAGCTTAGGTTCACAAGTCCCCCGTAATATCGAATGCCCCATAGAGTAAGCACTGTTCTTTATTTCAAAGTTTTTATTAAATTTCGTGTTTCATATTGCGGATAACGATTATTAGCAATAGGGTTTGTATCATTGGATATCTCCCATACTTTGAAGCGATTAAATTTAACTCTGAACGCAATAAGAACGACGTAAAGAGGAAATTTACGGGAAATTATAGAGTCAGTGTGAGAAGATGATTGTAGGTCAGAAATGTGAAAGTAAAATGAAGAAAGGTCGGCTTCGATGAGTAAGGGGAAAGAAGAAGAGAAAAGGGGGTAGAACAAATGACGGAGGCAGTAGGAGAAGATAAAAAAAAAACCAAAGAGAATGTACGAGAGTTAAGAGACCAAAGTGAGAAAAAAAAAACCACAAAGGTGGAACATTGAAGTCTAAAGGAAGTCTAAGAAAAGAATTGTATTAGATGGAATTGATTTGGTGAGGTAGTTGGAGGCAGAAACAAAGATAGTTAAAAAGTGATAATTGGGTCATGGTATCTATGGAATATTCTTTTCTATTGATAGATACTTGTTGTACCTCCGTGCTATGCTTTGGATTACAGTACTCCAAAGACTTATTAAGGAAGGCCTTTTACCATTTCTGACTGAATGACATAAATTACTTACGATAATTTAAAGTATCGACTAAAATTAGACTTAAAAATGTTTTGCAAGAAGTGTCAGTGGTCAAATATTTTTTTGCTGAGTTTCATCCCTTGAAGTAAAAGGTATAAAGAACGTAACTATTTAAATTGAAAATTTGGATTTTTAGTTTTTTAAACAATAATAATAATATTATATAAGATTTCTAGACTAATACAATTTAATTCGATTTGAAGATCTTCTACTTGACAAATATAATTATAAGATAATTAATTATGGCCATCCTGGATTAATCCGGATGGTGTCTAAACCTATAAATGCTTAGTTGAAATATTATAACCATAATCATCAAATATTAAATCAGAAAATGCGTCCTTGTTTGAGTGTTATTTCTATGTAAAAACCATACATGGGCTTTTGTAAACCAAACTGGTTAATGTATAAATAAGAATCCAAAATGCCTTTATGCTGAACTTGTAGCCAAATGGATTATTGCAGAAGAGTTTTCACATTATTTCAACTAATAGACTAATATACTAATTCAAATTATTACCTACGTTTAAACTACATTCGATTAAAGCTGAATTCTAATTGAGTATAACTAACTTGAATTAAAAATGCTTTAATAAAGACATTTTCTTTTCATTATCGATGATCACGTTTTCTTTTCACGTATTAAAATGGATATGACGTTTAACTGTAATAGGTTTGCAGCTCTTTCAAATATAAGTAGCATGACCAGAGTAACTACTGCGCGTACTTCTCGAAAACAATTTTAACAGAAAAGATAAATAGTCGAAAGCCACAGAGATAATAATTTCAGATCTTTTGCATCGATATAACTTTTCGTCATTGGACTATAGTACTTAACAAATGCAAAATCTTCTTTAAAAAAAATACATTAACATAGCATAATAAAGTACAAAGGATGAACATTTCAGCTACAACATCAATCCTTCAACCAGCAAGCTCAGTGACATAACCACATTACGTCATGAAGCCAATTCCACAACTATGTTATTATGACAGCCATCGGTAATGCTAAATATCAGCTTGCTCAATAAAGGATAACTAAAGGTGAGTGCAGAAACATTGACAATCCAAACTCTATCATCGCATCCACGAGTGAACGCGAGCGAAACGCGAGAGTTACAGATTTTGACAGCTAAGTTGTCGACCAGATTTAAATTAGCTAAAAGAAAAACATGAATGTGATTATTAAATCAATCAAGACTACAAAATCAACTGTGATTCTCCAAGAGGATCCCAATTGTTTGCTCTTCTGGCAAATCAAGTTGCTTTCAGATTCAGGTAAATCGGAATCCACTATAACTAATTCATACATCCTTCATAATAAAATATCGATCGGCAGGCTTTAATAGTTAAGAATTTTGGCACAAACAGTTTCAACACTATCACAGATGAATGTTCATATATAAAGTTAAATAAAAAATAATTCCCCAATTCACGTCATGGTTACACTTAATCAACAGTGGAGTTAACGACACACATTGATTCTATCCTTACTCCCCAAAACTCAATTTGAACTTCTAAGCTAACGCTAGATTTTCTTTAAAGGGTTCTTCTGATGGCTAAGACACAACTTTTAGACGCTCTTAGATCCCAAGGATCAATTATTTCAAAGTGTTGTACGTTACAATCTGCCAATTATAGATGCTAACCGTATCTATTCTAGTTGTAAGAACTGTTTATAAATGTGTACACTCTATTATTTGTCTGTTGCTAATTTGAGGTGACGAGGTTAAGTCTGGTAATTTGGCAGCACTGAGTACCACTACTTTATCAACCGAACCCCTTTTAGCAGCTAATCCAGTTTTTAGTAATTTGTCTTTTATGCCGTTTTCTACTAAAGCTTGTAGATTCGATAATTCTCCCTAAAATAAAATTAATATATAAATCTACTTGTGAATTCAAAATGGTGTTTTCGTATGGTTTTTCTGTATCAGCGTCGGATGCTATAAGCTGTAAGCAATAACCATTCTAACCAACTAGCATCTACCTACCATTGCATCTATCACATGACTTCATTCTAATCGAAGAATATTTTTTCCCATTTAGAAACAAATGCAAGAAAATGCTGACGTGATTGACTATAAAGAAGGTGCTCTATTAAATAAGCTCACAGGACGTCACGACCAGATCCTAATCCAGCTTCTTACAGGGTGGATTATAAACAACATTGTAGTCAGGATTATTCTTACCTCCATTCGTTTAAAATGCCGCTGATTCACTACTTTTGATGCTTTCTTCAATAATACATCGGTAATATATTTAATCACTAATGCTAAATAGGCCAAACCAAATAATACCCATACATATGCTAATATCGTGTAGACATCCTTTTCTGGACCTTTAGTTGAACTGTTGGTATGTGTAGCTGAAATCAAATTAGCATAATATTAACCAGTCTTTACAGTTCAGGGGTTTTCAACCTATGGTGGTTTGGGCGGAGGTAAATTTGAAGCTTTTATTAGACAATAAAGCAATTTGTAAGGTTACAATTTAAATCAAAAATTATTGTATTCATTTAAAATATTCGATGTAGAAAGAATGTAAAGGAAAAGTATTCGAAATATCACAGAATATTTAGGGAATCGATCAAGGATCTTGAAAGGGGTAAAGATAGCCTGACAAACGTCCACCAACAGCTTTGATTGCAAGTGCAAATCATTTTTGTCCATTCACATATGGTTCATGTCTATTCTATAAAGAACTTTAAGCAGACAAAATAAAAATCAAAAGAATCCATAAATAATTGTTCTCTGTAGAGTGAACAAAGCTGCACTATGAAAACGCGAACATAAGTCGGACACCATAAATCGAAGTAAAATCATCGGATCATCATGAAAAATCGATAGGGATCATTTTCATAATGACACTGACCCACAAAATAAAAATAAAAGAAATCCATAAAAAATTAGGGCTCATCTTCATAATGACACTGAGCCACAAAAAGATCACAAGAATCCAAAAAGAATTGTAGCCTGTAAAGTGAGCAGAAACAAATATAAACGGACAGACAGTCCGACGGGTCGACTGATAGGCGATTACAATATACGTTCCAAATACATTTATGGGTGTATAACAAAAAAAAGGTTGTTTTAGTTAGTACATGTATATTAAATGGAAATTCTAAATTGCAACACAGTATAATGTGTTTTGTTTCGGTTATAGATAGCAGTACAGATTCTTACCTATAATATAATCACCGAATCCAATAGTACTTAACGTAATAAAACAGAAATATAACGTCTCTAAGAAATTCCACTCCTCTACTATGGTAAATATAAAACCTGGGGCCACAAACATTAACATAACTCCAAATAACACAATTAACAACATATTAATAGATTTATTGATGGAAGGCCGAGATTTCGAGCATAGTTTCAGTTTATTTATTTTTGCGAACACTGCTGCAAGTTTTTCACCCAATGCATTCAGTAATATCAGGGTGATAGGAATTCCAATAAGCGCATAACCCACTGTGGCTGCCTTTCCTGATAACGTGTACGGTGCCATATTACCATAACCTTAAAAGAGAAATAAGGAATACTGGATTTACTTGGATAAAGCTAAGGTGACTCATAGGATAGTAAAGAAGGCATGGTACATAAACAGATATAATGGTTTCTAAGGTTTAGTTACCAGTCTCCCAATAATATGTAATATTAATTATACAAGATACCATGTACAGGACTTTACTTCTTTTGGCACACAAGAGATGTATTTGTTGTTAATGGGAAACAATCCTCAATCGACTATTTAATCATTCGCTAGTCGGGTAATAAAGGTGGTCGCTTATCAGTCAAGGGGGACTTTAATGTGATCGCATATTGATTGTGGGCTCTTATTAAAGGTCGTGTGAGCAGAATATACTGTAATATTATAGGAAGAGTTTTGTCAAGGAATTGTAAATTTACATCTAAGATGCTGCCACTTAATTTGTCGGTAAATTTACTAGATTATTTGACTGTGAATTACCACAGAAACTACTTCATATTTGCATGCAATTCAAATTAAAGAATATTTATCCCCTTACCAATGGTAGTAACGACAGAAACCGCAAATGCGAACGCTCCACTGAAATCCCATCTATCTATACGGGTTTCGTTCTGCAGAGCAAAATTAACCAGGACACTATCTTCTGTAGCTTTAGCTAATAAACTTTGTAATTCGTCCACAGTTATACACGAATGGTTTGCTGAAAAGGAAAAGTATATACAAAATAAGTAAAGGATTAATCCCAATAAATGTATATGCAGAAGATAATATTGCCTGATTGATTGATGTGTGAATGTATTTTGTCCACCACTTCCCTGTTGTCATTTTTTAGCCATATGTCCAAGAATATATTTCATATGGTCAGCGAGGTTTTTAACGGGCGCTTTTTAACAATACCAAAACGCACTGTCGTAAGTGGTTTTGGTTTTGTTTTTAATTTACAGCAACAAAACTGAAGTAAACATAAAAAATACTATTAAATTCAAAATGAAGGTCTTATCACCTTTTTATCAGTTTATGACACTTAAAGACAGTCTACGGGACTTAAAGACAGTTTCCGGCACATTTCAGATAAAAATAAAATCTGTTACTGGTCGTCACAAACTTAGGTATGTAAATATTTAAATCAATTGCATACTGAAATTGTATCACTTAATTTCCCACGATTAAATTTGATTGTCTTAATAAAAAGCAGACTTTAAAACATTTTGGCATGTGTTGAGTGAAATAATCAACGTCGTGTTGAGTGATCGTGGTCCTTTGTTGTGAGAACTTTTTAAATTAATACGCATATCAATCATAAACGAGCATATACTTCCCGTATGTAAATTCAAATTATCAATAACTAATGAAGTTTGTACAGCTGCTGAACTTGTAGAGAACAGAATATTGGTGTTTATGGTCATAATCTCCTTTTACCCCCCTTCTTTGCAAATGACTGTCATTCCTACATAGCTTTTGGGTCAACTAAATTCGACCAATGGTTGCCTCAACTTTTAAAAAATGCGTTTCTATGCAACACTGCTCCAATGACCCTTCAACCTTCCTTGTATTTCCAGATGATTGTATTTCTCCCTTTTTTGGCAATGCTCTCTATATCTGTCAACGACATAATGGCAAATGATATGGTCGCACGATTGGAGAAGGACCGCCCAATTATTGAGGTACTCCATGTAACCACCCTGACTAACGATTGCGGTGTGCGTTAAACGGATAGAAAGTTGGTTCAGGTTTTATAATGAAACAGAGCATATCGATCAATGTAATTAAATTAAAAATGTTTTCCACCTGTTACCATAAGAATACAGGTTTAGGATAATGAACAATTACAAATAGCACGCTACTAAAATATTTTACTTTACTTTTATTACACTGTTTTCAATTATTTTCAACAAATGCGCAAACAGGAAGTTTTAAAATTATTGACAAAAAAATAAAAAAATAACCCAAAAGATTCTGTTGGAAGGTGGATGGGCGGACGGTGGTCAGTGGTGTAAAAAAGAAATATCAGATTTTGGTAGGGGGGGGGGGATTAAAACATATCAAGTATCCAGGTGTAGCCCTTTGATTCATGAATAGAATTGTATCTATATAATATTAACTGAATCGAGGAGTGTCATTTATCTTATATATCATATTAGACTTGTCTGTGTTATGAAGAGCCGATTTTCGTATAGGTCGGGTTACCTGGAAATAATTTTGTCTTTTTAGTTTAGAAGTTTGTACAGTCTATCGCTACAAAACAATCGGAACAACCCCACAGAAGCCATCGACTATTTCTTATCTGACTTCTTTGTGCTTTTTTTTAAATATAGCTTAATTAGCTCATAATATTTTGAATCAGACTTGCAGTTAACAAATCAAGAACAAAAGCCATGTTCATGTGACGGGCCTCAATTTTGTCTGGACACAGTCTAAAAGTCAATTAAACGTATTTGTCTTGCCGATCGACGGAATCTTATTATACCAAGCGATACAAATAGAAGAAATCAACTTGACCCTGTTGGCACAACTTACCTAAGAATCTCGTTAAATAGGCATTCAAGGACTGTTGTCGATCTGTTTCTGCCGAACCTTCCAACATTCTAAACATCACCGATCCCAGGCTTAGATATATCACTAAAACAATAATTAATAAAAATAGCTTTTTTCCATCCATTCCATCCATTTTGACGGTGTTTTAAGTACCGATTACCGGATTTAAGTACTGAAAATTCCAGGGTTTTGATCACTTCAACATTCTTTAATGTCAGAATACAGTCTCTTCTCCAACTCAAAATATGAGCAACAAGAATGACGGAGGTTCAATATCCAAAGTGGATATCCAGTACTTATATAACATATTTTATAGTGTTGTGTGTTTATTTCTGTAGTCACATTTAAAATCCTGAAACGTCTCGATCGTATTATATAACATTCTTATTGGTATTGGCACAGTTATTCCTTTTAATCCAATGCGATCACATTTTCATAAAAACTGAGACTTCTTTTTTATACTTTGCAACACTGCTGCACGAGTGACACAATATGAATTCCAAGCAGTATATAATTTCAAGTTGAAATTCACACTTAGACTATTAATATAATACCAGTATCCAAGGTATAATGTTTATGTTTATCCGAAACCGTTTACATTCAATTAGCCTTCGGTTATGTTCTTGGCTGATGAACTAGTTAAGTTGAACTCTAAAATCCGTCTGTATGTTCGTTTTAGAGCCAATATACCATGTGAACAATATTTTCACACCCCATATAACTACAGGTTTCACAATACACTATTCATATCCAGGATATAGCACTTGGTACATTCATTCATAAGTAGTAGCCTACAATTATATTCTATGCCTATATATATATATTGTGACAATATTTCAGAATTATTATTGAGTCGACAACAATTGCTTTAATATCACAATGCTCAATTATCGTGAATCAGTTATACGTATATTTATTATATTTCGGTTACTTAGAGTTTTCACTTAACAGGCCGTTTAGCTCGAAACTAGAAATGCAGGCACTCGGGAGTTGCAGAACTGTATATACATCAAAGAACATCAACGATTCAACCTGAAGTATAAATGAAATTCGTTTAGTCAAGGATGGATAAGATTCTATATACCTATTGACTTAGAGATAAGGTTCGTAGAAAGCGTAATAATACAAGTAAGTAAACATACAATCCTGTAGTGTAATAGAATCAAATGAAGCCACAAATGCACAATAATTTGTCATTTTTAAAATAAAGTATCACGAATCCATTCGATAGTTTTAAAAGATAACACTTTTTACGACAGTACCTGTCAATGAGTTGGTACTACCTTCCCTCCAAGACATTTTTTAACAGACACTCAAAAGTTGGGTCTTAGAATGCAGAAGAGTATGATAATATAAAAAAAATAATTTTGGAAGACGGGATTCATCCCACGGACCATGCATTCATTTTGATGCGCCACTGGAGATACACTGAATGGTGAATCTTCACTGAATTGTAAACCTACACTGAAGTGTGAACCTACACTGAATGGTGAACCTTCACTGATTTGTGAGCCTGCACTGAATGTTGAACCTACAACCATTGTTCAAAAAGACAAGAGCAAAGAATATTACAAAGATTCTTTATAAGCCCACGTCACCAAAGAGCCCTCACAATTACTTGGAAATTAACTACTGTATATCAGATTTTCGAAGCAAGAATGGATGTATACAACTTTTATGTCACTCCACTAACAGCATCTAGAAAATAAATACTTGAGAAGAAAACGTTATGCTCAGCTGCCAATTAGTTCTAACGAAATTGGGACAAAATGCTTAAAAGGCTGCGTGACGCATAAAGACTGATGTACTGATGAGTAAAGAAATCGGTTGCCAGCAAAATATGAGTATGTGCATGATACATCGCACCGTTACGTCATATAATGATTAACTTAAGAGGTGTTAATCAACGTTTACATATTTATAGAGACAGAACGCACAATAAATAAACCTAAACAATAGAAATTTACGTAGTTTACTTTTTGAAATAAAGCAAATCATGCCAACACTAAGTTCATGCCTGTTAAAATAAAATGAAATAAATTGAGGTTTACCTACTACTCTTCTCATCGAATGGGTTAATAAAGACCGCAACGTCGTGCAATGTATAGTGACGGGTGATTTGGAGGAACATCGGCATTAGTCTACTCTTTTGCTACTTTCTACCTGATTTCCATCTCGAGATCTAAAAATTGGATCTTTCATGAGATGAAAAAGAGAATTGCTTTCAAAAAATGTCCTACATCATTTCTGAAAGCTGAATTCAATCTGTTAAACAAGTAAAATGGCTGATTCATTCCTTAAACATGAATACAATATTCATACCTGATCACTGACGAATGTATCCGAAATCCGTTTCAAACAAACTTCACCAAGGCTTATATCACAATATATTTTATTAACTTCAAAATTTCCCAATCACACTTCAACAGGAAAATCTAGTCAGTACATTTCCATAATGTGTTACTCGTTCAAAGATATTGTACCTACCATTGGCTTTTTCTGTTTAAAATCTACAGCATACTATACTATAATCTTCAAGTTTCTATCAATTCCTGCTAAGTATCAGATGAAAGCCTTGCTAGGTTGATACGACATTGATATAGACACACTCTAACGAACTCATTACTCTCTTTCTTGATTAAACGGTATCTCTTAATAGCCCATAAAACATTCGCAATAACTTAGAAAATATTCCGATATTCTGAACATTTATAATCACTATTTTGAAAAATTACCTTCTCGATCTTTTTGTACTCTTTTCCATGTTGTTTATGTGTATTTTATAGTCAATGTTATCTTTTTAGTATGCAATGTATTAAAATTCAATCGAATTGGCTGTCTATATTTGAAGCAAAATCTATGATATAGAGCATGTTTCTGCAATTAAGAGAATTCAATCGGTTTTATTTCTTTTAATTCAATTGACTGGCTTAGCAAATTGGAAAATCCATATTCAATTGGTTGACTACAATTCCATTACAAGTGACTGGTCGACATACGTACAACAACAGAAGTCAACAAAGCTACATATCTGTACAACTGGTTGTAGTAAATAAATACACACTCATCTGAAAGAATTATAAAAAGTAAATATATCTGACTGTGAATAATGTAAACACAACTGACTATGGGTAGAGTACTACAGCTGACTGTGAATAGAGTAAATACCAGACTATGAATATAGTAAAATCTGTGGATAGAATGATGCAACTGTAAGTAAAACTTACTGTGAAATGTATAAAATAATTGACTAGAATAGAGTAAATTTAACTTACTGTGAATAGAGTAAACATAACTAAGAATAGAGTTAATACGTCTGGCTGTAAATAGAGTAATTACAACTGTCTGTAAATAGAGTGGATAGAGTAAATACAACTGACTGTAAATAGAGTGAATATAACTGATTATAAATAAAGTATACATGTATAAAACTGACTTAAAAAGAGTTATTACAAATGTCTGTAAATAAAGTGAATATAACCTTTTGTAAATACAGTATGAATGTATACAACTAACTGTAAATAGAGTGAATATAACTTATTGTAAATATAGTATACATGTATACAACTGATTGTAAATAAAGTGAAT
The DNA here is from genome assembly GCA_030562195.1 of Nipponacmea schrenckii. NCBI lineage: Eukaryota > Metazoa > Mollusca > Gastropoda > Lottiidae > Nipponacmea > Nipponacmea schrenckii. Next base: position 14,929,617 of record CM060199.1, on the reverse strand, counting down.
ATAACGTATTGTAAATATAGTATACATGTATACAACTGACTGTAAATAGAGTGAATATAACTTATTGTAAATATAGTATACATGTATACAACTGACTGTAAATAGAGTGAATATAACGTATTGTAAATATAGTATACATGTATACAACTGACTGTAAATAGAGTGAATATAACTTATTGTAAATATAGTATACATGTATACAACTGACTGTAAATAGAGTGAATATAACTTATTGTAAATATAGTATAAATGTATACAACTGACTGTTAATAGAGTAATTAAAACTGCTTGTAAATAGAGTAATTATAACTGTCTGTAAATAGAGTGAATAGAGTAAATACAACTGACTGTAAATAGAGTGAAAATATCTAATTGTAAATAAAGTAGGATACAAATAACTGTGAATAGAGTAAATATAACTTATACAACTAACTGTAAATAGAGTAAATGCAACTAACTGTAAATAAGGTGAATACACTGTACTCTAAATATTGTATACAATTATAAAACTGACTATACATAGAGTAGTTATTAATAGAGTGGATACTGTATGTAACTAGAGTAAATACAACGGACTGCAAATATACAATTGACTGTAAAATACAACTGACTGTGATTAGATTAAATATTTAACTGTGAATAGAGTGAATACATCTTACTGTACATATCTATGAATACAGCTTAGAATAGCTTAAATATCAAACTGTGAATATAGAAAATACTTTGTGAATTACTTACTGAAAATCCCTTTTCTAGAATGTACAGGATTCGGGTCATTGTTATCATTATCATTTTGACATTTTTAGATACAAATTTTTTATTCCACCAAGTCACGGTGGTCTATAACAATATAGATTGGCAAAAATGTACCTTTCCAGACTTTGATTTAATTCCACGTGTCTTATCAGAAATACAAAAGTCTGTTAAACCGTTTTAGATGTCTATTATGAATAAATGATACTGGTAATTAACAGTAAACAATGCCAAGTCTATTGGGTATATCTTTAATATCATGTATCAAAGGCTGGTAATTTCAGTCACAGTCGAAAAAGTGGAATGAATTTTAAATTTGACAATGATCTTAAATAAGTTAAGCACAATTGTATGGTATGTAACTCTAGTATTTCATCGTACGTGATGTTTCAACAATTTACATTGTAATCATCAAAAAATGCACACAAAAAAATCGTGCACCTGCTCATTATCTATTCCGGAATACATATCCATAGAGCCAAAAGATTGTTGGCGACATGCTGTTAAACTATTGTAACTATCGTGTCTGCCTAGTATATTGTACCATAATAACAGTTGGCGACATGCTGTTAAACTTTTGATACTTTCGTGTCTGCCTAGTATATTGTACCTAGTGTATCGTACCAGTTGGCGACATGGTGTAAAACTTTTGAAATTATTGTGTCTGCCTGGTAGATTGTACTACAATAATAGTTGGCGTTATACTGTAAAACTATTGAAAATATCGTGTCTACCTAGAAGATTGTACAATAATAGCAGTTGGCGACATGCTGTAAAACTATTGAAACTATCGTGTCTGCCTAGTAGATTGTACCACAATAATAGCTGGCGACATTCTGTTAAACTATTGAAACTATCGTGTCTGTCCAGTAGACTGTACCAAAATAACAGTTGGTGCCATGCTGTAAAACTATTGAAAATATCGTGTCTGCATAGTAATTTGTACCACAACAATAGCTGGCGACATGCTGTTAAACTATTGAAACTATCGTGTCTGCCTAGTAGATTGTTTACAAAAACAGTTGGTGCCATGCTGTTAAACTTTTGAATCTATCGTGTCTGCCTAGTAGATTGTACCACAATAATAGCTGGCGACATGCTGTTAAACTTTTGAAACTATCGTGTCTGCCTAGTAGATTGTATCACAATAACAGTTGGCGCCATGCTGTTAAACTTTTGAAACTATCGCGTCTGCTTAGTAGATTGTACCACAATAATAGCTGGCGACATGCTGTTAAACTTTTGAAATTATCGTGTCTGCCTAGTAGATTGTATTACAAAAACAGTTGGCACCAGGCTATAGAACTATTGAAACTATCGTGTCTGCCCAGTAGATTGTACCACAATAACAGTTGGTACCATGCTGTAAAACCATTGAAAATATCGTGTCTGCATAGTAATTTGTACCACGATAATAGCTGGCGACATGCTGTTAAACTATTGAAACTATCGTGTCTGCCTAGTAGATTGTATTACAAAAACAGTTGGCGCCAGGCTTAAAAACTATTGAAACTATCGTGTCTGCCCAGTAGATTGTACTACAATAACAGTTGGCGCCATGCTGTAAAACCATTGCAAATATCGTGTCCGCATAGTAATTTGTACCACAATAATAACTGGCGACATGCTGTTAAACTATTGAAACTATCGTGTCTGCCAAGTAGATTCTACCACATTCACAGTTGCTGCCATAAACCCCTTAGGCCTATTACATTACAAAAATATTCCGTTTTCGGAACCGTTCCGATAACGGTACCCATAAATTTTGTGTAATGTAAACGGTCGAATGTACCGAGAACCGTACCAATTCTGACCCACCTCGGGGAGGTGGTCTCTGGACGGTTCCGTGAACGGACTCGATGAATTTGTGTAATATAAACGGACTGGTCTGAGTCTACTTCACTGCGCATGCGTCAAAGACCTTGACCGTTTCCTGTGGAATTTCGTCATCATTCCTAAAATTCTAAAAACGCCATGACAATATATTTTCTCCTTGTTTTGTAACGCCGCATTTGTTGTTTAGCACTTGTTTCAAATAAAATTCCATGGGTAATTTTGGCTCGATAGGGTTCTCTCATACTCAAACTTTTTCTTTCTTTTCTGCGGCGTACGAAGAAAAGTAGAAAAGGTAAAATATAACCATATCAAGCGCCATTGCAACATCCGGGTGACATAAAGGGTTATTTTTAACTTCTTTCAGAAGGGTTCCACTAACAAGCGTCCCGAGAACCTTCAACGTTTACACTACACAAACGAAACCGTTCTCGGTACGCATGATTTTGTGTAATATAAATGGACACATTTTATCGCGGCCTGGTCCGGACCGAGAATGGAACGCTTTATCGCGACCTGGTTTAAAGGGGTTATACTGTGTAACTATCGTAGAGCTCACAGTACTTCTAACGACGATGACAGATTGGCCATTCTGTGAAAATAGAATCTAACCATGTCAGCTAATAATCGATTCAGGATCGTGTCTGCTGCTAACTGTGTAACTATTCTGCATTTCTGCTTGCAGACAGGTTTTGTCACGATGAAATTTATATTTGGTCCGAATAACTATGATATAAATCGAAAGTATCTTTATTTCATCAACATGAGGACTGAACCTAGCCAAAGAATAGGTTTATTCTATTATTTATATACGAAAGAGTAAGCATATCATATTCAAAGAAATGAAGTAGGCGTAGGCTAACTGAAATTTGGAGTTTGGAGTCATAGAAAGAACAGCCACTCAAGATATGGTTATCAATTTTGGATGAGAAAAGAGCATCTTACCAACGAATGCAACAGCACCAACTAACTATTAAATATTGACCGATCATTACCATCTGTAATGACCATTATAGTTCAGTTTGCAAGGTCAAAGGTTATTTGATATAACAGTGTACTTTGCTTCCTATTTGTTTATAAATAGTCCGAGTGTTGAGATGTAGGTTTATTTTGGTTTCAGTTAATGATGAGATATCAATGTAATTAGCAAACTGTTCAATGTAGCTGACCATTATATCTGACCATTTCGGCCACTGTTAAATCGATTTATAACGAGGTATACTTTTAGCTGTGTTCCATTTTAAATTATCCATCAGATTTCAAAGTAATATTTAAAGGGGAAAGTTTGTTGTTTAACCAGCTGATCGAATTGAATACCAGCTATACGCAAAAAATGAAAATCATATTTTTAAAAAGGGTACCTAGGCTTACTGGCCATTTAAAAACAAGACTGTATGCACCTAATAAAATAATATTTTCAAAAAATCTCAGACGCGCCTCCTCCCTTCCACAGTTATATTTTGAAATTCAACTTCGACAATTGTTCAATTATCCAGCCCCTAATTTACCCCCTCCCCAGTCTCGAGATTGGCAGGCATAAGTTATGTTTTCTGTCACGTTTGTCAAGCAATTTCTGCCATTTAGTTAGACAATTTAGTAATATTCAATTTATTCATATTCAATTTTCCAACTAACCAGAAGCGCGTCACTTGTTTCAAAGAATGAATTAGTATCAAGTATGATAGTCCATTATTAAATTCAGAAATATTAAATCGTAATAGAAAGCGAGATAATTCCTCTGGGAAAGATTAATTATTAGCCCACCATTGGCTTTTGTATTAAATGAAATGTAATCATTCGTTTTCTAAACTGTTACACGTTTTGAAATTAATACAAATCCCATTTGGAACAAAATAGGAATTATATCAACTGTTTTTATCGGCGTACTGTTGGTAAAATGTCAACATTTTAATCAGCAAGCGTAATGTACAAAAGGATAATTAAAAAGGAATGTAAAAAGGTTAGGTCTATAATTCCTGCAATAAAACTAGCTTTAATCTGTTTTGTCATACTTGCCATTATAAGTTGTAGATGAATATATAATAGAGACAAAGGCATTGTCACTCAAAAGATCCAATTCACTTTCAGTTTCAGCTATATAGGGCATTGTAAAAAACTAAATCCAGATACCAATATTTCCTGTATTTCGAGAAAAAAAAACATAACATGGAACTAGAGAAAATTTTTCGCCGAATTCGTCAATTAAATCTTTAGCAATGACTACAGGATCAAAATAAAAATAGCTATCACTTTGCGCGAATAGGTAACCTAGATCGATTTTTTAAATTTATCACACTTTTACTATAGTATGCAATTATTTTGTGTTTGTTTTAATTATAAGTCTTTGGACCATTGACAAACTCCAAACATTATATAAAATTATATTAACTTTACAATGTTCTCGATCATGAAAGTCTGTCTCGTTTGAAAAAATTAGTAGGGTGTAAAACATCGTTTATTTCATTTCTAATACCGTTGAATATAGCTTTTGGAATATTGGTTACTTTAATTGTAAAATATTATTTATTACATGTAAAGCAAATTATTCCACATGAAAACCTTAACAGGATTCGTTTACTGACAAAGCAATTTATAAAGGTGATGATGTATTACTTGCTATAACAAGCTTTAAGCATATAGCATTTCTACACGTTTATGTTTCGTCAAATATTATGTGTCACCTTTTGACTTCAGCACATAGCATAACATTCAACTGATGAGGACATACAATTCAGCAATAAAGGTATAGATTTGCAACACATAGCACAATATTTCAACTGATGACGACATATATTTCAGTATTTAACTCAACGTTCAATCTGATGGCTGACCCATTCAAAGAAAGTTGAACAAAATTAACATCATGCACTTATTCATTGTCTTCACATTTAAGTTTGAACTCAATGACTATTCGGAATGATCATTTTACCTGTACAAATAACCAGAAGAAGTGACTCTTGGATCCATATGTAAAATTAACGAATCCCGTCTCATTGTTTTGGAAATGTGATGACATCCATGCTTCCATATCAGGTAGGCTTCTCTCCACTTCGTTAATTGTCCTTCTAAGCGCACAATATGCTCAGAGGGAATGTCGATGAAAATACACTTTCTAGCAAAGCTAGGAAATGAACGTAACAAATATATCAAAGTTAAGTGAGGTTTGGTAATGGCATTCCTATTAGCACATTCTATCTATTTGTAGCTCAAGGGTTCCTCTTGTAAATCCATTTAATATCTAATTTTGTCTTTGGCTTTGAAATATTGAATACCAGTTGTTTGAAATTTCTATTTGCATCTTTAATAAGATAGTTATTACCACTTGATAAAGAATTTCAGTGAATTTATTAAATTATGGAATTATAGCAGAAAACTATCATAGTTACAAACTCCTGAAAAGGCAAAGTTCTCAAATCGGTAAGACGGTACCAATCTGAAACGTATTTGGATCAAATTTTCATCGTCCAATCAGCTTGTAGTATCTAGCAACTGAGTTAAACTTCAACATGATTAATGACAATTGGTCTAATCAGTCGGCACATTCAGGGCCCAAGAGCCAGGGTTTGTTCAGAATTACTCGTATCTAACTAAAAAAAAATCAACAATTTTGCGTAAAATTATATTGATTTCGAAACTGAAAGTTTAACAGATCTTGAAACGTATGATTTCAAACCTTATCCAAAAATACCGATGGTTGTGAAATTTTAGTTCATGAGATAGGAGACATAATATAGTTTTTGGGTAACCAGTTCTGTGAAAGTCGTTTTCTTTTTTAATTTGTCTCAAAGTCACGACTTAACTGCGTCAGAGGACATAGAGCTTGTATATTAATTAATCTTAGCGAGGCTTAATTTACGACTGACTTAAACTCACTACTCATGTCTTGGTTAGTTTCGATACTTTCAACACGGGCACCAGATTATGGTTAAAAAAAATATCGTATAAGGTTGTAGTGTATTAAGATCTAATCTTAATACTAATACACTATAACTATATACGATTTTTTTTTTTACCAGAATCTGGTGCCTGTGACTTTCAAGTATAGAGGAATTAAACGTAACTTGTAAGATGAAAATAATAGTTTTGCCAGCATCAGTCAGTCTAAAAGTCTAAACACCCAACAGACAACAAACTAGCCTATTACATTGTATATGCAATTAAAATGAGGGGATATAAAATTATGGGGTTTAAGCAGTAAATAGATATGGATTTTTACTTAATCATTATCAACCAAAATAAGCCAGACTTCATAACGAAACACGTCTTTTCAATAAATATCTTAGTTAATTCCATTGCACTTTAAATAAAGTAAATCTGCATAACAGACTGTATATGTCATGCATCTAAAATGAATTAAAGCATATTCAAATCATCAGTTAATTAAATAATTTTGTTCGTTTTTTTTTTATATTTAATTTAGTCACTTTACTTCGGGTCTAACGACAAGGCTCTTGAATGCCAACCGAAGGTGTTACGGATTGTTTGTGTCACAGAATGGTAGCGTTGGAGAGAGCATACGTTTATTGATTAAAGCTACTGATATATTTATATAGATCAGTGGTTGAAATAGGTAAGATCAAAATACTAATGCGCTTAAGAGCTTCGTCGTAAGTTCTACTGTAGAACTGCAAAGGCTAAATTAGACATAAAAGCTCATAAAAAAAAAACCCACAAAAGTTTGGTCTTATTTTAAATAGACTGTTAATTAACCAGACATGAATTATCATAATATTTTGATGCAGATGTGCTGTTTAGAAAATTAGAAAATTATTTTGCATGCCAAACGGTACACGACATAAAACACTCACCTTAAAACAAGTAGCTATTTGTGATACTTGAGTATAATTTCGAAATGCATCCAGTCATTACTTTGTAAAGCTAGACTATAGTAATTGCACTGATCGAAAGTGTTTTTTTTTTCAAAACATAAGGTACCCGACGAGAAGTATCACATGTTTACAGAACTATCTTTAGTTAATTGCTAAACTTGCATCATGGTATAATTCTACAGCCAAGGCAAAATATGAAAGTTAAAGCGCTGAAATAGATACATTAACATCTTTACATAATTAGCATTCTGACCATGGACCTTGTCAATTAATTTAGTAACAAACTACACATTGATTTTAGCCAGTTATATCTAATAGTCCGAGAACGTTGACATGGAACCTTCCATTCGATACCATCGCGCCTCTCTCTTATTAATATCAGAAGACACTGAATCGACTATTGATGGGTATGCAATGATAAAAGTAGCTTGACAAATCTGGCCTTATTTGTTCTCGGATGTGATGCAAGGTTGCCACATCCTCACGACAAAACATGACTATACCGTATATCATGCCTGAGGAACGGGCCTAACCATGTCGATACTATACCCGTATATCATACTCAGGAACGGGCCTAATCATGACGATACCGCACTAGTATATCATGCCTGAGGAACGGGCCTAATCATGACGATACCACACCCGTATATCATATCTAAGGAACGGGCCTAACCATGACGATACCACACCCGTATATCATATCTAAGGAACGGGCCTAACCATGAAGATACCACAACCATATAATATGTCTGAGGAACGGACCTTATCATGACGATACCGCACCCGTATATCATGTCTGAGGAACGGGTCTAACCATGACGATACCACACCCGTATATCATGACTAAGGAACGGGACTAATCATGACAATACCACACTCGTTTATCATGGCTGAGTTATGGGCCCAACCATGACGATAGCACAAACGTATATCATGGCTGAGGAACGGGTCCAACCGTGACGATACCACACCCGTTTATCATGGCTGAGTTACGGGCCCAACCATGACGATAGCACAACCGTATATCATGGCTGAGGAACGAGCCCAACCGTGACGAAACCCCACCCGTATATCATGTCTGAGGAACGAGCCATACCATGAGGATACCACACCTGTATACCATGTCTGAGAAACGGACCCTAACAATGACGACACTACACCCATATATCATGTCTGGGGAACAAGCCTGGCCATGACAATACCACACCCGTTTATCATGACAGGAACGGGACTAACCATGACGATAGCACAACCGTATATCATGGCTGAAGAACGGGCCCAATCGTGACTATACCACAGCCGTATATCATGGCTGAGGCAAGGGCTTTTAAGAAAGCAACAATTTAAATAAAAGAAATGGTTTTTGAATTGAAGAACTAGTTTTCTCTATCCCCGTCTGACCAAAAATGGAATATATCGAATATTGTTACCAAACAATTATCAAACAATAAAATTCCAACATCATGCTAGGAAAATCGTCATTTTATTGACACGATATGACGTCTATACGCCCTGGTGAGAACACAAGTTACCGCCCTAGAGAAACAGATGTTAAATTGAGGAGATATATTGAAAGTAGATAATCAGGGTTGAGGAATTTGATTCCAGGTAGAAAACTATTCTAACACCTCCACCCACCTTCTCACTGACTGATTGGAATCTTCTTAAGTATTTCACTACCGGTACTAACACGTAGGTAGATAATCCGAAAGTTTCTAGTTTTAAGTGTATTCAATGGCATATAACTTTACCAAAACCAAGAACCAAAAAGTTTGAATTATGATAAAATAGACTTCCCCTTCCGTATACAATCAAAACTACTTTTAATTGGCTTAGATTTTGTGAAATCAACTTAATTACGCATTCTTTACCTTTATTTTAAAAAGGGAACAGATATAGATAAGATTCTGTTAGCTGCTAATGAAAAATAATAGACAACACTGCCCCCTTAATTTCGCCTCAGTTATTCGGTGACCTGATTATGTCGGATTAGTAGATCAAACCAATCCTGTATAAAGAGAAAGCCAACAATTCAAAATTTTTCTCATATTTCACATCACAAAAAGAACGACCAGTCTTCCTGCCAAATGTGAAAGACATAAAGAAGAATTACACTGTCGGACTACAGAATAGTGGTGAGAGAGCCACGTGTTAAAGGGATAGGTGTCTTCTACACATTTGTTTTGGCCAAAGATGTTTTCAGAACACAATACATCTAGTCCTTTTTAAGTCTGTCTCAAAGATCTTGTAATTTACTTTATTAAACAATAGTTTTCTATAATTTTAGTTCAGTAGAGCAACTGGAATTCAACCTCTACAACACATACCTGCATGTAGAATCATGAGGTGGTCATTTGAATCGTCCGATTCTACGACCATCGAGTTGTAGCAGTCGGTTAATGTGCTGACCCACGCCTTCCGCACACCATCGAATAACACAAATGTAATGTAATTTAATCTTGCTGTTCTCAAAATTCCATTTCTTTTATCTCTTGACTGAATATGTATCATTACAAAAATGAAAACATGTTTCTTGTGAAGTTGCATTCGATTACAATTGATCAAATACCCTTGAGGGATTAACCGAAATCAAAGCATATTACTCCTATTCAAACGAAACACACGTCATTTACAGAATTGATTTCAAAACATGCATTAGATTGTTTACAATAATATTGAAATTCCGGTTGTAAAAAGGAACATGTATAAAGGGAAATGTGAATAGCTGATAGAACTCACTAGGCCAATAGTTTTCGACTGAAGCTTCATCTTCACAATATGAAGCTATTACGAACTCTGTATAAGAATCTAACATCATTTGACATTTTTCTTGCGTAACAGAAGTTTGTGATTGCACGGCGACAATTATAGGCGACTAGAGCAATAGTCAGAAAGAGAGAAAAGCCAATCTCTCCGTCACGATCTCTGATTGGCTGGATTCGGTAGCGTACAACCCAATTATGAAAAGGATTGGAGAATAGGCTTTCGCCTATACATTGTAAACATTGTAAACTAACTCATATTGTCAACAATGGTACAAGTGATAAAGGAGGAAACAACCATTTTCTACAAGGTTTACAATGTACCGATCATGTCCACCAGTTGATTCTTGATTTTATTAGTTGATAAGCAAACTGGTAATCATCCTACATCCTAGTAAATAATTATGTCTAGTACAGTTCAATCTGGCAAGCAACTAACATTTTTGTTTTGGTCCCGTTCGGAATAGAAAAAGGAAAACGTTAACGATTGATATCGACATTGGTCTAGGACCTTTATCTGACATTGTCAAATATTAATGATAATAACATTGGCTTCTTTATTTACAGAAAAAATCACCCAGTCATAATTTAAAATTGGTAAAATGTTGTTAAATGCATTATTTATGTATTCTATAGAATGTACATTGTTTGATTATTTCAGCGTGAAGAGTAAATAAGACCTAGGGGACTTTCGTTACACGACACAAATGAGTCAACAAACTTCATTTTCCATTAGGGAGCTACGCATTTTTTGATTTGGTTTAGCCTCACCATATCAGTATGCGTCACATTTTAAATTCTAGAATGGTATTATTGGCATAATGTTGCATCTTGCATTTCGCAAATGGTATTCGCGTACATATCTAAAATCTAATTTTTACATCACATCATTTTTTCAAGTTTGGTATTGACCCTGATCAATTTAAGAAATTTGTCATGCTAAATATCATAGACAATTGACATAGCATTTTATATTCAACAGCTTACGATGCTTACAGCTCTGGCGACATATTCCCAAAACGATCTTTGCGCTTGGATATCATAGGATCTTAACTCCTAACTCTGTTTCTTTGATGCCCAATATCGTTTCGAGAATGAGCAACCTGGTTCGCATTCTGGTGTTTATTTCACTTCAAGCTCCGTCTCGAGTGTTGAATATGTGAATAACGCTTGTACGTGAATAATTTACCTTTGCGAATCTTTAGTTTTAGAGCTTCTGGTAAATGTTTTGTTTTTCAGTCGAAGGATGTGTAATACTATAATACAGCCATCTTAACCCTGTTGAAAATTGAGTATTTTTGAATGAAATTTTATGTAATGAATGCCTATTGTTTTTGTGTTGTGATAGGTTTCAAGGATTTCTCTTCGGGTGTAAGGGCTAAATCAAAGTTGGGAATCACTGAACACCAGGCTTGCCTATTATAGGGAAGTCGAGTATGAGCGACGTGACCCTGCACTGTATGTACATAATATATAATTGTATAAGAATAATTTGATTAATGTAGATTTTATACAATATTTGTAACAAGAGGTTCCACCTGCTACTTTATACTAACACACCCGGTGGTCAATACCGAATTATAAAAACCTTGACCTTTAACATTGGTTTAAAGGAATCATCCCAGAACAGAAACAAAAAATAGAAAACGTTAAAGTTTATTGATTATTTCAGACAAGTTTGTATTTTGGTATTAAACACACAAATTAAAAACCAGATAGAGAAAAGAAGGAAACTTAATGCAGAAAACTCGAGTTATTTTGGCTTCAGTTACTTTAAACAGAATCCTTATGTTTTACAGTTGTAAGTGTGTATTTCCCTAAAATTAAGTAAACTCGGGGATTGATATATTATATTTCATCCAGGGAAATTGTAATTTAAATCTCGGGCAATAATACTTAGGCCTTCCAGAATATTTATTTAAAGTGCAATATTTTGTTGCTACATATCCAATCATTCATCGATTCCAAAACATGTTATCAAAAATATAAAGTACAGCTCAATGGTCGCCCACTAAATTGATAATGTTTGTAGCTACGAGTTGCACCCCTTTGCAATTCCATTTAAACCAGGTGTTTGAAGATGTTGCTTATTGAGAATGACCTTATACATAGGCCTATTAGTATTATTTGACATTAAGTTACGTCATCAAATGCTTTTAGTGGAATTACAGGAACCATAGACGTCTGATTGACGTTTGAAATTGGAATGGTGCAAACTGATGCTATCTGTGTCCCCGTTACATGTAGATTTTGATGTAGCGAAAGGAAAGGTCTATCTAACAAAGAATTATCACCTTTGTCCGAATTTGTTTTTCTTTGAAAATGGGCGAATTTCACGCCCTATTTGTATAACATGCTAGAAAGGCTGCGAAAGCAACATATCTAACCACTACCTTTCATTTCAATTTAAGCACCTCGCTGAAGACAAATTCCATCGAAAAAAAAACTCTAACTAGCTACATAAAAACCGCTACTTATTATACACAACGTGATAATATAAAGAGAATATTATTTGTTATAACAATTATTGTCTCATTATTTCATTATTTAGAAATTATATATTATGAGCAATATAAATATTAAATTATCCTGTATTCAATTCTCATTAAGACACCAATTCTGGGAATAAAGAACTATTTCATTAGTAGGTCAGTGGAACATTCACAAAGAAAAAGGCGCAGTCTATGCAAATTGATGCGTGACTTGAATAGACTTAATTACTATTGAAGTTAACTTAACAAACGAATCAGGTTAACTTAATAACTGATTCAAGTCAACTTAAGTTTTGAGTCAAGTAGACTTCATTTCTGATTAAAGTTAACTTAGTAACTGATTTATAACTGATTAATAACTTATAATAGGTCATTGGCTCGAGAAATGGAGAGATTAAACTTAATTCAAATCGACGAAAATTACTGATTCAATTCCACTTAATCACTGAGTCAGGTCAAATAATTAATAAGCTAAGTCGATTGCGAGTCGTTAATGAATGAAAGTAGTATTTTCAGAGTCATATTGTTGAAGTTCATCGGCTTACAAAATCATCTTTATAGTAGGGTTTTCTTTTAGGCAGAGAATTCTACAACATAATAGAATCCGGGCATTGATAGTGCGGATTAAACATTGAGAAATTGTGTGCTTGTGTTGTTTTCTTATTATCTAATGCTTGCTAATGGAGTTATTATTCAGTTCCTTCGGTTCAAAGATTTTTCTGTTGATATTCAAGCCGCTTTCAGGAAATTATACCCATTTCCATTTAAAATGTCAAGCAACAATTAATTATTATGAATTATGATACCAATACATTTTTCGATTTTTCTTCAAAAATTCAATGATATTGATATGATATTTTATATAATGAAACATTATCAAATAATTTTCCTTATGATAAATTATATAGGTAAAAAATGAGAAAATATAGTTTGAAACTCTTCGATTATGAAAGGATATGGTTCTAATATACAACAAATTAGTAATGTTGACCTATAGAAGACAACGTCACATTGATGCCAATGTGCAGTAATGTACCATAATCCAGAGAAAGATTTTTATACGCCTGAATATACTGTCTAGGCCTACTGTAAATCAATGAGCAAGCATTTCAAAACGAATTTATTATTGTTCTATAAACCAGTACACGATGTTATGTTCCTTGATACGCAATATCGTACCATACACCAGAAATAAGCATTTTTTTCAAAAATCAATATCCTATTGTGTTGATTAAAACTTTATATATCTACATATTTTTTTAATGCACCCAGTAGGCGAAAGTATCGGATGTTAAGCACAAGGTAAACTATTCGGTGCGTTCAAACCACCGTCCGTTCCATGACCCGACAATCTAAACACATGACAGTTTTAATTTGCATAAACAGTAGTCGACTGTTCAGTATTCGTGTGTTCAACAATTATATGTTCAGCTAATTCCCTTTCCAGAAATCTCATGCCCAGAACCACAAATTCAGCATACATATGTTCAAATTTATCAATTACTCATCTATTACCTATTCAGCAATATATTGTTCACTAGTTACCTTTTCAGTAATATCCTGTTCACCAATTAACTGTCCAGCAATCACATGTTCAGAAATAGACTTTTAACAATCACCTGTTCATCCTATCAATGAACTGTTCAGCAATCTCCCATTCAGCAATAAATGTTACTAGTTACCTGTTCAGGAATAAGCTGTTCAGAAATAGACATTTAACAATCACCTAGTCATCACAGCAATTTTCTGTTCAGCAATGACACCTGTTTGTCAATAAATTGTTCAGCACAGCAGACGTTTCGTTTTTTTTTGTGCTCTGTCCAGTATCTTAATTAAGCGCGGGTTAAAATATAAAAACTGTACAATGCAATGAGGGTTCTTCCAGTCAGTCATCATCAACTTCTTTAATTGAGTTTTGGTGGGCCGCAACACTTTTGTTCGTAACCTATGTAAAGTACTATGCTATCTTTTAAATAGGGATTTCCATGGGAAAAAATCCATATCGAAGACGTTGTCGCATCGCGGAAATTGTTTGTTATTCTATATTCCGCTTTATAGAGTGAAGGGGTTATGGTTGTGATAGTCATGACGTCAAGCAAAAGCACTCAAAAAATGACAGGTTACAAATGAAGGGGGTATTTATGAAACTGACTTTTACGGCGCGTGCAATTGTATCACACTTGATGTAAACTTATACCCAATTGCGAAAAATAATAAGCCAATTTAAAGAACCTTATCTGGAAAGACGTTTGGACTGACTGGAAAAAACGAAAGAAAAAGCTCTAGCACTACTGTGTACTGCGACCTACGGATACTCAAATCTAGCTTACTGACTGAAAAAAAAAAAGACAGACATATCGTCAGAACTATTTCTGAATAAAATTAGTTTTTGTCAATATGTTTCCTGGTGATAAGATTAATAATATTGATTAGAATTATGATTATTGAATTTAATAGTTCAATATATAACATTCTTATATATCATTACACAGGATTAATTATTGAAGACACACAATCTTATTGATACATATTTTTATATGAAGTCAAGCCCAATAATTGGTTTTAGAAAATGTTTCTTTTAGTAATCTTTGTTTAAAATAATACTAGAATGGATTTGAAAGTCTTTAACTTTGAGTAAATGTACGTAAACATAATGCCATGTACATATAGTCATCTAATTATTTGATGTATAAGTTCATAGAACTACATTTTAACTACATGTATATTCATTTGTCACTCTTCAAAATTATATACACTCCCGGTTTCCCTATCATTGCACAATGCGCATTGTGAATTTAAACCAGAGTAAAACGAGGTTCACTATTTGCATACCTACGCGCTGTTATCTCTGATGACGTCATAACACATTCTTCAAAAAATAAGGTGATCTCAGTGTTCCAGTTGTCTTATTGGTTAATCACTAAAATTGATTTTAAATTTAGCTTTGTTATCCAATCAGATTACTGTATTTCTTAAACTATTGCTTTTATTTAAGTTAGGCTTGGGAGAATAACTTCCCCTTCGTGCGAAAATATCATAAACGTAATACGTAACACTGTGTGATACCTAGAAATCTTTAGGTAGGCTACTAGCAGTATCACCAAATGTAGCGATTTGATTGGGTTTAACTGCAGCTTGTTAACATTGTGTTAACATTTTTGTCCATGGCTAGAGTGCACTCAAATCATATCGCCTCCTTTTGAAAACCTCCTGATATTACAAGAAAAGTGGTTAATGATATCGAGGCATTGGACGGAGCTACGATCTATGTACAATGATATCGAGTTTTTATGTGGACTGGCTGACTATTGGGCTGCTAATATTTTTACCGTAATAAAAAATACACAATTAAAAGATCTGTAAACAAGAAATTGTTGTTTTTGTCTTACCTTTTCAACTAATCATTGAACTGTGTGGTCATTTCTCAAACAGTGATCAATTGTTATTAAAGTTATATCCAATACTTCAAAGAAAAGTCCACAACAGGCATATTGGCGTTGTTCAGATGAAAATATGTTCTTTTATTTTCATTTTATCTCCACTTGACTATTTCAAGTAGAAAGACATAAAAATATCCTGCGGAATCTAATAATAAATAACAAAACATTCTCTTACTCTTGAATTGCGGTAAAGAAATTGATTTTTCACCTTTTCTTTACAATGTTCCATTGAAAGCAAGTCTTAGGCTATATACCAACACTCATGGTTAAAGAGGCAAAACCGTTTACACTTTCACTTACATATCTTGGAACATATTTGTATAGAATGTTAATTTAGGCTTGAACGTGATGCGTCTGTTTATTTTCTGAAATAACCACAGTACTTTCTAGGCCTCTCCTCTGAGCTAACTTGCTTAATCTCACCAAGAATTGTGAAACTTTTTGCCCCCAGACATTGTTTCTTGAAATCGGATGTTTTTACTGATACAGGTTAGAATTGTATTTCAAGTTATGTTAAAAGCTATGTTGACATATAATAATACCGACATTTCGGCATAGTTGAATGCTTTGTCGATATTTGATTGATAATATATTAAACTAATATCAATGCCAGTAACTTTTGTCGACAATTAATTACAACCTGAAATACTTAATTGATTTAATAGTATAAATAAAAGCTCGACATTTGACAAGATTGAAGAACTTCCTAAAAGCTGTAAAATTGATTCATTAAAGTCTGCAAGACACATGTGGAGATTTGAATGGTGCAAAAACCAATGCGACATTTCATTTAATGAAAAATTCTTGAAACTTGATTGATTGCAGTTGAAAAACTTAACATTATTTAATACAAAAGGAATTTCATTATAAAAGCTATGTCGACATTTCGTTAAACTGCCAAACATAAATGTCGAAATCAACGTTGATATTTGATTAAAGTAATTCAGCCATGTAAGAAAAATATATAATTATGGATATGATTTCGTTATAGTGACTCAACATTGGATTAGTTAATATTAGAGAAATCTATCAATATTTACTTACAAGTTTCTTCCACATTTAGATAAAAGCAATATTACTTCAAGAAAGATAGACCGTGAGTTAATTGATTTATACGGTCTAAATGCTAAGTCGAAATATATCTGAAGCATCAGCGTAAATGCTATGTCGATGTTATACCCAACTTGATTTATATAAAGCTATGTAGATGTTATACCTAACTTGTATTATATAAAGCGATGTAGATGATATATCTAACATGTATTATATAAAACTATGTATATTATGTTATACCTTACTTGTATTATATAAAGCTATGTCGATGTTATACTCAACTTGTATTATATAAAGCAATATCGATATTATACCTAACTTGATTTATATAAAGCTATGTATATGATATTCTTAACTTGTATTATATAAAGCTATATCGATGTTATACTAACTTGTATTATATAAAGCTATGTCGATGTTATACTAACTTGTATTATATAACGCTATGTCGATGTTATACCTAACTTGTATTATATAAAGCTATGTCGATGTTGTACTTAACTTGATGTATATAAAGCTATGTAGATGTTATACCTAACTTGTATTAATATAAAGCTATGTCGATGTTATACTTAACTTGTATTATAAAAAGCTATGTAGATGTTATACCTAACTTGTATTATATAAAGCTATGTCGATGTTATACTTAACTTGTATTATATAAAGCTATGTCGATGTTTTTGATTAGAACTACTTATTCCTAGCCAGAAATCACTGATTAAAAGAATAAGGTAAAATATAGGACTATCAATCCGTACAACAATGCTGTGAATACATTAATATGAAGTCAGTGGAATGATAATAGACAATTCTCTAAAGAGGCGATCTTTTTTTCTTAACATGATTCTATGGACATTCGTCTATTTCTCAAGGGGTTACTTAGATAAATATGCGACTGTTATTCTAAGACATATAGAAGACAAACTTTCTCTACAAAAATTGATAAAGGAATTGATAAAGCCTCAAATTTCAGAGTAAATTTCAAGCTTTTTCGAAAGGAATAAAAATGCATAAATTTGGAATTATTGCAGAAGACAAGAGGTGTGATTTCAAAACTTAAAGTGATACAATATATTCTTTAAAAAATAATTACAGAAAACTAGACGTGGGACTTCAAGTGATACAGAGATATGAAATCGAGCTCAACAACGTTTATCATTTCAACCATATTGAAAAGGCTTCTTGTCAAAATGTTACAACCATTCTACAATCTTAAAACATTTAAGTCTGCGTTATTTGGTTTTATGATATTGATACATGTGACCATATATAGGGGCCTGCTGTTTATGATTGACGGATTGATTTGTCTTGCTTGTATGGATTTATATTTAAAAATATAGGTCCAAGAAAACCCATAACCGACAAGTTTAATACAGGTGACAACTTTATTGTATTCACCTTATGCATAACCAAATCTTCTTGATTCGTATATTTCAGTGATTTTAAATTTTCAAAATAAAAGAAATCCATGTAGTTGTATATTTATTTGAATACTGTTATGTAAGTTATACAAATGTAGCTGCCATATTGGCTTGTAAATATAACACAAAATATAGTAGGGTATAGTACCTCTTAGGATGACAAAAAAATGTATATTTTGAAACATGGCTAAAATGATTATCAGTTCAATGGACTTACCTGAACTAAACATTTCACTATAATCTAATAAACCCATTAAACTAGTAACTTATAAGCGTTTTTTCAATAATTTGTTTGATTGTTAGATAAGTCATATGGAAATTCTATTCATGGCAACTGGATAGTGGAACTGATGAATTAATACTCTTAACTGACCATGTTTGGGACCATGTTAATATCCATTCTAAGAGGTACAATTCCATTTACAAACATGATAAGGCACTTAAATGTTAAAAATATATTGCAAAACACTATAATCCAAAATGAATAACAAAAATCAAAGCAAAAAGCATAAGACAAGTATAACAATTTTTGTACTGTTATCCACATAATCCACAACTAATATATACAGCAATTCGTAATTTGCCAAAAAAAACCTTTAAATAAAACATAACATAATTATATATTAATATTTAACATAATGCAATGTTAAATTTCATAACATAATTGAAATAATACAGTTATTAGTCTTGCTCTTATGAATATACAATATTCAGGTTACAGAAATATAATTTATAAGAATGATTAAAGAATCATACCAAAAATAAAATAATGCAAATTAAATTGTTAAAATGGCTTGATGAGTGAGTAAGAATAAGTATTTGCTATAATCTCTTAGAATTTAATACAAGCCTGCTTATTTTCTTAAAGTATAATGTAAGAAACAGCCTAAATGGTCAAAGTTTAATACAATGTTTCCACTGATTTCTTTAATCTCATAAATAATTAGATTCCCTATACCACCACCTAATATACTTTCTCAATTAACCCTTTTAACATTGACTATAGAACCAAGAATGGTACAAAACCTTGATTTTAAGCTTAATAAAAGTACAGCTATAGCTGAAAGAGTTTAAGGAATTCACAACCCTCAGTTTATTTCAAATCACTAGGACAATCAGGTTGTTGTGACGGTTCAGCCAGTTTAAATGCCTCTATTTTACCTAATTCCTCATTTATCCTGGAAATTACTGGAAATTCTGCCATATCTACTTTAAACCTGAAAATGTCAATTGTAGTAACTTCAATGTAAAATTTGTTTTTTCATCCAAACCAGCTTAGTCGCATAGGATAAAAGAAACATGGGTTTTGTGCCTGTTTAAAATCCTACACACCATGAATCATTGCTTGTTCAATATCATTGATTGTATGTTTCTGTGTTAGACAACACCTTTGATACAATTTTTTTATCTGTAATCTTGATGAGTCAACTTGTCTAAAAATTATTTAGCAGAATATCTTACTATGGAATTCTAGGTTGTAAACATTACCCTTAAGTAATATTACAAAAGCACAGAAATGGTCATATATACACCATATTTCAATTGGCCATGAACTGATAATGACAGAGGAAGCATAATGTTCTGAAATATCTTTAATGACAATATGGTACTCATGTGCAAAAGGTTATATTGTATCTGACTCAAACACCCTTTAAATATCAAGAAGGTAAAATATAATTACCTGTTAGCATTGAATACTTGAGGAGGTAAACAACAATCTACTATTGTTATATTATCACCATAGCAATATTTTCCTGAGGTTTTCTCTAAGGCTCTTTCTAAAGCTGAAATCATACCAATGGATGATATATTTCTCTTAATCACATAATATAATGGTAACTGTTAATATATAAAAAAATATCAACCAATATGTAAAAGTAATTACAGATTTTGTGCTTATAGTGTCTTAGCAAATTGTCCTAAATGTGCAGGGCATTGCTAATATATACTGGTGCTCCAAAACAGAGGCAAAGATATGCTTTATATTAATTTACTTGTTAATTCAAGGGAGATAAATAATAACAGTAAAATATCTTTATAGTCTTGCTGCTTTCCCCACAAATGGCTCATTCAGCTTACACTTTCAAATTTCATACAATAGATCAAAGTGAATGCCTCTTTCATCAGCAAAAAAGGAATATTTAAGCAAAACCAATGGACATAATACACCTTCAAATTAAAAATTGATGAACACATTCTACATGGACATATACAAAAGGGATACTGAAAGGGATTAATTTACATACCAACAAATCCTTTATGAATCCAATGTTTAGACCATTCCATTTTCTGATCTTCTTTAAGATATTGTAGAACTGTTAAATTTTGTAGAGGTTGAATACCAGAATTTATAATTTCTGCTAATGCTCTGATCTGAATTAAATACAGAACTATTTCACTAAATGGCAGTAAAATTTAAATAAATTATTCCTCAGGTCAACTGGATATTAAAAGCATCTAACTGGATCCAATGGGAACTGTTAATTCAAGAAAGTTACACGATAAGCAAAAGGATAGTTACAGATTGATTGCTCAACCAACTGATGGTAAACTGTGGCAAATACAATAAATAGTTTCCAGCGTTGATAAAATGCAATAATTCAATCAGATTCTTATAGTTAAAGACGGTACAAATTCATTTGCACTGAGATTTGATTATCATAGGATGTAAGAGGAGTATGTTTCAACTTTAAAATGAACAACAATTGTGCTAAATTCATCCTACCCCACGGCTGTTATGTGGTACCATGTGAGGGGGATGGGGGTGACAGGGGTTTGTCCAGGGACATTGTAGAATATCCAGTAATGTTTTGATACTCTGGCTCAGCATTGTATAGATACCAAAATATATGCAAAAATTGGTTTTTAACATGGTAAAATTCTCAAAATCTAGCAACTGAAAAGTAGGTCTGAGCAATTGCAATATAAAGTGACTTTTTCTGTGCAGATATCTGAAAATCAATAATGGCCAGTTTTGTCTAAGCTAGTTTTTTTAATGACTGTCAAGAGTAAAATCTATATCAACCATCTTACCTGAGCTCTTTGAATACTATCTTTAGGTAATAATGGAGGATTTGGATACTGTTCTTCCAGATATTCCATTATTGGTAACTGTAATAATAAAATCACTATTACTAACATTGAAATTATAATTATAAATTCAATAATAATATAATAAGAAGAAAAATGTTAAGGAATTAATCGTACAATCAATGTTGCATTCAATCTCCCTAGCTCTACTATATGACAGCTTGATGATGTCCAGGTAAAAACCGACCTTATTAAATAGATTGTAAAGAGGTTTTCTAAATTTTCTATGTGTATTGGAGACACTTACAAGATCAATTTCCCCTATTTTTATTCTAAATCAGATTTCTGAGGTAAAAGCAAACACCAAGTGGTTTCACGCAATGTCTTTGCAATTAATGCTGTACCAGTAAGCAAACACTAAGCTTAATGGAATTGCAGGAACCAGAGATATCTGATTAATAATTAGAGTGATGCAAATTGATTTTATCAGTATGTTTCTTACATATAAAATTTTTAGAAAACCTCTTCACAATCCCTTTAAGCACAGGAATAGACAAAAAAATCGTACCAGATTTTAACTGATTGTTTTAAGTTGGACAAGGAATTAAGTAATGTAAAGGTTTCTACGTACAGATTGTGTTAAAACATCCCCATTGCTGGTTTCTAAACTAGGAACTTGTTGCATTGGATTTTTTCTACTGTAATCTTCAGATCTCTGAGGAAAAAAAATGTTCATATTGAAAAACAAGCATTGAAATTAATCTGTATTTCAAGTTATTTCAATGATTTATTAGGCTACAAATTACGTCATGTGAAATATTTGCTTTGTAAAGCTCAATTTCAGCTATCCTTTTCTTGTAGAGGACAATATTTGTGACGTGATATTTTTATTCACATGAAGTCAAAGGCTATCAGAAATGTTTTGAAGCCAATATTTAATTTCTCTTTATTAAATAACAAGTTCAACTGGAAATTAAATTTTGACAGGTCAAGAAAGAGGATGACTTGGCCTCCATTGTTCTGTGGCCTCTACTCAGCCTCTTCATTTATAGAAATGTCACTATTATGTTTAAGGTAGGTTATATTCTGTAATTTTCTACCTGCTCTCCTCCATTGTTCAACAGATGTACAGCCTTATACTCATATTCTATTCCTTTTATATTCAGTGCTACAAACAAAAATTACTACAAATTTATTTTAAATAAGAAGAGAATTCTGTTTGGAGTTCACTCTTTTGTTATAGGTTCTTGAATGAAATAAAGATTTTTCTTCAACTTTTCTACTATTTGGTGCGCTAATGAAAGCAATGTCATGCAGAAAGCAATGCAGGAAATTTTGCATACGTGTAGAACTGCTTTAATAGCGTACTTTATCAACATAAGATAAAACAATTACTATGCTATTAAAGGATTTAATTGTTAAATCTTACCTATTCTTACCCTCCAAGAACATGAACTTCTAAAATATGAATAAAGTATGGGCTGGAATATACAAATTTCAATTCTTCATACAGAATGGTTTTTTTTTTTTTGTAACTGGGTACTTCACAAATATCATAATAAGTAACTATTTCTAAGACAGTAAGATTAATTTTACCAGCATTCACAATTTATGGTATATCGTCCATACACAGATTTGGGCTATTCATTTATTCTTAGCAAAATTTACTCCGCGTACCGAATGAAAATCTGAATTCGACGTGGAATGGTTTTATCGACCTATGGCAATGACAACACTTCTTCGTGATGAAAAGACAATTCATTTGACTATATCTTCCTTTTTATTCTATTTACAATACGCGGGTAAGTGTTTTCTTAACAAAACAACACTAAAAGTCGTATATTTTATTTCTCACCTTAGCCGACATCTTGTCCGAATGCATTCGTTTTCCTCAATTCACTAGTTTCTAAAATAGTCCGAAAATTCTATTGTTTCGCGCTATAGGTTCATCGATATGTTAGTTTGCATATTGTCGAGATAAGATGAACAGAGCTGTGTACACCTCGAAATTATCGAGAGAGAGTCAAAAATTAGAATTAACAACCCCACGCGAAAATCTACAGGTCTAGATAGTCCGAAATATCTACCTTAATCCATTAATCCATGCCTTTGATAGCTAATCAATGTTTTTTATACGTGCGCCTTTGCGCTTCCACCCATTAGGTCAGTGTGCCCCTATATGTAGCCCGCAGTCTTGAGTTATTGAGACGAGAGACCTTACTACGTCTATATGAAATCATGTCTGTAAGAAACGATTATAATATCAACCTGAACCAGAAATAAACAGAGCTCATGATTTCTTATACCTTATATGAAAATAAATTGTCCTTGTGTAATATGTAAATTTTTATCAATTGTGTTGTTTTTTTTCTGTTGTTACCATATAACGGTATCGGGAATGTATTATAAACACAAGCATTTGTCTGCTCAAATAACACCCCCACCTTACAGTCCGTATTGTATTTCTTTATTGTCGTATACATAGGGGCATAGACATAGACACAATATATTCACAATCAAAGATATTAAGATGACAGAAGGTGGTGTATATAAATATCTAAATAAATATAATAAGTAAAAATATAATATTACATTAATATTTATGCTTATTCCGTTTGGTGGTAGCGTTGTATAAATATGTACCAATACAAGGTTAAAATTCTAACATTTTTAGTATTTAATTAATTGATAACCTAAACATAAATGGTTTATTCCGTTAATATGTGTCGATATAAATTTCCTTTAGGGTGAGGTAAGATAGCTTGCTAGGTAAGGTAACATACGCCCACTGGCAGCATTGACTTTGAAAAATAAATAGAGCAATAACTCAAAACATTCATTGAATTAATATTGAAGTTAAGGGCAAAAACTCAAAAACTAAAAACAATTTTACTAAGTCAAGGGCAATAACCTAAAAACCATTTGTTAAAAAAAGTCAGAAATTCAAACTTGACTAATGTCTTATCAATTCTGATGCTTACACCAAGTTCCATCAAAATCCTTTGAAAATTAAAGCTTCAATTAAAGTCAAGGGCAATAACTTAAAACAATTCATTGAAAAACTGTCAAATTCAAACTTGACTGAGGCCTATCAATTCCAATGCTCACACCAAGTTTCATCAATATCCTCTGAAAATTGGAGGATTTATTGCATCGAAACTAAAATTTTGACAAGATTTTTCTAAATCAAGGGCAATAACTCAAAAACCGTTCATGCGATAATTTCCATTTTCGAAATTGACCGAGATATCATCAATATATACATGTATACCAAGTTTCATTAAGATCAGATAAAAACTGTAGCCTCTATTGTGGATACAACCCAAATTTGACACGTTTTTACTAAGTCAAGGGCAATAACTCAAAAACCGCTCATGCGATTATTTCTATTTTCGAACTTGACCGAGATATCATCAATATATACATGTATACCAAGTTTCATTAAGATCGAATCAAGGGCAATAACTCAAAAACCGCTGATGCGATTATTTCTATTTTCGAACTTGACCGAGATATCATCAATATATACATGTATACCAAGTTTCATTAAGATCGGATAAAAACTGTAGCCTCTATTGTGGATACAAACCAAATTTGACGCGTTTTTACTAAGTCAAGTGCAATAACTAAAAAACCGTTCATGCGATAATTTCCATTTTCGAACTTGATCGAGACATCATCTATATATACATGTATACCAAGTTTCATTAAGATCGGATAAAGCTGTAGCTTCTATTGTGGATACAACCCGAATTTGACGCAATTTTACTAAGTCAAGGGCAATAACTCAAAAACCGCTCATGCGATTATTTCTATTTTCGAACTTGACCGAGATATCATCAATATATACATGTATACCAAGTTTCATTAAGATCGGATAAAAACTGTAGCCTCTATTGTGGATACAAACCAAATTTGACGCGTTTTTACTAAGTCAAGTGCAATAACTCAAAAACCGTTCATGCGATAATTTCCATTTTCGAACTTGACCGAGATATCATCTATATATACATGTATACCAAGTTTCATTAAGATCGGATAATAACTGTAGCCTCTATCGTGGATACAACAAATGTGGACGGACGGACGGACGGACGGACGGACGGACGGGCGGACGGGCGGACGGGCGGACAGGGGCGACGGCAATATACGTCCACATTTCCATGTGGGCGTATAAAAATGGTATTCGTCCTCGATATTATTCCCATTGCACAGTGAACAAAGTCTCTGGCTTCTATCAATATTCACGTATCGACCCGTTTCAACCATTAAATTATGGGCAGAAATTCAATATTTACGAGTTTTTATAATCAATGTTTTTACATAAATATAATTGTATTGCAAAGTTAATTTGATAGTATTGATACATACAGCATCTTTCAGACGATTCAATATCTTGTCTGTATACATGTTCTTATTTTTTGTGGCATTGATGAATGCTGTCTCAATTGTCCACATGCTGCGATTCCCATACAAAACCGAATCCAGTGTCTTCCAAAGGTTTTTTACGAAATCAATCCAAGGACTATAGCTTATACCATTCTTCAAGAAATCTCAGACTCTCCCAAGACCAACTACGAGAAGCGCTGAAGGCGCGAGCCCGTTGCAAGGTGGTGGAATGTCCCCCCCCCCCCAGGAAATTTTTTAAAATCTACATTCAATCTGTTGCATTCTGACTTTTGAGTCAAAGTTGGGGTTGATTATTAGACGAGAAGGATGAGAAAAAACATGAAATATGCTAACAATGTCGGAATTCATGCACAAAAGTGATCATGAAGGGTTACTAAAAATTACTATTCTTGTCTTACTGACATTTACAATTAAACCATTAACCTGACATAATTGCTAACTACATTTAACATATCTTGTAGGTTCTCTGGAGTTTCACTAAGCATCTGCATACATTATAATTAATAAATTAATAACCTAGACCCACGCCCATTTTGTTTTGTCGTGGCAATAAACAATATACTAATATATATATATTATAAAGGGTAATCCCCTTTAATAAACAATACCTTACCGTTTAAATAACTAGGAAGTTTTTTTATTGTGTTATCTAGTCGAGTGTGTTATATCTATGCGTATAAAAAAAAATGGCGGATTCGGTTCTATCAAATTTGGAGAAAGCTATATACACCGCATTCTTTCAGGTAAGAAAAAAATTTATTTCCAAATTGACGGAAAACTCAATTTCTTTTTTTGTTTTTTGTTTGTTTGTTTGTTTGTGTTTTAACGTAGGCAATGGGGGCATATGGCATAGAATGACAATCTGTCAGCACATCTATCAACCTTATTAGTTCAAAACTTCAGGTAATTTCTACCGTTCTATCATTTAATCCGTAGGCCTACATAAGATTTTAAACATCAACCTCCCAAAATACGACACCGAAAAGCTTTTAAATAATAAAACTGCAAGATACATTAGGTAAGGGACACCTTTTTTGTCTGTAGTTTTCCCGATCTACTGACTATCCCTTTTAGGAAAATGAAAAATGGTATAAGAGGTAATTTTCTGTTGCAGGCGGCTGATAAACAGAAACGGGGTTATTTAACAATAGAGGAGTTGGCGAATGTAACAAAAATGTGCGGCCTTACTTTAACGCAAGCAGAAATAGCGGTAAGTTTTATTCATGCGAAATACTTATCTGGACAGCTGTACCAAGATGTTAAGAGTGGTTGTGATAGAGATTGTATCCAAAACTGAAAACAACCTTATTATTTCCCCATAGCCTCTGGAAAGACGTTGTTGGAAGTTGTTTATCCGTGACTGAAATATAAAAAAATAGCGATGGCCCATCGTAGTACGCCCACCATTGGCAGCCTTAGTTATTCGGGCGGTGGACAAAAGGTATCACTAAATGCAATATTTTAAATGTAACAATTTCATATTGCACAGATAATATTTTTTGATTAGTCTGATTTTCAATAAGGTCTATCCTCGAGTTATAACAAACACTCACACCAAGTTTCATCAATTCCATCAAGAACCCGGCTCCCTATCGTGTTCACAAGGAATTTTAGGACAAGGGCAATAACTCATAGTAAACATTTTTCGATTGGTTTCATTTTCGACAGGCTTCATCCTTGGGTCATTACGAAGACCCATTCCAAGTTTCATTAAAATCCATCAAGAAATGTGGTCTCTATCGTGTTCACAACAATTGTGGACAGGCAGACGGACAGACAGACGGACAGACAGACAGGCGGGCAGAAGGCTTCATCCTTGGATGATTACAAACACATACACTGAAATTTGTCAAAATCCATCCAGAAACCATCTCTCTATCATGTCCACAACACATTTTTGAACGCAAAATGGATGTGTTTTCAAGAGCAAGGGCAATAACTCATCAATTTAATTTTCGATTTGTCTGATTTCCGATAGGCTTCATTCTTAAGTAATAACAAGCAATCACACCAAATTTCATCAAAATCCATCAAAAAACACACTCTTAATCGTGTTCACAACAAATTTTCAAAAACAAGGGCAATAACTCATTGAATATTTTTCGATTGGTCTGATTTTCAATGGGCTTCTTCCTTGGGTTATAACAAACACACTCACCAAATTTGGTCAAAATCCATCAAGAAATGTAAAAAGTGAAAACGAAGTTTGATAACGACTAACTCTGTTCTTGTTATTTCCTACACCAAACTGAAACCCTGTGATTTTCACCTTTACTTAGCTTTCAAATCATTATGGAAGACCTTGAAATGACTTGTATGTGATGAAATACACCCTTTGAAATATCATAGGTTTTTTTTTCAAAATTCTGCTTATTATTTCGAGGTAGAGATTCAAAATGGCTGTGAACTTCGAGTGTGTTTGGTTTCAACGTAAGAACCATACGTGGTTTCATATGATCTTATCATTCAATATTCTATTTACAAATTCGTCGTTCTATTTGCGAATGGAAAACAGGAAAGAAAATACTTTAGAGGCCTTCTATATATTCGCTCAGTAAAATTTGAAAATAAATGGTCAAGGAAGGCAAATAAAATACTGTTGAATCGTGTGTTCATGTCCTAACTTGTCCTGCCCTATTTAACCGTGAATGAGAAGTGTATATGGTTTTCAAATATATTTTCTCAAAAGGCATTTTAAAATTGTGTATTGTTAATTGTAGTAAGCATTATAATGAAAGTTTCACAAAATATGACCACTTTGAGGCCAGTACACAATAACGTACTTAACAGCACTATCGAATCTTATATTTAGTATTGTATTTTTAAAAATTATGAATGATTTTGACAATTTCTAGTGATTAAGTATTGTTTATTGTGGTGTTAATTTTAAGTAAAATATGCCGAAAAAATAGAAGTAAATAGGAAAGGTAATTGAACATTTCAAACCTTTAGTATACAGTTCATTTATGCGTTTTGCACGATACGTATACGTTATCCTTAAAAAAAAAATTGGCGATTACGCTTACGGATAACGAATTCGCATTAAGGTACGTTGAACTTTCGATCTGTATGAACAAATGGTTCATAGCAAGATAAGCCCACTAGGCTTACTTCTGTTTAAACACAGGTTGAAACTCCAACCTCATTTGGACCTAATCTAAGATCTCATTAATATAAATGATAACACCAAATTCTAACAGACGAATCTGTAGTCTCACAAGCTAATGATGTTTTGATCAAAAACAGTTCACTGAAAAATCGTCAATATCGAAGATATAAATATAAATGATCACAGCAAATTTCATTCAAATCCGAATATAGTCTCTTTTGCGTTCACAAGACGGACCGACGGACAGACAGGTGTAACGAAAATGTACGACCCCATTATAATGTGGACGTATAAATATTATCATTATATTTAAAAATTATTCTGATATTTATCCAAGCAGTTCACTGTAAAGTGAAAAATGTATAATTATTACATGTATGTACATTATAAAAATATGTGATTACTGACAAGCTTAAGTACAATCACACATATTGACTGTTATCTTTATTTTAACATGTTTATAACGACCGTCATACCACTAATGGATTAACTGTTTCATTTATTCCTTTGTTCATATTATATTCATGTATTTATTTATTCATTCATTTATTGATTCATTTTGTATTATGTATTATGGTCGAGGCAGATCAGAATAAGCTCCAAGCTTGTTTCTGCTAATACTATATTCTGTATATTGAAATTGATATTGCTTAATGAAATAAATATTGTTTAAACCAAGTACAATAAACAACGAGACATGTAAAAGAGGTTGAATAATTTTATGTATCTTCAAGAGTAAGCGTTTTAGAAATATTATTAAGTGGGGAAACAAACTAAATATTAATGATAACTCTAAGCTTTATGGATAAACAATTACTGAGTTCATTTATTCTGCCACGTTTCAACAAGTGTTCTCTTGTCACTGCCAAGCAGGAAAGTGAGGTAGTGGTAAATGAACAGTGAACGCAGGACAGTAAAATATTAAAACTACATAATATACCATGAGGTAAGAAGCCACTGACAAGAAAATAAAATACATGAGATGCTTAACATAACATGGGTTCGTGGGGGCAATCAAAGGGTTAGTAAACATACTAGCTAATTAAGGGCATAAATATAACGGTTATGATAGATTATCACAAGCTTTTGGGATATACAGGCCTAAATCTATAGATTAATTAAATATTGTCTCCAATATAGATGCGGTTTTAAGTTGGTTTATTCAAAAGTATTACGTTTTAAGTATTAACCTTCCCATTTCTATATGTCTATTATATAATATAAGTATTGTTTTAGGAGATTGAGGTTTTCAATAAGACATCTGTGGTTCCTGCAATTCCTTTAATCGCAAAACATCGTGGCGATTATTGATGTCATCAAATAGATAGTTTTAGTGGAATTGCAAGAATCAAAGGAAAGGTGATAAGAAAACAGTGGTGTGACATCAAATCTCAGAAAGCATAATGCCATGCCTACATCACTTTAGGCTAGAATCGCAAACATTCTGCAATCCTCGGTTTGAATCCGAATCCATTTAACTTTTCCCTTAATAAGCCCAGTTTTACAGCTCAATCCTATTCTTATACATTTTTTTGCTGGAGATTATTGAATCCTAAATCTGAACTGGTTCGTTATTTATGTAATTAAAAACGCCAATTGAATCTAAGTAAGCTCTCTGGTCCGAGGTCAATCCTTTCCAGATGATTATATAAATATGTACGTTTATAACTTAATGTTTACATTAGCCATTTTTTCTCTCCATAGGACAAATGCATATACGTGTGGCGTTTATGACACAATAAGTGCCATTGCCTCATCACCAAAGCTAACGCACATTCATTCAATTTTCCATCCAACCTTTGTCCTGATATACGACCATAACCGCCATATGTGACCGTTTATTGCTTAAATATGCCAACTAAAATTATTAAATGAACATTGTTGTAGGCTATAGAGATGTTATAAATATATTAATATTTACTTTAAAGGCTTAGCCTATGTATTCAAAATCTCGGCATGAGGTATTATTTTATAATCTCTTATCATATTTGTTTACTTTTCTTTATTAATATTCGTAAACAATAAAACTAGGAAGTTAAAATAATGGTCTTATCATCTATAATCATTCGCAAAATGGCCGATATTGTTTTGTCTGATATGGAGAGAGCTATTTATTCTGCATTTTTTGAGGTAATAATACCAATATTTTCAGTTCCGTTACACTGTTGTTACAGTTGATCAAACTTTGAAATTTTATGCTATCATTGCAATCGTATTGAGATGCGATTCTGTTTGTAGTTTTTTTTTGTATTATTTAATGGGTGGACTTCCCTCATTATTCTCCTTGACTTATGTTTTACTACATGACGCCATTGTCATGATAGTTTAAGAATTATTGTATTTATACTGCTATGTTCAGTAAGTTTGACGATCATACAATGAATGAAGTATCCCCTATTATAATACTGCAAAGTCTTAAAAACGGAATATTCCAGCATATGCTTTGGGAGTACTAAATCAAAATTTTTTAGGGATGAGTTGCATGATGTTAGTAACATCAAAATGAAGCTTTATCTTAAAACTTTGTCGAAAAAGACTTCATGAAGTTTCACCAATTTTGAATTTTCAGACTTTGATTTAAATAAGAGCCCATTTCCAAACATGCATCAAATGGGGCAAAAAAAAAAGAAGTTTACATTCGTTTGATTTGGGATGACAGCAAACTGAATGATTAAAACCTGTCGTACTATAACATTATGAACTAAATACTTGAAAAAATGAATCCAGGAGAACACTATTCCTAATATAGCTTTAATCGGAAATTCATTTTGCAGGCAGCTGATAAAAACAAAGATGGCCATTTAACAATAGATGAACTGGCGTCTGTGATCAAACAATGTGGCATGACTCTTACCCAAAATGAAATAGCGGTAGGTTTCACGATAATCAGAATATATTAAAGATGAGTGACTTACACAATGTTTATCCTAAAATATGATAAAAATACCCATTACCCAGTTGACATTTGTGATATATACTTTATGTGTGGTATATACTTTTTCCTAAAATATAATAAAACACCCATTACTCAGTTGAAATGTGTCTTATATACGTTTATCCTAAAATGTAATAAAACACCCATTACTCAGTTGAAATGTGTCTTATATGCGGTTATCCTAAAATGTAATAAAACACCCATTACTCAGTTGAAATGTGTCTTATATACGTTTATCCTAAAATATAATAAAACACCCATAACTCAGTTGAAATGTGTCTTATATACGTTTATCCTAAAATGTAATAAAACACCCATTACTCAGTTGAAATGTGTTTTATATGCGTTTATCCTAAAATGTAATAAAACACCACACCCATTACTCAGTTGAAATGTGTCTTATATACATTTATCCTAAAATATAATAAAATACCCATTACCCAGTTGAATTGTGTGGTTTATACGTTTATCCTAAAATATAATAAATACCCATAACTCAGTTGAATTGTGTGTTATATACGTTTATCCTAGAATATAAAAAAATACCCATTACCTTTTGAATTGTGTGTTATATACTTTATCCTTAAATATAATAAAACACCCATTACTCAGTTGAAATGTGTCTTATATACGTTTATCCTAAAATATAATAAAAAAAAAACCATTACCCAGTTGAATTGTGTGTTATCCTAAAATATAAAAAAAATACCCATTACTCATTTGAAGTGTGTGTTATATACGTTTATTCTAAAATATAATAAAATACCCATTACCCAGTTGAATTGTGTGGTTTATACGTTTATCCTAAAATATAATAAAATACCCATTACTCAGTTGAAATGTGTGTTATCCTAAAATATAATAAAATACCCATTACTAAGTTGAAATGTGTGTTATATACGTTTATCCTAAAATATAATAATATACCCATTACTCAGTTGAAATGTGTGTTATATACGTTTATCATAAAATATAATAAAATACCCATTACCCAGTTTAAATGTGCTATAGGTTTATCCTAAAATATAATAAGATACCCATTACTCAGTTGAAATGTGTTCTATACGTTTATCCTAAAATATAATAAAATACCCATTACTCAGGTGAAATGCGTAGTTTTTACGTTTATCTTAAATATATAATAAAATACCCATTACTCAGTTGAATTGTGTGGTATATACGTTTATTCTAAAATATAATAAAATACCCATTACCCAGTTGAAATGTGTGGTATATACGTTTATCCTAAAATATAATAAAATACCCATTACTCAGGTGAAATGTGTAGTTTTTACGTTTATCTTAAATGTAATAAAATACCCATTACCCAGTTGAAATGTGTGTTATATACGTTTATCCTAAAATATAATTAAACACCCATTACTCAGTTAAAATGTGTTATATACCACAATGTATACGAATAGTGAACAATCACGTGATAATTATAAGAACCTTGATAACGACAAGAGAACACTTGTTGAAACGTCGCAGTATAAATAAGCCCAGTAATTGTTTATCCGTAGTGCTTGGTTATTATTATAAAACGACCAATTACTAAATGCCATATAAAGAATATGTCATCACGTGATATAAGTAACTTATCTACCTTGATACATTATGTGCAACTGTGCAATGGACTATTCTATTTGGTTGCCAGTCAAAAGCTGTAGTTAAGGTTTTTTGTGTTGTGACTAACAGTATTATCTAATATTGACATCACTGACCTGTTGCAGCTAAAAGAGGATAAACCCGTTAATATTAAATTTCCCTTCAAGTTACGGAACATAATATTCTGGTATACTTTGGTATACTATACCCACTTACTTGTAAGTTATTGGTACACAAAGTTTCAACACTATACATTGTCAGTTCGAATTTCGGTAGTATACCATAATGTTATGTACCGTTTATAAATAATACCTACCAGTATATGTCACTTTATGACTTTTCATCCCGGTAGAACGTCCCGACCTTCTTACGGAGGGCCTTAAAAACACAACCACGCCCCCCCCCCCTCCAGATTTTGTACAGCCGTACAACCAGGGTATTAACTGGGCTTGTAAGGCCCTCAGAGCTAAGAAATAGCTCCTCTCCATAGGGCATCGTAGAGAAGAATGACACTTGTGTAACCTAAAGGTGGGTTTATGTCGGCTAAAAATAAGCGCGTTGATTGGCTAATATCTACAACTCAGTTGCGTCGCGGAGTAGGTTTGACTCAGGTCGCTACGATCGCTTACGATCGTCGGCAACTACCTGGAACTCGTAGGCCAGAGTAGAACATGCGCGACTCACTGGATCTGACTGAATCTCAGTTGCCGACAGTTGCAAGGAGTCTAGTTGCGTCGTAAGCCATCTCAGGTCGGTAGGAACTGTCAGCCTACCGTAGTGCTACAGTTGCGGCAACTGACTGGATCTGCCAGTTGCCGACAATCGAGAAGCGTCGCAAGCCGACATAAGCCCACCTTTAGAGGTATAGTACATCTTAGGTAGTCATGGAACCTGCTAAGTCCAACTTATGAATATAAATACTCTTATTGACCAATTTTGAGACTTGTTCATTCTAAAGCTACGTTTACCAGACGTGCGGTATGCACAACGCGGTATACGAAATGCGGTAAAATATACAGCGAGGTCCATTTACCGGCACCAGGATGCATTGCTGTTTCTCTAGGCATGGCGTCGGTGCATCAGAATCCAGCAGGATTTCATCATTGCCTTGGGAGCTTATTAGATTACAAAGAAAAGGACGAATGCGAGAATGAAAAATATATAAACATGTACTTATTTTGACCGGAGAAGAAATGCAAGGAGCATATGAGAACCTGGTTAGGGATCCACTGCAAACATCATAAAATCATATCATCAAAGTCGACATACATAATTTTCCATGAAGTTCAAAGTTTCCACATATTTAGAATTTAAGCTCACCATCAATTTGAAAATAAATTGGAGCAATCAGAAGTTTTTTTCATGATCCGCGTTCCGCATACCGCGTGTCTTTAACGAATTGGAGGATGGGGTGCTGGGATGATCGTATGGATCTAACACTAATTTTTTTTTTTTTTTTTTTTTTATTATAGGCAACATTCATAGAGATGGATTTAAATTGTGACTGGAAGATAACACTTGATGAATTTATTGCTGGCATGCATTCTTTGAAGCCTGGTAAAAGACGGTAAGCAGTTTATTTCGAAAGCGTTAGTATCGGCTGGGCAAGTTAATCATTTTTTATAGCTTCATATGATTTGAAATCAGCTTCATCTTTTAAGATACTACTTGTTGACTTGCTACAGATGGCTTGATGCCATTTCTTTAGAATAATTTTGTGTTTTTTGTGCATCTGAATTATACTGTATTGTATCTAAATAAGATACCACTGCTAATACATCTGGTTTACATAAATCCCTGATACATCTTCAGGTTTAGATACAGCTTCAATGCAGCTTTAGTAAATTTGAGTTAGATCAAGTTTCATAGACTAAACGTACAACGGTATACTGCACAGGTATTTCAAGTTCCGTAAATATTGGTAAATATCTATTGATTTTGATTATGATTATGTAATTTCTAGGGTGGCCAAATTAAATCGCGAGTTGACAGAGTGTGATAGTGGTGGTGCGGGTTTCCTAAGCTACAGAGTGATCAGTAATATTGCTCGAGAGAAAACTGATATTACTGAGAGAGAAATAGAAAATACTTTCAAAGATCTGGATGCCTCCGATTTGAATAAAATCAATTATAGGCAGTTCATTAATCTTTTAGAAAAGAAAATATCTGACTGAATGTAGAATTCTAATTGAATATTTGTCAACTGTGAAATATATCCTGAGTTTTTTCTTTTTCCTCCAGATTTTGATATATAACCTTACGGCATTCGATATATATTAACATCGACTATTCTATATATTTTTTTATTACGATATTTAAGGATTTCTACACCGATTTTTCAACGATGTGATTCCATATTATCTTATAAAGATAATCATTAATTTTTAAACTGTTTTCTCTTTTCAACGATGTAATATTCTTTCTATTCTATTCTAATAGTCTATCTTTAATATATATGACATACTTCTTTACTGTGGTTTTCAATGACTTGATATTCTATTTTAACGAAAAATGCTTTCTAAAATGTGATTTTGAATAATGTGATATTCTCTTATAAAGATATTAAAATACTTTAAATTGTAATTTTCAACAATGCGATATTTGATATTCTTTGTTATCTTATAAAGATATTAAATTGTAATTTTCAATGACGTGATATTCTCTTAAAAAGATAAATACTTTATAAAGTGTGATTTTCAACGATGTGATATTCTAGATCATCTTATAAAGATGTTTAATACTTTCTTATCTGTGATATTTTTAAACTTAGTATTAAGATTTTATAAATTGTGATATGGTAATTTTTAATATTTCTGAACTGTGATGTTTATTGCTTTTTTAGAATTGTGATATTTGTAGTAAGTGTATATCTTGTAGTTTTTTCTATGTCTCGATATTAAATGGTTTGAAACTGTGACATTGAAATTCTTTAGAATTGTGATATTCAATGTTTGAGAATTATGACCTTCAGTACAGCGCTATTCAATACTTTAGAACTGACATAAAATATAGGTTCTCTTATGCTCTTTTATTCATACATAATATATTCGATATTTGGACGGCTTATACTTATACAGTGTAGAAAGTAGGGATAACCTTATGATCGGCAAATTTGTCTCGAAGTTTGTCCCACAAATGCCTGAGAAACATCGTTAAGTCTCAAAATGTCATTCTTTCTACAATTACCCATTGCATGGTTACGTAAGCAAACATGGGAGTCAAAAATAGCGTTTCGAAGTCCACATACGGTTTGAGTACGTGGACTATTCATTAGAAGTACCGATAAATCAAATAGTAAGCTTTATTTGACCAAATGCATTCTTAAAAAAAACTGCGATTGAAATGCTTTAGAACTGTGATATACTTCTGGCTTTTCTCTTCCATGTAACAATAATTCATAATTTGCCAAGTATGATATTTGATTTTTATTTGATTTGATAAGGAAGAAACTACTCTCTGTAAACATGTAGCCCTGGCTGGATTTTACCTTTGCCATGTAGCCAATCTTTTAAGGATCATCTACCCATTGTAAAAAAATATTTCATACAATTCTTAAATAAACATAGCTATATACAATAAAACCATTGTTTTAGACTATAATGCAACACATAATTCTAGCTTCTAATTAGCCCATATGATTTAATACTTATCTGATATCAAATTCAAATCTACAAAATATGAGTGCAGATAGGCATCCAACTTGAAGCTGGCAAAAGTAGGAGGTTTACTTGACATTTTAACAATTTAACAAAACATGTACATCTAACATTTATATATATATATATGGCAGAGTTCAGATAACATAACAACTTTATCTGACTTAGTGTGAGAGCACAACATACTGATAAATCAAATTTACATGACAAATCTGACACAAAGTGATAGATATCATTATTTTATAAGCTAGCACAGTTGACATATCAATACATATTCATATTCATATTCACTCTCTTCCTCAAGAAACTCGCCAGTGTACAACCAAAACAAGTTTAAAAAAGGCCTTTAAAACATTATTATTTAAAGAAGCTTTTCCTGACCAATACTGTAAACGTGTTACAAGCGCAATAGAAACTTTAATTGGTGTTTTTGCGCTTTATAAATTTAGTGATTATTATTATTTTATTATTATATGAAATCAAAAATCCACCAATATCAAATCAAATTCCAGTTGAAACATCTTGCATGTTACCAGAGTAGAATGAAACCAACTTAAAACTAAGTTTCATAGACATATAAATTCAAAGCAAAATTACACTTGACATTTCAATTTAAAGATACATCTTAGATATTATGAGAACTGAATGACACTGATTATAGATTAAATTTAATTGACATCAATTTAAGGATACATCTGACGCA
This sequence comes from Nipponacmea schrenckii, assembly GCA_030562195.1. NCBI lineage: Eukaryota > Metazoa > Mollusca > Gastropoda > Lottiidae > Nipponacmea > Nipponacmea schrenckii. The sequence continues at coordinate 14,891,583 of CM060199.1, read as the reverse complement.
TAATGAGACACAACTTCAAACTAAGTTTAGTTGACATATCAATTCAAAGAAACATGGGACAAAAGAGCAGCGAGGTACCAACATCAAGCAAGATTAGTTGACATATCCATTCAAAGACATGTGTGGCACAAAAGAGCAGTGAATCACCAACATCAAGCCTAGTTTAGTTGACATATCAATTCAAAGACACATGTGGCACAAAAGATCAGCGACGTACCAACATCAAGCCAAGTTTAGTTGACATATCCATTCAAAGACACGTGTGGCACAAAAGAGCAGCAAGTTACCAACATCAAGCCAAGTTTAGTGGACATCAATTTGAAGACATACATGTATCAGACATATAGTGATCCCTTTCTTCATCATCATCAGAAGGTTCATGATCAGATTGTTGGAAGATATTATCATCAATATTACCATCAACACCAAATAATGTTCTTGGTTTATTGGGTTTCAGTTTTGGAGTGGTGGTATCCTGAAATTACAGTTAAGATTATGATAGAGCCCCAGAAATCCACAGTAAACCTGTTGCTTTGAGGATGGGCAGCGACATAGGACAAAATTTCCCTTGCTAAATGTCGAGCTACCTTAAGCATGCACAGTCTGTAACACACAGGTCTTTGGTTTATTGTCCAATCCAAATGACTAGTTGATTAATCAATGCCAACCCTCCAATGTATCAATAGCATGGAGAAACAACAGTGTTGTAAATATACTTGATGTAGCATTGGTAGTAAAAGTAAATCAGTAACATTTAAGTTTTGGGTTTAGCAAATGCTTTGATCTTCACTTCTATTTTATTAAAGAGCGAACATATTCACCTTTTTAGTAGTCTTAGTTTTAAACATTTTTCTTCTTTTTAAATAATGATGGACTATCTTATCAGCTTTAGCACTGCAAGGTAAATTGAATCATCAATTAGAATTAGATATAGAAAAAATAGAAGATGCACTAACCTAATAATCTTTTATACAAATTCATATATTTGTATATATTTGTATACTCAATATATGATTTGCAGGAAAGGCTCATAGTTGTGTAGTGTGCATGCACCTCACCAACATTATTATTGCTTACCTGAATTCCATCAAACTTGGTATTTAAGTGTATAATAGAATTCTAAATTTCTTAGAAAGATTTACATTTTGTGTGTGCATTTTGTAGAGAATGCCTGTTTGCTTTAAGTGAACCATGATCCAATCTGCAGTACATCTTTAGATGAGGGCCATAGCTTGAAGCATTTCAAGATATCATGTCTTGACACAAAGTCAAGGGCAATAACTCTAGAACACATTTCCAGAAATACCACCATATTTGACCAGTTTCAAGATCTTATAACACGATACAAAGCCAAGGGCAATAACTCAATAATAGTTATGAAAATACCAATCAGTCTTACTTATTTACTTCATTATTAGTGGGACTAACAATACAATCTGCAGGTGTTTTCTTGGCTGAGAACTGCGCTTGGAAGTATTTCATACTAGGTGTTCGACAGCTAGCACCTGGTGTTATGGGATAATCAGTTTCAGTGCTGAATACATCTTCATCTAATCTTGGTACCTGTAATAGTATTTAATATTATAATTATTCAATTATACTGTATCTAATACACATCTACTTATTCAATATTTCCTAACACCTATTAAATAACAACTGATCTCACAAACCAAGTATAAGAGGTTATCTACACAGGATGCATCTAGCAATATTTAAGGAGCAGTAAGAAGTTTTATAATTCAAAAAATTGAAATTTTTAATGTTAATTAGACTAGACCAATTTGTTTTCCTGTTATCTGTTAAGACAGGAGGGAAAAAAATAAATGTGAATGTGATTGGTGTTAAAGGGAAAAAAACCTTATGTAAGCCAGATTTGATCAGGATTTACCTACTTAGTATTGCATATATTTTATAGAAAATAGGAATTTTGGATGATAATTTTTTTTATATTTTGAAAGGCTTCTGTAAAATTAAAATAGGATCAGAAAGGTAGAAAATAGGGATTGTTGCGTACTTTTTAAAAATTCGAATTTTATTAGCTATCTAACTGCACAGTCTTGACAGAATTCAAAGTTTTTTAACAATAAAAGGTTACTTACAATTGTTTTCTTTGTTTTAGCTCTAAATGGAGTAGAATCAAATAGATCATGCTTATCATCACCTTCATTGCATTGTTCTAAAAACTCTCGGATCTGTTTTCTACGCTTCAATGTACCTTTCTTAGCTGTTATTTCTACCCTTTTATTGGTTTTACTTTCTAAACATCAAACATAATATAACATTTTTCTTGAATATAAAATATGCATTGATAGCACATGGAACAGACCTACCATAAATTAACCAGCAGGGGGTAGACAGTGGCAGAAGCAGCAAGAAGGTTCTTTTTTACTTTTCAGAAAACCTCTCTTGTCCGATTTCTCAACTTGACACTTCTGTCAGAAAGTCCACAAAGCTAATAATGTTCGTATTTTAATGTGTGCTCTTAGTATGATGGATTAATAAGTTGTAGTATATTGTCTAATATACATTTACATTATAAAATCATTGAATTTATTTCAAACAATTTCACAGCATATGTCCTTTAACCTATTAATGACATCTCTGCATATTTAGGTACTATGAATGTATTATTTTATCATTACCTCTATCCACATAATATTTAATAGTAAGAGTATTTAATGCCCCATAGCATGTTGCACGAATTGGATGTGTTTACAGTAACACAAGACTTTTAGTCAAGAGTATGCAGAGGCACAAAGGCAACTTCTTGCATTGCAGGATATTTTTAGAACTTTCCTGAAACGTTATCATCCATAAAGAAAATTAACTTACTCTTAGAATTTTCAACATTTTTCAGAAATGTACAATATTCAGAATGTGATTCCAAATATTCCTGACATTCCTTTATAGATCTGGTATTTACAGCATCTGCTATTCTTTTCCACATATTATCATCATACTGAGTTATATACTTTAATGCGCTACAAGGACAATGATTTATCAGTTTATTAGAAAATGGCAGAAAAGCAAAATTATATCCAAAATAATGTTGAATGCAATAGTTACTATTTTTATAATATCTTCATATGTGTAGTAAGAAATTTGATATGAAATACCCTTTTCAATGGTTTTTAAAATTTAGATCCTACAAAGTTACCTAGCACAGAACAGCAAGATTTCATTTTGAGCAAAAAATGACCCTGAGAAATAATTTACCTTTCTAATCGAACAACTTCTGATTTTCCCCACGAATCATCACTGTTATCACACCGATCTGAGTCAGTGGATGATATTTCAATTTGATTTTTCTTAACAGCTTTTGATTTTGCAGCTTTTGATTTTCCTTTTCCTGTTTCTGTTTGTTTCATACCTCGCTTACTAACAGCTTTCTTCACTGGTGAACATTTTGTCTTTGACACCATTTTCCCACTTTTGGAAGTCAATTGATTTGATACAGTTTGCGATTTTGTTCCTCCTTTTTTGGGAACATTCATTGATGTAAAAATAATTTCATCATCAATTTCACTGTCTAATTCAGGTTCAAAGTCATTCTTTTTAGAATTAATTTTCAAATTTTTTTTTTGAGGTTTTTTATTTGATTTTGATTTTTTAGGTTGATAGTCAATGTCATCTACATCTGAATCAGACCCAATGTCATTCACTTCAATATTAGGTTTTGACTTTTTCAGTTGAACTCTATCACCAGATTTTGCCCTTTGATCTTGTTTATCTGAATTCAGTTCAATTTCATTTTCCTTTAAATTAATGTTAGAGTTTTTCAGTTGTATTTCATTACTTGATTTTTTGGTTCGTTTTGGTTGTAAATCAATATCGTCAATATCAGAATCAGACTCGGTTCTATCTTTGCTCTTCCTCTTTTTTCTCATATCAGATTTAGCGCGTAATTCATTAAGACGTAAGCGAGTACGTGATGAGGGTGATGTCATCACCTCATCATCATTTTCTTCTGTCTGGGCAATTTGCGAATAACAAGTCTGTGATTTTGGTGTGTTTTTTAACCTTTTCTTCCGATTATTTTCAATAATATTTTGAACATGTTTTTCAAGATCTGAACTATTGTCATTATTCTGTGTGGGTTCTTCAGTAATTGAGGTCTTTTTAGTGTTGATTTTAGACGTTTTTATATTGTTATTGTTCGAGTGCTGCTTATTACTACTATCCATCTGAAAAAAATAAAAACAATAATACTTTACATTTGTAACTTCTTTATGATATTTTTAAGAGTCTGTCACACCACAACATGAGAGAGCTTTAGCTACGGCTTTTTATGTCAGTCAAATAGTTTTGTGATCTTATTCTGGTAACAAGGCGCTGTGTTTTGTATGTAAGGTTGACAAGATTTCTTACATAATCCAGCATAATGTGTCATTTCTTATCAAAAGGGAGATAAATATTTGTTCAGATACAATAAGCATAAATAATACCTTGGATAAATCTAGAACGTGGCTGCTATTGGCATTTAGAGGTTTGGTCTTTCTTAAAGAAGATGTTCTACTGGTTTTAGCACTCTGAAAGAATTAATCAAATACAACCTTCATTTTTGTTGTAAAAAAACATCTTTTAGGTTTTGTTTAAAGTGTAAATTTTGTTGAATAAATTTGACCTTGGAATCTTTAATTAGTCATCCTTCCTCATGACTGATGTGGTACTCAATTGGTAGAAGAATAGAATTAACTGGAACTTCAATAAAGTAAGTTGAAACAGTACAAAATGCATTTCTCGCTGACCAAAGAAAAGTATTTGAACACAGTATTCAAAATGGTGGAGAAAGGGTAAATTTTGAATTATACAATTCTGGATCAGTATTGTTGATTGAAACCTAGAATAAACACAGGCAAATAGCGAAATGACCTACCATTTGGATGCATTGATCTTTGAAATATTTTTCACCAAACTTAGAATTATAGACTACTTTCATTTGTTTTGATGATGGATCGTAAACAACCTTCTGACCGGCCCATTTAGCTAACACCGGTTTTACCACTCTACCACTCTTAGTTGTCGTCAGGTGGTTGATGTCTACAAACTGGCCTAATGGAGTTCCTACAACAGCTAGAATAAAATAAAATTAAACATATGATGAGAAACTTTATCTCAGGTGGAAAAATGATAGAAATTTCTCAATGTATTTTTACAAACAGGGATAGAACCAGCAACAAATGACAGTGCTGATCTCAAATAGGTGCTTGAACCATAAAGTCAGATGTAAGTACTTGCTCTCTATTTTCTTGTAGGTCTGACATCTTATTTAGGCAGAAATGAAAACGATATATTTACACATTTTTTCGGCTCTAAGCCAGAACATATTTTTTAAAGAACAAAGAATTTATCATATTCAAATGGTGTCATCCCAAATTGACATTTTTGGGAAAAACAATGACTATGTGCAATTGTATCAATGTGAAGTCTGGTGATCTTGAATTATTCTAATTGACATACTGTAGCTTCATATCCAGCTGGTAGAAATGATTCTCATTATATTGTTAGATATCTTTCTTTCTTTTCTAAGAGTTGTGTACTTTAAACTGTAGTAACTCAAGGCAGTACTTACTTCCATTTAAGACCTCAGAAGGACTAGAAACATTTGTTTTACCAGACTTAGTTGAGACTGCACTTACATTCATAGTACAATTAGGATTATATTTCGATCTAAAATGAGTATAAAGATTTATTTCAATACAGAATAATAAAGATCACGATTATCAAAAAATGCAGCTAAATAATCAAAAAAACATGATGCTCAATATAATATAGGTCCAGGTTTACAACTGGCTTTATGATAAGAACATGTAATAATGATCTTTTACCTTTCTTCAAATACATAATATTTCTCTATCAATTCATTCCACTTCTTTGGAAAACCATTAGTGAATGCCTTAACAATACCAGGTGAAAATCCTACAAGATAAAAGTCTCCATATATGATTCCAAACCACAAATGTTAATGTTAGAAGGTACCATGTTCTTGTGTTCTGGACCTAATTCTGATCTATTATTTTAGTTTATTGCAGTGCGTTCATCGAACGCACTGCTTTGTTTTCGAAATGTTTTTTTTTTTTTTTTTTTTCGAATTTCACATTCGATTTTTCTCTTAGAAGGCAACATGCTACAAACTACCTGTTGCTATCTGCCATTCAAACTGCGAGACTTCTATTTGTTAAATGTAAAATGACGTCATTCAGAGTGACCGGAAACGAGCTGTGGGCAATGGCTTTTTTTTTGGTTTTTGTTGTTTATTACCTCTATTTTTCAACTGATTTTGACAGAAATTCTTTTGCTAGCTTCTTTTAACTGCTAGCTACATAACTGCAGTTTCAAACTGCTAATTTCATTACTTTTGTAGCTGACTTTTTTCATTTCAATTTTTGCATTTTTTTCAACTTCTACAATTTTATTCCGATGCATTCGAAAACTTACAGATAGATAGACACTATTAATGCGATCAAGAATTATTTTTTAAATTTTCGACATCACTTCCGGTTTTGACGTTATTCGCTTTTAAATTTTAAAAATCAACTTCCGGAATTTTCAAGATGTTTCAAAAATTCTTTTTGCGATATGCTTGAAATAGTCATACAAAAAAACGAAGATAAAAAAATCCAGACCGGAAGCAAACGATAGGCCACCATATTGAAATGTGAAACTTTTGTAAAATTTCAAATTCAAATTCAGGGGATAAAGCGATTTTCGTTATTTTTTCATATCTAATGACTAGAGTCGATTGCGCAACTTTATTTGGGAGCCGATTTTTGAATTTTGATTTTGATTTTCTTTTATTTCCATTTTAATTTTATTGGTAATGACAAAAACTTTAAAGGCCCATATTTTGTGACCTTGACTTTTGGTGACCTTGTGACCTGGACACGATTTATTGCCCTTGATGATATCTACCCCCTGATATATTCATTTGTCTTGTCCGATGTCTACTTCCGGTTTTATAGCCGATTGAAATTTGTAATTTTTATTTTTAACGAGCTCTGTCACGTGAATTAATTCATAAATATCAAATATTTATATTGAATCTTATTATGGTTCATCTGCTCTTTGTAATGATATATTAAACCACATATTTCCACCAAAAATGCGCTTTTTAATATTTGGAAATTTTACATTTTCTTCTCCATAACTGTGCGTAATTTTCTTTAAATCGAAATTGGGCCTCTGGAGATGCTACGATTCGCGTAATTTTGATGTCTATAGAATGTTATATCGATTCCTGAATTATATTTGGAAACCGATTTTTGAATTTTGATTTTGATTTTGATATTTTGACCGAAAGTAATATATAAAAACTTCGAATGGTCGTATATTGTAACCTTGACCTTTGGTGACCTTGTGAGCTGCACAAATGTGATAGCTCTCGAAAAGATCTATCCATTGATATATTATATTTTGATGTACGATGCATACTTTCCGTTTTATCACCATTTGAAAATTGCGAATTTCATCGTTAAAAACTGGTTGTTGAATTATGCGATTGGGCGATCTACATGAAACTAGTTTCAGCGAACCAATTATGATTTGAAATAAAACGACTTATACTCTGTAAAAATAACGTTACTGTTCTACGGATACTTTAAGGGGCAGTTTTAAAGTGTATATCAAAACTGCTACGCACTGCGTCAGAACCTCGCGAAGCCTGGGGATCTAGTTATAATTATTATTACAACATTGCTATATAACTACAAACCTGCATCAATAGCATCCAATGTCTCTATATTTCCCATTAATCTATAAGTTGATCCTCTATCAGTGATCAAAGTCCTACTATCTTTACGTTCTGCTATAGATGAACTTCTCCAGTAGGCATCGTCACCTCTACAATACAATATACAGTCACAAAATTTACGTGGAGATGAACTTTTTTTTGCTTTTGCTGTTCTTTGACAATACTTTGTTGGGTCATCTGAATCCCTTTACAGCTGTGTGAAAGGAATAATAAGAAAATGTGATTTATCAGGCCATCATTTTCACCTAATCCAACAAAAGATCCATAGAATTTTAAGCTTCTTTACCGTAAGTTCAATAGGTTAATGTAATGAAATAATAGTTTTATATCATAAGTTGTTATTTGCTTACCTGCGTTTTCCCTCTACAATGACACCTTTTGTTTTAGGAAAAGGTCGTATGATCCATTCATATAATGGCGTGGTTGGTTTTGTTTCTTTAGATTTAGACCTGGCTCTCCTAGAGTGCGATACAATTTGACTGGAAGATTCTGAAGCTTCTACTGCCTCATCAGCAGAACTAGCTGATGTTATCTCAACATCTGGTAATGTAAGAACATCTTTATGTGATGTTTTTGTATATTGACTTGAAGCAACATTTCTTGCCTTTCTTAATTTGTCAACTTGAGTATTATTCATTTTTGTATTTTTGGAAGATTTTTGAGGCACCACATCTTCAATAATATCATCTTGATAGGTAGTTTCAAGTTTTGAAGATTTTTTCATTAGAGGTCTGCTTTTAGTCGATGTAATAATTTTTGAGTTTGGTTTTGAATTTTTTTTAGAAACTGTTTCAATGTCACTCTCCGACACATCGTTAGTTTCAGGTACACTTGGAACTGTTTCTTGTACACTCAATTCACTTTCAGAAGTATCTATTGGAAGAGATTCTTTGATTAGTTTCTTTGCTTTAGGTGCTTTAGATTGACCACCTTTCTTACTTCTTCCCTTTGGAGGTGGATCTTTCATTTTTTCTTTTGCTTTATTAATATTTTCATAAGAGCGGTGACATTCTGCACTTGCATCTACTTCTTGGGATATTTGCTTGGACTGCTTTCCATTTGGAACAGACTTGACTGCTTCAAATGAAATATCTGATGTGGACACTGTTGAATTGTCATATTGCTGAATGTCATTCCCGTCATCTTCAACAGAAGTCATCCTTTTTTGACGACTTGTAAATGGAGTTCTCTCCTGTGTCTCAACATCTTCTAAGATTTCACCAGCAATTTTTTTAGAATTGCTGGATTTTGTCAATGGTATAATATCTTCATTATTGTCAATAATGTCTTTGTCAACCATAGTTTGATTGAGAATACTGTCTGTCACTTCATTTTCAGTACAAATTTCATTAACTACCTGATCTTGAACACTGATATCTTGGTTGCCATTGACGACCTTAACCTGGTTGCCATTATTGTCCAGGTCTTGGTCATTAACGACTGAGTCATTTTTCTTGTTTATGACATTGGAATTTGAAATATTTACATCTTCAACCATCCCTGTAGCAGGGACTATTTCTCCTAAATAAGAGCCATCCTGAACTACACTTTCAACTTGCTGTGGTACTACTGCCTGTACTTGTTGGCTGACGAATGTATTAGCCACATCAAATATGTCTACACAGAGAATAAAAAAAATCATATAGAGATGTAAATTGTGCGAGGTAAATTGGCTAATTAGTTATCTAAACTGAAGGAAGATCTATACTTTTTTTCAAGCTTTAGTTAAAAGTAAACAAGAAATGAAAGAACACAACTCTGACAATTTTTTTTTTAAATCAATTTATAAATTCATAAAATTTATTATTATCAGTCAGATAAATAATTAGTGTGAATGTGCTAACTGGTTTATTTTACAGATTAAGCTTCAAGGGATAATAGGCGTTAGAATACACTCATCCTACGGCTTCTTTTTGTGTTTAATATTGACTATTAGTTAAATAAGTATGCATCCCGCACTTCACCAAATTTTAAAAAGCGACAATTAAAATATATACGGAATTTTTAAAAAGAAAGTGAGCCAGCGATGATTTCATTCAGTTTGAGAATAAAAGCGTCTGGTAAATCAACACTAAAACATCAGTGTGCAAATCAACAGTAGGGGTCAAGGACGCGTGAAAACCCACATGTTAGAGTTACTACCCTTTATATTTACACAATTTGAAAATCGCTGAATGGAGGTATTAAGCGTTTTATAATTAACTACTTGATTTTGTGGATTTATCCCATAAAAGAGGGATTTTGATGTATAGTTATGACACCAGGTAATTCCACTGATGGGAACATACTGTTATTGTCCAAATTTGAGTGAAATTAAATTTTTATGTTCCTTCTAACGCCTATTATCCCTTTAAATCCATTTTTTTTTTAGATACATTTTACTGAAGGGTTATTTTGGTTTTTGCAAAAGCAAAAAAGATGACTGATACTTACTTTCAGATGGGCCTTTAGTAAGAACACTTGAATTACTAATTTCAATATCACTAGAAAAAAAAAAAAGATTTTTCTACAATTTCATGTACAGCATACACTTGACATAATGATCACCGAAGGTTGATGTACAAATTACAGAAACATTCAACAGAAATCTTTTTAAGTAGCATGTTTAAGTAACATTTTATTTAGTAAACATATACTCAGATATCAAGTAAATGACCATAATATGAACTGTACCTTGGTAAGTATTCATCTATCAAGTCATCCCAGTTTGTAGGGAAACCATTTTTAAATTGTTGAGCAAGAATTTCTGGGATACCTACAATTAAAATATGTATAATATTACACAGGTAGTTTCAAGAAAGGTGTGTTTACAATTCAACCAATCAAATCAATACAATTACAGTTAACAACAAGACTCCACAAAACCAATAAATGTCATACCTGCATCCAGTGCATCCAAAAATTCTATTTCACCAATTAATTCATATATGGATCCACTGCTAGTACCAATAATAGTAGAAGTATATCTTGTAGTTACCATTCCACTATGCCAAAAATCATCATCTTGCAGGCTACAATATAGAATTAAGTCAATGTTAAATCTACCATGCTCTCATGCACGTATGAAATTCATTTTACTTGATTCAGCAGGATCATTAGTAGGTCATTACTGAACAATACTGCAAATCGTATATAGCACGAAGGAGGACAAGATTTTGGATACATTTCACAAACAATTTTTTTCAATCCCAACTAATCTTTGTACAAATGAAACCAAGCATATATCCCTTCCCTGGTGACGCAACAAAAGTAAACAAAATTAACAAAGAATAAATAATCAATACAATGTCCAGTGGTGAAAGACGAGTTTGAAAGGTCAAGGTCTTCTTATGAAGTTATTATTCTTGTGAGGGCATGATAGCTTTAAGAAAGTAATAAAATGTAAACATAAGATGATAATTTTCTATAGCTCTATATCACAACCATTATTTTGGGGGCTCAAGTACACAAAGACTTGAAATTTTACCTTCGTTTTCCTTCTACACAAATACCAAATGAATTAGGTATAGGTTTTATAATCCATAAATACAATTTTTGGCAATTTGACAGATTCTTCTCTGTGATTTCTAACCTCTGTAAATTTAGAACAGAACATAATAGAAAACATGTAAATACTATTCTGAAGCAAACACCTCTGTTAGAAATAAAATGCTTTTTGACAGTAGATTATATAGAGGTTATAAATCTTAATACACAGTCTTGACCTAAAGAAGGATGAAAACATTGAAAGGGTTGAACAGTTCAGCAGTAATCAAACTCAAACTTGTGATGTGAAGATGAAAATCCACAAATGAACAAAAGAGCATAAGAGCTATCAGCTAAGAGGTAAATATCTCTAGATTTGCGCAGTCATATGGCTATTTGATAAATAGTCAATCTGTATGTTACTTTACAATTCACACTGTTGCTTCAAAGTTAACACTAAAATGACTGTATCTCTTTAATTCAACCAAAACTTTACCTTCAATTTCACCATTGGAACTCTTTTATCTGTGTTATCACCAGTATCCATAGCACTCTGATTATTGCAATCTACAGTCTTTTCAAATAATTCTAATATTGATGATGAATTACCAGCAGTGGAATTTTCACCTATAATACAATACAATCATACTTTTAATTGAAATATTTATAGTAAATAGAAAATAAAAACAAAAGAATGTTCATCGAAAAATCCTCATTATCTTACTTTTTTTCTTTTGGAAAAATTACATATACAAACATAGAAATCATCTTTATAATCCCTTAAACATCCAGAGACAGTCTTGTTATAATCAGAAGAAATGCTATAATAAGTGGAAACACATTCATGAACATAATATCATAATGTATGTGCTTCATTAACAACCATAAACAAACCACATAGATGTTATAAAAATTGTTCTCAGGAGTACAAATATTCCACATAGATTTAATTTAATTTAACACTTGTTCTCAGCATTACAAATATACCACAAAGATGTAATAACTGTTCTCAGTATCACAAAATACACCACAGAGATGTAATAACTATTCTCAGTATTACAAAATATACCACAAAGATGTAATAACTGTTCTCAATATCACAAAATACACCACAGAGATGTAATAACTGTTCTCGGTATTACAAAATATACCACAGAAATGTAATAACTGTTCTCAGTATTACAAAATATACCACACAGATGTAATAATAACTGTTCTTGGTATTACAAACAAATCACAGGGATGTAATAAAGACTGGTTTCAACCAAGGAGTTGTAATAATGGTTCTTGGTAATACAAATATACAACACAGATCTTTAGAATAAATCACAGATGTTCCACATAGGCTATATGTAATGAAAACTACCTTCAGCATTACAAGTTTACCACTATGTATCCTCAGTTTTACAACTAATCAACACTGACCAAGTCAAAAACTGACATGAAATAAATACATTTTTTCATGAAAGCAATTGGCCAAACTTGTATATGTTTCTCCAAAAACAATATGATCTCTTGCCAATCATCTGTCAAATAAGCACTATATTGATTGTTCGGAATGAATTGCTGTCAGAAAACAGGTCTAAGTCTATTTCTTACTTCACTAATGTAATCTGACACAGTGATATGATGAGTTAGTTAATACTTGATTTGTTAGCTATCTGCAACTTTGAACATTAATTTTCTGCAATGTTCGTGCCATTTAAAGGGATTGTTCAGAATTTTGCAAATCAGAGATAGAGATAGAATTGAATTGCACCATTCCGATTTTCAATCAGATGTCTGTGGGTCTTGCAATTCTATTAAAACTTGGCGTTTTATGACATCACTTATACAAATGTACGATAACTATAGTGTAGTGACTTTATTAAACTTATTTTTTAGGAGACACAGACATCAGACTGTAAATTGAAATGGTGTGAATCAATACTATCAGAACCTGTTACACATAAATAGTTTAGTAAACCTTACAATCTTGTTGATGATTTTAAAGATGGGTTGCCTCATTAATTAGAGCCAAAGTAAGCTTACTAATTGATTAATTGGGGTTTCTAATGAATAACCCATGTATTCTGAAGTTCAAAAGACTATGTGGACGCAGAAATGCTTGTGGAATCCATTTGACTCTGATCTGCTTTGAAACGCTTAATTTAGACTCCATGTTTGTTCACGTGACCAAATGACGTCATATGAATGAAGGTGTCTAAAAATTTTGTATATTGTGGAAAATATTAAGGAATGTTGGCAATAACAACAGCGTCCGGTTACGTCATGATTTATGTACCGAATTGACAGACTGAATGATCAAAAAAAAGATCAATGACATTTGAGACTTGAAGTACATACCTATGTTAGTACCCTACCGTTTGAATTCCAGTCATAATTAGCCTAATTCTGTGTTAATTAATGACATGTGGGACCATCTGTTTTTTTCCCAGTCATTAGAACACCTCTTCTTTCAATTGATATAAGTATTACCGGTCCAATTATGGTATATATATATATATATATATATGAAAATAAGGGAAGGCAACTTTAACATGTTAATATTCACAACATTTTTTAGTGCAAGACAGCCTTTTGTCTAGAGACAATATAATTTATCATTCAATAGGATAAAATGTCAAAGAGAAACTTCATCAGCTAAATCTTAAAGAGAAACAGCAAAGCTCATCTTAATGAATCATCTCAGCTCCATAAAAATTCTTTGAAATTTCTATTGTTAACTTTCTGAAAAGTCATACATTTCTCATTCCCAGAAATCTGACAGTCGATAGTTAATAACACTTAATTTATTGTCCCAATGGACTTGATAGTTTTTTTCATGCCTCTAAATTGAAATATATTCAATACCCATAAAAAATCTAATTGAGAAGATAATCATCCTGATTATTGATTTTCCTCCAGTTAAAGAGTTACTTACACATGTAATTGATGTTGTATCTGTAAGAAATTTTACAGCATGAAAGGTAAGTCTAGGGATGTAAACCAAGAGGTTTGGTCAAGGACCAGCTGGTAGAAAGAATCCTTAAGTTGTTGTCCTTGTAAAGTATTGTTGTTTGTGTTTATAAGATAGCTTGCCAGTTAAGGTAATATATGCCCACTGGCAGCATTGATTTGAAATAAAAACTTTTCAGTAAGGTAACAATTAGTGGAATGAAATATTCAACCTTCCGCCATATACTTTTTTTCTAGGGTCTCTAGTTTCATTAAAAACTGTCAAGAATTGTACCTAATAACAACTCATTATATATTTTTCAATATTTTTGTGATTTGCAATAGGGTTCACCCTTAATAATATTTTGATATTTTTAATTCTTAATAGGGCTCATCCTTGGTTGATATTAAACAATTTGGGCAAGTTTTGTCAAAAAATAAATGTTTCGAGTGTTCATAAGCCAAAAGTTGAAAGCGTTTTTGAAAACAAGGGCAATAACTGACACTAAATATTTTTCTATTTATTTGATTTTCTATTGGGTTCATCCTTGGGAGAAAACAAATACTAAAGCCAAGTTTCATCAAAATCCATTAAAAATTGTTCTTTCTAGAGTGTTTAAAAGCTAAAATTGAACGCATTTCAAAAACAAGGGCAATGACTTGTACTTAATATTTTTCGATTTCAATAGGGTTCATCCTTGGAAGAAAACAAATATTTAAGCCAAGTTTCATCAAAATCCATCAAGGACTATTCTGTCAAGAGTGTTTACAAGCTAGTTTACAAGAACAAGGGCTATAACTCATATTAAATATTTTTCAATTTCGCTGATTTTCAATAGGGTTCATATTTGAGTTATAACAAACTCTCGCGCCAAGTTTCATCAAAATCCGTTAAGAATTGCGCCTTGTAGAGTGTTTATCAGCAATTGTGGACGGACGGACAGTTGGACGGACGGATCGACGGACGGACAGACGGATTGACGGACGGATGGGGTGACGACAAAATACGCCCCCCATTTCATGTGGGCGTATAATCAAATTGATATTGGATTTCAAGGACTGAATTCAATCTCAATGTGACAAAAATGTTCAAATGTAAACTTACTAAACGAATGATGTAGCGTTGATCCTACTTCTTCAGCAACCTGTAATATAACATTTATAGAATATCTTCTGCAGTTATATATTTGAGAATAAGACTTTGAAAAGTATCAAATAAATTGAGTAGTGATGAATGAATTGTATATAAAGAGATATATGAGATATTCTCATTATCAGAATTTACAGTATGTATACACAGACTTCTATATTAGCCTGTGAGGGTCCAGGGTTCAATTGATGGAGATGAACTTTTAGATTTTTCATCGTGGTTTCCCCTGTCAGTGATGCAGGTCAGAGGGATCGACATAGAACAAGCGTTGGGCCAATAAACCGAGGTGCTGAGTACAACAGGCTGTGCATGTTAAAGATCCCTTGACAGTTGGAAATTGAAAGAGGAGTAGGCTTATTTTCCCTCATTTCCCACACTGGATGGTGTTGCCAGTCTTCCTTGGCCCATAAATTGCAGAAGAGTAGGATGTAAAGCTCAATTCATCGCAGTGCGTTCATCTAACACACTGCTTTGTTTTCGAAATGACAATTTTTTTTTCTTTCGAATTTTACCCTTGATTGTTTTCTTAGAAGGCAACATGCCACAAACTACCTGTTACTGTTTGCTATTCAAACTGCGAGACTTGTAACTTTTAAATGTAAAATGATGACAGTTATGGCAATAGCGCCATTTTGTTTTTTTTGCACTTTATCACCTCTATTTTTCGACTGGTTTTTACAAAACTTCTTTTGTTAGCTTCTTTAAAATGCTAGCTACATAACTGCAGTTTAAAACTGCTAATTTCATTACTTTTGTAGCTGACTTTTTTCATTTCAATTATTGCATTTTTTTCAACTTCTACAATTTTATTCCCATCCACCCGAAAACTTGCAGGTAGATAGACATTGTAATTATTTTCCAAATTTTCGACATCACTTCCGGTTTCAAAGCTATTCGCTTTTAAAAATTAAAATTTTATTTCCTGAATTCTTAAGATATTTCAAAAATTCTTTTTGCAATAAGCTAGAAATAGTCATACAAAAAAATGAAGATGAAAAAATCCGGACCGGAAGCAAATGATAAGCCGCCATATTGAAATGTCAAACTTTTGTAAATTTTAAAATTCAAATTCAGGGGATAAAGCGATTTTCGTTATTTTTACGTATCTAATGACTATAGTCGATTGCGCAACTTTATTTGGGAGCCGATTTTTTAATTTGGATTTTGATTTTCTTTTATTTCCATTTTAATATTTTTGGTAATTCAAAAACTTTACAGGCCCATATTTCGTGACCTTGACCTTTGGTGACCGTGTGACCTGTACACGATTTATTCTCCTTGATGATATCTATCCACTGATATGTTCATTTGTGTTGTCCAATGATTACTTCTGGTTTTATAGCCGATTAAAATTTGCAATTTTTATTTTTAACGAGCTCTGTCACATGAATTAATTTATAAATAACAAATATTTATATTGAATCTTATTAGGGTTTATCTGCTCTTTGTAATGATATATTAAACCACATATTTCCACCAAAAATGCGCTTTTTAAAATTTGGAAATTTTTATTTTCTTCTCTACTAACTGTGCGTAATTTTCTTTAAATCGAAATTGGGCCTCTGGAGATACTAAGATTCGTGTAATTTTAATGTCTATAGAATGTTATATCGATTCCTGAATTATATTTGGAAACCGATTTTTTAATTTTAAAATAAATAAAAACTTTGAATGGTCGTATATTTTAACCTTGACAAATGTGATAGCCCCCGATATGATCTATCCATTGATATATTATATTTTGTTATACGATATAAAAGCTGTTTCTTAAATTTGTCGTTTGGGCGATCTACATGACACGAGTTTCAGCGAACTGTTTATGCTTTGAAATAAAACGACTTATACGCTGTAAAAATAACGTTACTGTTCTACGGATACTTTAAGGGGCAGTTTTAAAGCAAATATCAAAACTGCAACGCACTGCGTCAGAACCTCGCAAAGCCTGGGGATCTAGTTTCCTTTGTTTTTTCATTTTGTTAGAAATTCCAAAAACATGAATAACACAAACCAAATAAGCTTACAAAGATATTTTTGAAACATCTATTATAATATAATTAAATGTTACCTGCATTGGTGCTGGACTCTGCTTGTAGACCTTTTCAAAAGCTTCTTGCAGAATGCTTACATCCATGTTTTACCTCAAAACTTCATCTGAGAAAAAATCAATCTAGATTTAAAGTGTTTGTTTGCATTGAGAGTGAGGAAGAAAAACTATTTATGTACAGTGCTGGCTGAGGTCACAAATGGGCATATCTTCTAAAAAATTTGGTAGTTAACTAAGTAAGTAGGCCTACTTAATCTTGATCATAAAAACTCAAGCAGTAATTAAATCTAATAAATGAAAGTTTCTTTTCAATTTTAAAAGAACATGTTGAATTACCATTGGGTTAGCCTATTTATGTGTACAGGTACTTTAATTCATTTGAAAATACGTTTCAGCCAAACAGATTTTGAGAATTAGTTGATCAAATGAAAAGACCTAGACTAGATCTATATTATATTATTTGTGAAATAGGGCCAAGTAACAAGCCATTGTCAATTTCTTCTATTTTCATATGAGATTCTAATCTTGACTACTCTGCTGCATAAATGTTTTCTTTTTTTGACAATCGAGACTACAATATTTTTGATCTAACCTTTCGCAAAGTTACGATATTTAAAATCATTTGTATAAAAAAAACCCACTTCTTTATCTACAAAATGGCATATTAATAAGGGTAAAATAACTGAATTATGGAAACATAAACATTTTTATGGATAAACAACCTGTTTCTGTTTAAATTATCAATTTAGTAAACAACAATTTGGATTTTCCGCCATTTTGACTACGTCATCCAGCCCGTCTAAAACTTTTTAACAATGTCGCTAAAATGGCTAAAAGATTAACAAATAAGTCAATTAAAAAATTCAAATTTAAAAGTTATGAAAATAGAGACAATGTTGAAAATCACAGCTATTATCTGGCAATATTCAAATGTAGTTATAAAATTACGACAATCAAAATTCGTTTAATTGCTGGATGATCGTGAAACAATTATGTAGTCGTTTTCGTCAAGATCTACTTATTCAACTGCCAACTGGTCCTCCTATCGAATATTGCAAAGTTTCTCTTAGAAATCATTATGGCACTCAGTTCTGGGGAAGTAAATGCTGTCTGCAAAGATCCTTCGAAGGACACAGATGTATGTATTAACACTAGCTATATCTTATAACTTGAGTCTTGATATCTTAATGTTCTGGTCGTTTACCGTTAGTTGTACTTAGAAAAAGAAGACAATTTGGAACAATGTGTCAATTCGTCCTTCAATTCCATGGACATATCAACATATTTACCAAACCGGCCTAAACTTTTCTTCTACAGCAGCGACTGGAAACAATTTACCTGCGTTAAATTTATTTTCCTGTCAATTTACAATCTTTTACTTTTTTTATTCTTTAATATTTTTTATTTTTTAGGGATTTTTCTTTCAACAGACCATGTTGAGAATCAAGGATCCTAAGAAGTCTCTGGAATTTTACACCAATGTGTTAGGAATGAGGTATTCATTGTATTCACTCCACATTAGAACCATATTGAATAATAACTATGTTTTACAAGGATAACAACTTAGGTTCACAAGTCCGTAGTGACAGGGATCCTTTCTACCAGCTGGTCCTTGGCCAAACCTCTTGGTATTGATCTCTCCTGGATTATCCATACCCATTTTCTTCTGGGTGGACTGGAACTATGAGTGAAGATGACTTATTCAAGGTCATCAAACTTTCACACACAGATCGAAATTAGAACTCACGTCCGACATTTTCAATGCATCCAAGCAAATGACATTAAGAATTTAAGAATTTAAAATATCATTTCTCATATCTATGTAGGCCTATATATGTCTTGTCTAGCCTATATATGGCAAAGTCTCAAGAACAAAACAGTCATCTTTGTAGGTTTCAAATGTGTATAATTTTTAGCAAACATAGAATTGAAGACCCAATTATTGATGGTGAGCTGTGAATAGTATTACTGATTAACTTAGTTCGATAACTCCTGTTTCTGAGACTAAGGTATGATTGGTCAAAAGGATGGCGAATCTGCCCCTTTAAAATTTTCCACTGTTTGATTCATCAAACATTCATGAGTCATTTAAAAATTTTCTATTTTCGCTTGGTCTTGAGTAAGTTTTAATTGTACTTCTTCTAAATTTTTTCATTTCACAACCTGCATGTAGAGTATAAAGGTATTTTTTAGATTATTAAAGAAAATGGATTTTGAAGCAATGAAATTTTCGTTATATTTTATGGGATATGACGATGCTGCCAATATTCCTAAAGATGAAGAAGAAAGAACATTTTACTGTTTTTCACAGAAAGCTACTTTAGAATTAACACAGTAAGATTGAATTCAAAATTACAATAAATAAAGGGAGAAAGTGCTGCATTTTTAAAATAGAAAGAATTTGTGTTATAATTCAGGAACCTAGGAACCCATTTGGGAACCTAAAATTAACTGTGTCTGTATCACTTGTTTTTGAATCATTGTTGCTTTGGAGACTGATCATAGGTATTATAAAAAAAATATTAGGCCGACTACTAACTACTGATATATTGATTGCAACATGGTTTTCCCTATCAGTTGTGTTGGGTTGTGATACATTGCCTGATTGATTAACCCCAAACCATGTAAGAAATAGCCAAGTTAATTCACCGTATTTGTTTATAGTAATTGGGGAACTGAGTCAACTGATATGCAGTATCATAATGGTAATTCTGATCCCAGAGGATTTGGTAAGATTTTCTTTTACTGTGGTATTGTAATATACCAATGTCTTACAAGGATAGCTACTTTCAAAAAAATTTCATATATATAAATGAATTTTGTAATGCAGCATGATGCACTATTCAATGATAATCAAAGAATGGTGAAAATATGTAATATTTGCATTTTTCCCTGTAAAGATGACTGGACACATTAAAGCCTGTATGTTTTGTGTATTATATTCTAGAACAGATGAATATTATGGCCAACTGTAGCAATATAGTATTGCTCTAGTATTTTTATTTGACTTCAGGCCATATTGGTATTGTAGTTCCTGATGTATATAAAGCTTGTGAACGATTTGAATCTTTGGGTGTTCAATTTAAAAAGAAGCCAGATGAAGGTAAATGTATAACTAGATATAAATAGAAATTGATTTTTATGTAAAAAATCCAGCAATCTATGGAAATCGTATTGTATAATGTAACTAATTTAGAACTTGTTGACTTCAAAACACACTTTTGAATGGACTTTTTGATGGTGTTTTATGTGGTTGAAATCCCTGTAAAAAGAATAAAGATAAAGAGTGTTAATACAACTATCTCAGGAAGATTTACTTCATTGCACACTGCTTGACTTAAGGGTATTTGTATTTAGTTTAATCTATATCAGATAGTTCTAGAGAAACTGAAATTATATATTTATTATTAAATTTTAGATTTATTGTATGATTTACAATGCTTTTTTTTATCAAAAGTTATTGTCCATGAAAAATTTATCAAACTTAGTTTGATTATGATATATTTTTTAGGTGTGATGAAAGGACTAGCTTTTATCATGGATCCTGATGGATATTGGATTGAAATTCTTAATCCAAAGAACATGAAGAACTGAATACCTCTTATTACCTGTTTTATTTATGGTTTTAAATGAAAGACAATCATGAGACACCAATTATGATAATTGGCAAAAATAATAATGGGTGGGAGGGGAATCAAACCCTAATGATATTTTATTTAGTTACCTACTAAAAGAAATGAAAACAAAAGCTTTTATCCTTGTGGATAATGGAAATTTTTGTTGTCAAATTCTTTTTGCTTTTCCGGGTATGGCATTTCCCATTGCATTTTTACATTTATGATTTAACTACTATACCAAATTGGACTTTGAGTTTCCTTTGATTTAAATTCATTGATTATTTTATGAATTTAAGCCTTTTTTGATTATATTGTTGATTGTTTTGATAACATGTGCTTTTTGCTCTGATATTTGTTAAACACATAATAAATGTTTTGATTTCATTCATTGGATTTAATTTTTTGAGGAAAACTGTGAATGGTACTCGCCGCTATTAAAGAAAAATAATTCAGTCTTGACCATGTCCTATATTGAGCGAGAAAATCATCGCTTATTAACTGTGTTCTGACTCATGTCATGGATGGGTTACTTCCCATGTATAGCTCTCTAATCTTTTTATGAAATAGAGATAACAAATGGTGCTACTTCCGCTTTGGTTAAATATGTACATTTTGTACATTTTTTAAATCATAAATTGTTAATTAAATTGAAACTATTGATGACTTGCACAAAATATTCACATTTATATCAATGCTTATGTACAAAGTTGTAAAATATTCGGAAGATGCTGCGGATATCGGCTTTAGACAGCTGCAAAATGACATGGTGTCAAAGAGCGAGCCTTCTTCGTTTTGTCAAGAACTCAATATTGCCTTTGAGTGCACAGCACAATATGCGTTTTTACTCTGAAAGAAAGGGCGATAATATAATGAATGTCTTTGACAGAAATGCCAAGAGAATGCAGAGAAACAGGACTGCATTAATGGAGGACTATGCAGTATATAATTATGTCAAAGAAGAAGTGAGTATGCCTACTTGAAGTAAAACTTGTTTTCTTTTTTTAAATTCTTTTTTAAGTTACGGGAAACCTTCACTTCAGGTCTTCACAAAGTGAAATACCAACGGTTTTGGAGGCTGACTTAAGACATGAATTATGTAAACAATTCTTGCAAACTTTTTAGGCTTACACTGATCTCACCTCTCTTAGCCTTAGTTAATTGAATAAAGTATTGTTTATAGGCCTATAAAAGAATATAGGCTTTGTAGGCCAATCTACTAGGCATTGCTATGTCCTTATATGTTTTAGGTTGGTTATAATTTAGCTGATAGAATATGTGATATAAAAAGGTAATAATTTCAAATTTGAAAACTCAATCATATTTTCTCCAAGCTAGAAAAAGTCATAGAAAGAAACTGAAGAAATAAAAACACTATCTAAATTTAAAAATAAGCAGTTTAAGAAATTATAAAATGTATTGACTGACAAGATCTGTCAATGAAAAATATAATATCCACTTAACTTTTCCTAGCACAGAGAATAAACTAAAAAATTTCTTTACAGGAAATTTGATGTGGCCTTAGATTTAGGCTGTAGTAGAGGTCATGTATCAAAACATATTTATGGTGATATGGTTTCAACCCTTTATCAATGTGAATTTGCTGATAAAGTCTTGGTAAGATTTTTTCATTCTTGTTTTATTGTTATATGAGAACAGACTGCAGCTTAGTTGGCTGGAATGTTAAATTTTGATGTTATTACTGGGTTTTGATTCATAAATGGTGGATATGGAACCTAAGGTTGTTTCGAGAATAAGCAGCTACTGTAGTTTTAGTTGCATAAGTTATCTATATTCATTCTTCCAGTAAACCAGGCTGTTAATGAGTAAAGTTAATTCAGTAAAGGTCAATGCCAAGAGGTTCAACCAAGGATAGGATTCTGGGAAGCACAAGTTTTATCCTTTTGATATCCCTTGTAAATTTTCATTTCTGATACTTATAACAGATCCTTTTATGAAACAATCATCAGTATTTAAGATCTGCATTGATAGCATAGTTTAATCAACAAAACAAATTCTTATGGATACAATTACTAACTTTATTTAAGCGACGTTTCAACCAGCGTTCTCTGGTCTTTATCAAGCAATGAATAAATGTAAAAGGTTAACAAGGTATATATACATGTACATTTAAAACAACAAACACAACAAGACAAAACATGGGATTAAAACTGATTAGTGCTGATTATTAATAAGGTGGTCATATGCTCTAGGGATAAAGACTCCTGGATCTCTGTTGATTGATGGGTTATTTCTTCTTATTTGGATGGCTTCAGTAATTTTCCTTTCCTTTTTGTTGTTTTTGTTAACTGCAAGTGTTAAGGTTTCATTCCAGTTTATTCTGTGGCCTGTATCTTTGATGTGTTCTTGGATTGCTGATGGGTTGTTGGCTGCCTTTGATTGATGTTCTTTTATGCGTTTTTGTAGTGGTCGTTTGGTCTCACCGATATAAGATTCCCCACAGGAACAGAAAACTTGGTATACACATCCTTTGGGGTCTGCTTTTTTAGTGGGATTATGTTTCCCATTGGCCTGCATCACTTCTTTGATTGTTTTTTGCCCAGAAAAAACGGTTTCAATCCCAGCTTGTTTTAGTAGTCGTTTTATCTTGTATGACGAGTTGCCATTAAATGGTATGCATACTATGATTGGTGGCTTCTCTGGCTTGGTTTTTCCATTATTGGTTGATGATTTTCGTGCTTTGGCTATTGTCTGGTTAACTAGGTGCTCTGGATACTGGTTGAGTTTAGTGAAGACGTATTTGAGATGGTCAATTTCTTTCTCCAGTTTATCTTCACTGCAAATGTTTACTGCTCGTTTGGTAAGGGTGGTTATGATGCCTTTTTTCGTCTGTAAGGGGTGGTTTGATTTGAAATGTAGGTACTGATCTGTGTGTGTTGGTTTTCTGTAAACTGAGGTGCTGATTTGGTTATTGGTATTTTCGATGAGGATGTCTAGGAACGGAATGGAGTTGTCTTGGCTGGTTTCCATGGTGAATTTGATTGATTGGCTTTGGTTGTTGAGATGGTCAAGTAATGTTTTAGGGTCGTCTTCTTCTTTAAGCATGACAAAAGTGTCATCTACTTTCCTGTACCAGCATATAGGTTTTATGGGAGAGATTTGTAAGGCCTTTCATTCAAAATAGGTCATGTACTGTTCAGCTAAAAGTGGAGAAAGTGGGCTGCCCATAGGTAATCCCCTGATTTGTTCATATATATCATCTCCCCAGGTGAAATATGTAGATTTGAGACAGTTTTCAGCTAATAATATGATGTTTGCAGGACTAAGTTTAGTATCAAGAGGAGTCGCACTTTGTTTTATATTATCGAGTAACACATCCAGGGCTTCTTTCCTTGGGACATTTGTAAATAAGTCAACCACATCATACGATATCATTGTCCCTAATGGTTTGATTTTTTTGATTTTTAAACAGAAGTCACTAGAGTCACTTATGAATGAGTCAGCTGTTTTTCCGAATATTGATAAGAGTTTAGAGAGATGTGTAGCGGTGTTGTAAAAAACTGAATCTCTTGAACACACTAGAATCCTGGCTTTAGGCGGGTTTTTGTGAATTTTGATATTAGCTCTGGCATACGGAGGGCGCGGATGTGACGGTTTAAGTTGGTAAAAAAGCTGTTCTGATAATTGGTCTTGTTCTTTCAACGACTTTAGGTGAGCTGTGTGTTTGGTTTCTAGGGTATTGGTTTGATCCTTTCTTAGAATTCTGTAGGTCTTCTGGTCTTTTAATAGGTCATTCACTGTTGACATATAATCTTCTTTATCCATAATCACGGTTGCCTTGCCTTTGTCTGCTGCTACCATTACTATGGACTGGTCTTCTTTCAGGTCTCTTAACGCCAGTGTTTCTGCTTTAGTGAGATTGGGCTTGGTTTTGGTCTTGGAGAGGATCTCAGCTATTTGGTGACGCAGGTAATCCACTTTGCCACCTGGTGCTAGTTGGCGAATTCCTTTCTCAATGCCTGATATGAAATCATCTTGATTTTTTGGTTGGGTTACTGGTGAGAACTTCAGTCCGTGGGATAGGACACTGATTTGCTGGTCTGTTAATTCTTTTTGGCTGAGGTTGACCACTGTTTTGGTTAAAAATTGTTGATGAGCAGTGACGTTAAGTGATGTGATTGGTTCTTGCTGCTTTCTGAGATGCTGGAACTTCTTGATCTGTTTCTGTTTGATCTTCTGGTCTTGCAATTGGTTATATTCAGTCTGTTTGTTTCGGTAAGTGGTGTATATATCATCTGGTAAGATTTCTTCCAGCTGGTTTTGGAACTGATGTATCTTGAGAGTCAATCTTTGCTTTTCATTTCTAGAGTGTTGGATACGTTCACGGACAAGTGATCTGCTAGCTTTTTCTAATATCTTGGTGGCACCATTTGATTGAACAGGGGTTTTCAATTGTAATCCTTTAGGGACAATTTGGCTATCTCTACATTTTAAAAGAAATGTGATGTTGTTGCTAACTTGAATGTATTTACCTTCCAACCTTCCAATTTGATTCATTAGGTTAACAGCCACATCTCCATATTGATGACGAATATAATCTTTAAATGGCATTTAGTAAAGGTGCTAGATCAACAAAACAAATTCTTATGGATACCTTGTTAACCTTTTACATTTATTCATTGCTTGATAAAGACCAGAGAACGCTGGTTGAAACGTCGCTTAAATAAAGTTAGTAATTGTATCCATAAGAATTTGTTTTGTTGATCTAGCACCTTTACTAAATGCCATTTAAAGATTGATAGCATAGTTTAAGCAGTTGTTTGTATTTTTAAAGGCTCAAAGTGAAGTGTCTCCAGAAGTACCAACATATAAAATGGTTGTTGATGAAGAATTTATACCTTTTAAAGAAAAGAGTTTAGATTTAGTTTTCAGTAATTTGAGGTAAAGGTTTATATTTGTATGAGTTGAACACAGTTTCTGTATGGGACTGGCACCTCAACTTTCTCAAAGTATTTATGGAGTTCAAATAGCAAGCAGATTGTGCTCCTACTATGACAGTTTACTTTATTTGAGAACATTGGGGTTATCATATATTAATATTGCTCATTTTTTACTCAAATTCTTTGGAATATCAGAAACTGGTTGCTTCATGTTTCATACAGAGTATGAGTTGTGTTAGCAGTTTTCCAATATTTATATTTTCAGTTTACATTGGGTCAATGATTTACCAGGATGTTTTAGACAAGTACAGCAGTGTTTAAAACCAGATGGGGCCTTTATTGGTTCTATGTTTGGTGGACAAACCCTGTATGAATTAAGAGTATCATTACAATTAGCAGAGCAAGAGAGAGAAGGGGTGATTTATTTATTTTTATTTTTATTATTCATGAGGTACTTCAACATTGGAAAATTTTTTTTTTTTTTCATGTTGTCATCCATGTTCATTAGCTGCATCAGGTGCAGAAAAGTAAAGGTTTGTATACTTTTTGCCATGTTTCTGATATATTTTGCAGGGATTTGCTGCTCATATTTCTCCATTTATTGAACCACAAGATGTTGGTAATTTGTTAAACAGAGCAGGTTTTACCCTATTAACTATTGTAGGTATATTTTTTTTAAATGTAGAGTTGATTTCATTCTATAACATAAATATTTTTACAATTTAAAATTACGAAATGTTTGCTCTCACTTTCATTCATTTCTTCAGCTTTCTGACAGCCTAGAAAATGTCAATTTATTTTGAAATACAAGTTTAATTTTTTTACTTTTGTTAGGATGTTGATGAAATGGTAATAAATTATCCTTCTATTTATGAATTGATGTTTGATTTAAAAGGTAAAATTTATTATTTAACCCTGTCTCTACATCTCCTAATTTATAATAGGAGCTTGACATTCAATTACCATTCAATTTCCGTAGAGGATTGTTTCTTATTATTGGCCAAGGTTGCTGTAGTATATTATGATAGAGTGAATTTTAACAACATATAGGTTTGAAAGATTTTCAATCCTCCTTATTATTTCCATGTACTGTAGATGTCAGACAAATCCTGTACAATCAGTTCATTATTTTGTGGGTATTATAAAAAATAACATTTGATACAGGTATGGGTGAGAGTAATTGTTCCTGGTCTCGTAAACCAATGCTACATAGAGAGACTATATCAGCTGCTGGAGCCATCTATAAAGGTATGTCTTATCATCTCATTAGCAAAGATATCCTCTTTAGATTTTCATATTAGATATGGTTAATGTTTTAAATATATTTATTCACATTTCAATGCATTACAATCAGAATACATTACTAAGTCAGACTTATTATTAATTTAACTAAGATGAAAATAAGCTTGATTTTGAGTGCTGAAAAGTTTCAGATGTTTATTATATAACACCCATTATAACACTTAACACCAGCACATGTTGAGCTTATGAACACAGAAATGCCATGCTGTTTAGAATGAGGGAAATTTTCAAACCTGCATTACTGATGAAGGGAAACTGGGTTGAAAAGACCTTAAGTTCTTCTCGTACTTTGCAGTGTAACTTGAACAACAGTGACTTCATAGAATATTTTCTTGAATTATGACTTTAAATGCAGGAAAAATTGAGAAAACATCTTTAAAAGTTTTGATTCCAATACACACAATTTTAATGGTTTAATATGCTCCACATCTGTTTTGTAGAAATGTATGGAAATGAACATGGTGTATCAGCTACTTACCAGATTGTACATTTTATCGGGTGGAAACCAGACCCTTCTCAGGTATGTTGGCTTTCTGTATGATTGATAGGTGTCAAGTTTGTTGTTACATAACTATAGTGTTACACTTTAACACAATAGATATCAAGAACTAATGTACTGGCATTTTTGGATGTTGTCTGTTTCGAGCAAAGAAAAAAGTTTTGGAAATTCTTTCTATTAATTTTCTGAGAATTGAAATAAAAGCCTCAAAATAGTATTTCTTATTTAGAATGACATTCTATTCCTTTAAGTGGAACTGCCAAGCATAATATAATCTTCAAACATATGTTTGATTCATTATAGTCTTAACCTTTTTATTTTAAGCCCAAAGCATTACAAAGAGGAACAGGAGAAGTGTCGTTAAAAGATCTAGGCAATTTAAATGAGATAGTTGGAAAGTTACAGGCTAATAAAGACCAACCAGAACAAGTACAGTTAGATGAGATCTCTAAACAACTTAAGGAACTTGAAGACCAGATAAAGAATTCCAATAAGAAGGATTGAAAATGTGATGTGTTTTTGCAGCTTCAAAAATTGTGACAGTCATAATTTTAAGTCTTTTGATAGGCACTGTGCTTGAAACTGTTAAGTGTTTTTGTTCTGATACATGACTGTTTCTTGATCACAAGACTTTTTTGCTTGATGAAGGGACCTTTTTTGTTCACATGACTGTTGTTTGATCAAAAGACTCTTTTAGTTAATCACATGGCTATTAGTTGATCACATGCCTTTGGTTAATCATTTAGTATTATATTCTTTCATAGAAACTGTATTTTATGTATGGTTAAAATCAAAGTTTTTTCCCTCTATGGATAGGGAGTGCCCTGATTGACTGCCTTTTGGTAACCTGGAGATAAAAGTCTACAAAAAGAAAAGAAATTTACTGATAATTACTGATGAAAGTGGCAACATCATAATTAAACTTTCAAATAAATGTACAAACATCATAGGTGTCATAAGCCAGGTGGGGCTCATAACTTTTCCAATGCACCTAATGCCACTCTTTGACTTTCTTTTTCAACTCTCTATTATATTTATAATAGCGACTTCAAAAAATAAAAAAAATAGTTATATAGAAATTTATCATTCTTCTTACTTTAGGAGTTGGGTCTAATGTAGAATAATAACCAATACACATACTGTTGGTGGTATGGGCCCATATTAATTCAACTGAAAAATTAAAACATTTTGTAAAGCAAACAACAGATCTAATACAAGTATAATTTTGTAATATATCATTGATAAAAACTAAGTGAAAACACGGTCAGTTGTCTGAAGATTGCACAGTGAGAAATTCTGAGTAAAAACATCTTTCAATTATTCCTTAATATTTCTATATATCTCTATAATTGATGTCTTAGTGAGAATGTTACATTCTTATGCATTTAATGCTATATTTCTTGAGCCTGGTTTAAAATGCTATTTTGTTCTATCAAATACCATATTTGTCTCAAATATTTGTTAAAATTGTTTGGATGATCTTGTCTATAATGATATAGGCCTACTATCAATTCCTGGTTACAATCCTACTTCACAATATAGTCTTAACCTTTGAACTAGAACTCCAGCATTAATAGCACTAAAACTGTATAACATAATATTATATGATGTCAGTAGGTAATGGCAACTTTACTGGCCAGGTATATATGGCTTAATATTATAGCCAGTCAGGTTAAAAGGTACAAATGAGGTGAATTTAATAACATAACATAGTCATCTCTGCATCAACTTGATAAATTCTTCAGTAAAAGAAGTAAACTTACCATTATCAATATCTTCTGTTTTTAACGCTATAACACCACCATTTTTACCAATGTCACAACTGTTACCTGTAGAAATAATTTATTTAAACTCAAGTGACTATATTGTCGGCTGCAAAATAAGTAAATAACTAGTTCTATCTGCCATTTTGAACATTTCCATTTTAACAAAACACAACTAGAAAACAGTACATTATATTTCACTTTTATCTATATAAATTATTTACACAATTTTCTCAATTATTTGTAAAAGTTTTGGTTGTCATACCTATAAATTCTTGTTGAAAAACTGTATTTATAGCTTCATGAATATTATCAGTAGTTTGTATAGTATCACCACATGTTTTACCTAAAAAACATTTCATTATATCTTCACCAGTACCTGTAATAATCAACAAAGATAGCTTGCCAGGCAAGGTAATATATGCCCACTGGCAGCATTTATTTCAAATAAAAACTTTTCAGTAAGGTTACAATAAGTGGAATGAATTATTCAACCTACCAACCTATTTTTTTCTAGGGTCTCTAGTTTCATTAAAAACTGTCAAGAATTGTACCTAATAACAACTCATTAAATATTTTTCGGTATTTTTATGATTTGCAATAGGGTTCACCCTTAATAATATTTTGATATTTTTAATTCTTAATAAGGCTCATCCTTGGTTGATATTAAACAATTTCAGCGAGTTTGTCAAAAAGGAATGTTTAGAGTGTTCACAAGCCAAAAGTTGAAAGCGTTTTGAAAACAGGCGCAATAACTGACACTAAATATTTTTCGATTTATCTGATTTTCAATAGGGTTTATCCTTGTGAGAAAACAAATACTAAAGCCAAGTTTCATCAAAATCCATTCAAAATTGTTCTTTCTAGAGTGTTTACGAGTTAAATTGAACGCGTTTTCAAAAACAAGGTCAATAACTTGTACTAAATATTTTTCGATTTTCAATAGGGTTCATCCTTGGGAGACAACAAATACTCCAGCCAAGTTACATCAAAATCCATTAAAAATTGTTCTTTCTAGAGTGTTTACAAGCTAAAATTGAACGCGTTTTCAAGAACAAGGGCTATAACTGACACTTAATATATTTCTATTTATTTGATTTATAACAGGGTTCATCCATGGGTAAAAACAAATACTCAAGCCAAAGTTAATCAAAATCCATTAAGAATAGTTCTTTCTAGAGTGTTTACAAGCTAAAATTGAATGCGTTTTCAAGAACAAGGGCAGTAACTCATACTAAAATTTTTTTGATTTTGCTGATTTTCAATAGGGTTCATCCTTTAGTTATAACACACTCTCACACCAAGTTTCATCGAAATCCATCAAGAATTGTGCCATGTAGAGTGTTTACGAGACAAAAATCGAACGCGTTTAAAAGAACAAGGGCAATAATTCATATTAGATATATTTTGATATTTTTAATTTTCAATTAGGCTCATCCCTTGCAATATCCAACAATTTCAGTGAGTTTTGTCAACATTGGTCATGAATTGTACCTTCTAGAGTGTTTATTAGCCAAAAAGTTAAACCCGTTTTCAAACACAAGGGCAATAACTGACACTAAATATATTTCGATTTATTTGATTTTCAATAAGGTTCATCCTTGGGTAAAAACAAATACTCAAGCCAAGTTTTATCAAAATCCATTAAGAATTGTTCTTTCTAGAGTGCTTAAAAGCTAAAATTGAACGCGTTTTCAAACACAAGGGCAATAACTGATACTAAATATATTTCGATTTAAATGAATTTCAATAGGGTTCATCCTTAAGTGATTAGAAATACTCATGCAAAGTAATGTCAAAATCGCTCAAGAATTGTGACTTGTAGAGTGTTTACAAGGCAAAAATCCAACACATTTTATAGAACAAGGGCAATAATTCCTATTAAATATATTTCGATATGTGCTATTTTCAAAAGGGTTCATTCTTGGGTGATATAAAACAATTTCAGCAAGTTTCGTCAAAATCGGTCAATAACTGTGCTTTGTAGAGTGTTTACAAGCTAAAAATTGAACGCGTTTTCAAAAACAAGGGCAATAACTGATATTAATTTTTTTTCGATTTGACTGGTTTTCAATAGGCTTCATCCTTGGGTGATAACAAATACTCAGGCCAAGTTTCATTAAAAAACCATTAAAAATTGTTCTCTCAAGAGTGTTTACAAGCTAAAATTGAACGCGTTTTCAAGAACAAGGGCAATAACTCATACTAAATGTTTTTCGATTTCGCTGATTTTCGATAGGGTTTATCCTTGAGTTATAACATACTCTCACACCAAGTTTCATCAAAATCAGTCAAGAATTGCACTTTGTAGAGTGTTTACGAGCCATTCAAGAACAAGGGCACAAACTCATACTAATTTTTTTCCGATTTCGCTGATTTTCAATAGGGTTCATCCTTGCGTGATCATAAACACTCATATTAAGTTTCATCTAAATCCGTCAAGAATTACACCGTGTAGAGTGTTTACGAGCAATTGTGGACGGACGGACGGACGGACGGACGGACGGACGGATGTGGGTGACGACAATATACGCCCCCCATTTCATGTGGGCGTATAAAAATGGTATGCTTTGATATTATCTCAGTTAAAGGTGTTTGTTAATATGTGTGAATATTGATCATGTAAATGAATGTTCATAGCACGTGCATGTCATGCTTCGTGCATGAGCACATCTTTTAGTATTGTCACAATTATATGTTACCACCATGGAGTGAAAACGTTTGTCTGAAAAAATAAATGAATATTTTCAAAACCTAGGGCAAAATTTTAAAAGGCCGAAAATGTTATGCCTATTGATAATATTTCAATTAAGGGTGCTTGCAGTTTTCAAATGACTAGTTATTATTTACCGTCACATAAACAAAATTCTTCAGCCGGATAAAAAAAGCTTTATTATTTTATACAATTATGTAACATGTGCATGTCTAAGTCCAGTTCAAAATTGACAATATTATGTTTTATATTTTACATAACAACAAATGGCAATAACAATAATTATAGAGTAACTTTCCAAAAGTTTGGTGAATAAAATTCTCAATGTTATGAAATTTATTATTACTTTTAGATCACAAAACAAAACTAATATTACCTGAGGTAGAAACTGCAACACCAGGTTTGTCACCTTTTTTATTTTTAGCCCAACACCCTGCACCATAAACTGCTGCCTGTAAATAAAAGATTTCCATCTCTCATTAATACTAAACAACCAATTGACATCAAATTAAACCATACATATTAACCCTGGAAAGGTGGCAACCAATCAACACATTTTACTGGGCCTTTTTTGTTAATAAACATTATTTGATTTCGTCATTTGATTACGATCTTATCCATAAAACCTTTCAAAATAAAAATTGAATATTAAGTTATCAGGCAATTAAAAAACTTTCATTGTTAATATTCGTGCATGTAAGTCATCTCTAATAAACATAACAATAACCCGGACAGTATAAACAGTTAATATTAGGATAACTAAACCGTATGCTGTGTCTAAAATAGATAGTTGAAATTCAGCTCTATCACCCAGTAAAATTTTTAATACACATAAATTCAGCTCTATAACCTATGTAAAAAAATTTATTTACTGAAATTCAGCTCTATCACCCAGTAAAAATTTTAATTTACTGAAATTCAGCTCTATAACCTATGTAAAATATTTAATATACATGTACTGAAATTCAGTTCTATCACCCAGTAAAATTAATAATATACTGAAATTCACCTCTATCACCTAGTAAAACCAAATTTATAATATAAATAAAATTCAGATCTATCACCCAGTAAAATTGATAATATACTGAAATTCAGCTCTATCACCCAGTAAAATTGATAATATACTGAAATTCACCTCTATCACCAAGTAAAATTGATAATATACTGAAATTCACCTCTTTCACCCAGTAAAATTGATAATATACTGAAATTCAGCTCTATCACCCAGCAAAATTGATAATATACTGAAATTCAGCTCTATCACCCAGTAAAATTAATAATATACTGAATTTCAGCTCTATAACCTATATAAAATATTTAATATACATGTCCTGAAATTTAACTCTATCACCCAGTAAAATTAATAATATACTGAAATTCACCTCTATCACCCAGTAAAATTGATAATATACTGAAATTCAGCTCTATCACCCAGTAAATTGATAATATACTGTAATTCAGCTCTATCACCCAGTAAAATTGATAATATACTGAAATTCAGCTCTATCACCCAGTAAAATTAATTAAATTCTGAAATTCAGCTCTATAACCTATGTAAAATATCTAATATACATGTACTGAAATTTAGCTCTATCACCCAGTAAAAATTATAACATACATAAAATTCAGCTCTATCACCCAGTAAAATTAATAATATACTGAAATTCACCTCTATCACCCAGTAAAACCAGTAAAATTTATAATATAAATAAAATTCAGCTCTATCACCCAGTAAAACCAGTAAAATTTATAATATATATAAAATTCAGCTCTATCACCCAGTAAAATTTATAATATACTGAAATTCAGCTCTATCACCCAGTAATATTGATAATATACTGAAATTCACCTCTATCACACAGTAAAACCAGTAAAATTTATAATATAAATAAAATTCAGCTCTATCACCCAGTAAAACCAGTAAAATTTATAATATACATAAAATTCAGCTCTATCACCCAGTAAAATTTATAATATACTGAAATTCAGCACTATCACCCAGTTATTTGATAATATACTGAAATTCAGCTCTATCATCCAGTAAAATTTTTTATTAAACTGTATTCTGTATGCCCTAATTTCAAATACCAAAATAACATACTGGACCAATTCTGCCAGGGTGTTTTAACCAAAGTCCACCACTTGAAGATGTAGCAGCTACATTGCCTTGATAGTCAACACAGATAGCTCCTACTGTATCCTGTATTCCTTTGATAACATCTTTATCTATATTGTTTACAGAACCTACTGTATCCTTCATAGTTTTTACCAACTCTGTATCATTGATAGGTATTTTGTTTCTCTCTTCCCTTTTCTCAGCATCATTAATATCCTCCATCTCAACCTAAAGTGTAATGAAACTTTAAGTTTTACCATCTCAGAAATTGACTAGACATCAATGAATTGGTGAATAGGTGAATTGTGATACCCAGCACTATAGACAACTACAATCGTTATTTGCAGATTTTCTGAGGGCAAATGGATAATTTTTTTGGAGATGATCATTTTAATGGTGGAGATGATCATTTTAATGTTGGAGATGATCATTTTAATGGTGGGGGTGATCTTTTGAGCAGATGCAATTCCGAGCAAAAGTCCCTTTTTTCTAGTAACAGCTTTAAATTATCAGGCTGTGTAATCAGCATACATCTGCTCATTATTTCCTTTTTCAAAACAACATTTCTATGGGAAACAATTTCTCTCAAATATCCGTCAGAGTAAGAACTGTAGGCCTACCTTAATTTTCTTGATGATTTCTGCCTTCTTAATCTTTGTTTCCATTTTTCTTGAATACTTCAAATGCATTCTTTTGGAAGTATCTAGAAAATGTGTTTAAATTTATTGAAATAATTGGGTATTGAAAAAAATGAAAGGTTAGAGTTAAGCAAAAGTAAACAAAAGCGTCTGTTATATTTTGGTAGTTTTGAAGTAGTTGCTGCTGTGTTATTTATCTTGTAAACTGTTCTGATTCATCTGTACTAGACTACACATACTGATTCACATTACACATGATAAATGAATATAGCAGTTCCTCAGATATGAAAATAAACAGCAAACTGTACCACTGGCCAATTCCTTGATGTTTAGGAAATCAATTTGTATTCCCTAAAACTATATATTCATTGCACACTACATGGCTCTGTTTATTTTGATTGGATTAAAATTGAAAAGAGCATTAACAAAAATTTAATATATGCTATAAACCCAGCAAGTTTAAAGAATAGAGCACAAAAAATGGCTATAAAGAATCTAGGTGGGCCAATCCTTGATGCCCTTTAAAAAAAAAAGGAAAATCCTAAAATATTTAGCATCAAACAAACCTGTAACTAATAAAGCTGGATCACATACTGCAACACCATTGTCATTACACCATTTTCTAGCACCAGGACCCACTAAAACACTAAAAAAACAGAATTTCAATTTTAGCTTTTCAAAAATAACAATCTCAAAATTATCTCAACATTACACTACATTAATCTAAAGAAGTTTTAGTGGTCTAAGTTTTGATTGTGGTAGTTCGTGACAGAAAATTACCAACCCAACAATATATGAGTTATACTACATTTCAGAACCAACTCAATCAAAATATATCATGATTGAAAAACAAGACAACGTTCAGTGACATATCACGATGCCATTTGAACATCAGGATTGTAACTAAGAACAAAAGGAAAGAACTCACCTTGGAGGAATTCTACCCAGTGACATGACACCTTCCTGTTGGAGATTCACCAGTTTCTGGGCTGCTCTGATTGGATTTTGAACACCTAAAGAACGTTGAGGAAATTAAATTAGCATGTATATTGTGGTTGTGAAAATATTGCAATTTAACAGAATGTCAAATTTCAAGAAGGTACACAGTTTCAAGAGTAAATACTCAAAATACTTCATTTTTGACTTTTTGTTAAGAGTTTTCTTTCTGTGTTAATATAAAATAGATGTACTCGCTTATATATCTGAATCATATGTCAAAATATTTGGTTCCATGAAATCCTTGCAAACTCTGGAAATTAGATGTGGCATACCTTCTACAGCCCCCACAGCACCAAATAAATTAGATTGTCCATCCATTATACCTGCATCACATTCTACTGTCCCATCTAGGGTTAAACTTGATCCAGTTCCAGCATTAGTACACAGAGCATTCTGTTAGAATAAAACATCAAAAAAATATAATTGTCAATACAATGATCCTTGCTATAAGCAGTGGAGTTTCACAACACTGTAGGGCTGACCTGGCTTTTATCCAAACTTTTAAATAATTTTATTCTCCCAGAAATAGGACCTCAAGCATCCTTGGCTAATTAGTATGCCTCCTACTCAGTCCCCTTAATGATTAATAGAAATGCCACTAGAATAACTCTAATTTAGCTATTCATAAATCTTTGCAAGTGAAAATCGCAAATATATTACATAAAGTTGACATTATAAAAATAAGTCCTACCTCCAAAGAAACAGTGGCCTCTGTAACAGCATCAATTGCAGAGAAATTTCTTTTCAGAAGCTCCATTGCCTGAAAACAAATCCAATTAAAAATCCTGATTTCATTAACTTTTCATGACTCAAATGTGTCAAAGAAATATATTGTTAGTAGGCCTATTTGGAAGCCTATTTAGAAACGGTTACACATGTTTCACCATTCAATTGTCCATTGACACTTGTCTTGTAAGTAAATAATCTTGAAATTTATGTTTTCTTTTAGTTTTCTTACCTGTAAACATGCTATTCTACAAACATCTTTATATTCCTTTTCTTTTCTAAGAGAATGGTATCCAGCACCTATAATGCACCATATCATATATCAGAAAATAAATAGATGTTGTATGTTAATACTAGATAACAATTTAAAATTTGAAAAGTAAGATTTGATAATTTGATTATAGTTATTAAAACATTAATTACATATTTTTAAAAAAAATGTGTTTCAGTGAGACCTGTAGTAGCCTAATATAGGGCCTAGTAATACTCAAATAGCCTAAATTAATTTATATTAGACTACTGCATTAAAAAAAAATTATGTCATCTGTTTTGTTTCAAATATTTTTAACTATAATTTGTAAAAAAAATTGAAAGAAAATAATTTAGAAAATGACTTAACGTTTAGTTTATAATTTCGTTTCAGATGTCTATATAATAAATATAGACAATTCTCATAGATCGTATCACTACCCTAAAAAAAGACAAGGAAAGAAATTAAATTTCAAAAACGGCCGATACAAAACAAAAATGAACCCCCTTTTTTTCCTTTAAATGCACAGCACAACAAATTTAAAGGTTCACATTTTTTCCCGCCAAATTTTGGCCTTGATTGAAAACGCAACCCTATTTTTTTAATAATTTTCGTTGTTTAACCCGCCCCAGCTCTTACGTCAATTTTTCTCCGACCTTTTTGGGAAGGAAGTTTTAAATTTTGTTGATTTTAGACAACAATGTTCATAGAAATTTTACGATTTCCCTTTTTAAATTCTGTAAAAATTATTTTCGGGCTATTATTGAAATAATGATATTTTTCATTCCCTGCATAACAATTCACATAAATATTTTGATCAAAAGGTAACAATTAACTTTTTATACAACAATTTCACAATTTAACAGTGGTCTAGATAAAAATTACTTCCCTTTGCCATTCAGATTGTCGGTTAAAATTGAACACTAAATCAAGCAAATAAAAATTTATTACTCTCTCAAATAGATTGGATTAATTATTTTATAAATTTAAACCAATTTCTATCGGTGAAAAGTAAATATTAACAATTTTTTATTGACTTCTCTAATTTGGTGCGGAGCTAAATGTGACGTCACAGACGCTGAGGCTGTTAAACCAATTTCTAATGAAAATATCTGTGGAAGAAAGGGGATTGCGCTCCATCCCTTCAATTAAGGACCTAAAATTTGGTTGGAAATGAAAGGTGAACCATTTAGTGATGTGCGTGTGAAGTTTCAAGCGAAAAAAATAAGTGGAAGTGTCATTTTGGGGATGTTTTGGTGAGGCGGGGTGCCGTGTTTTGATTTGGTCGTTTCGTTCCTTGTCTTTATATATACTATGTGAGTGAGTGATACGACTCTATTGATGGCTCCTCCAATTCCTGTTAATAAATATAGACAATTCTCGAGATTTATAATACCCTAAAAAAAAAGAAGTGAGGAATTAAATTTTTAATAAATCTGCCGATGAAAACAAAATACTGAACATACCTGCATGCACAGCGACAAACAACTTCAAGGTAGACATTTTCTCAGTCAACAGAATTGCCTCTAATGAAAACGACAAAGTATTGTTAATAATTTTCGTCTTACCAGCGAAGATCTCTTACACAATTTTTTCGATCTAGGGAAGTAACTCGTTATCATTATAGAATTAGTTTCAGACAACAATGGAACTAGAAATTATTGATCGATTCCATTTTATTCTGTAAGACTTATTTTAAGATTTACTTGTAGAAATTATCTTATTTCCGACTTAAAATTAAATTAACTTGAAACATAAATAGACAACTTTAATTTATGACTACTCAATTACTTTCATTTCAGGTGTGACAATGA
Source organism: Nipponacmea schrenckii (assembly GCA_030562195.1). Classification (NCBI taxonomy): domain Eukaryota; kingdom Metazoa; phylum Mollusca; class Gastropoda; family Lottiidae; genus Nipponacmea; species Nipponacmea schrenckii. The sequence continues at coordinate 14,852,902 of CM060199.1, read as the reverse complement.
ACTGTTGGAGGGGTGTTAACGAATTGACAATTGAGGATGCCTCGATATAGTAAACTACAGCTTCAAGTTTTATCTTTGTACCGACAGTTTTTAAGAGAAACAAAAGGAAAGCCTGGATTTGATAGTCACATTAAAAACGAATTTCGTAAAAATGCAAAAATCCCTAAAAATGATATCATGAAAATAGAATATGTGTTTCGACAAGGTCAAAGGAAACTTGAAATGATTAAAAGTTCATCTGTTTCTGGAATGGGTGTGTTTGAAAGGGAAAATAATGATAATTTAAAGTAAAGACACTTGAACTAAGGCATAATATTGTTGAAAAATAATTCATAATAATTTAAAACATATTGTATTTTGGAAATATAAATTGATAGTTAAATTTAAAACAAAAAACATTTCCATTATGACCCGTTTTGTAAGATTTTGTTCCTCTCTGGTAGAAATTCAGTCCAATAATGCAATCTATAAACGTATTTTACCCTCTTTCCCAAAAGGGATTGAGATGGCATTTTCCTATGGATCTGCTGTATTCCAACAAGAAGGACATTCATCAAAAGATAAAAATATGTTGGATTTTATTTTTGTAACAGATGATCCCCTAGTTTGGCATCAAGAAAACCTTCAAATGAACAGGAGTCATTATTCCTTCCTGAAGTTATTTGGTGCTAAGAGCATTGCCAGTATTCAAGATAAATTTGGTGCAGGAGTATATTTCAATACTTTGATACCATTTGAAAATCGACTTATCAAATATGGAATTATAAGTACTGATAAAGTGATAACAGATCTTCTGGATTGGGAAACCTTGTATGTCAGTGGGCGACTTCATAAACCAGTCAATTTCATTAAAGTACCTTCTAATCCTGACCTGAAAAACGCTATGAATATGAATTTAAATAGTGCAATTCATAGTGCCTTATTGCTTTTGCCAGAAACTTTCACTGAGGTTGAACTCTATGAGACTATTACTGGTCTCTCATATAGTGGAGACATTAGAATGTCTATTGGGGAAGACCAACACAAAGTTAGGAAAATTGTTGCTCCAAATTTGGAACATTTTCGCAAACTGTATGAACCTATATTAGATAAAGAAGAGCATATACATTGGTTTAAATCTGCTGGTAAATTCGAACAGTATCCTAATATCCAGTCACAATGGCATCATTTAAATTTATTACCTAGTGGTGTTCACGAGATTCTAATTGAATCAAAGTATCAACAGGGCCGTTACGAGGATTATGAAGAGATTTTGAGAGCCTATGCCCATGATAGCTATTGCTGTGATCATGTTAGGAAAGCTATTACTGCTGTTGTGAAATCATCTAGTTTTAAACAAAGTGCTAAGGGAATTTTAACAGCTGGCATTATTAAATCATTGAAATATTCTTTAGCTAAAGTGAAAAAGATGATAAACAGTAGGAAAAGTTAAAGGTTGCTTTGAGTTTAAAAGGAAAAGTCATATAATTGAATGAAATTGATTTTTTCAAGGGTGATTTAAGGGTATATAACTCTATGTGTTAAAGTTAGGCTCTGGGTTAAATTTTGTTATAAGTTGTGTAAAATAAGTGTGTGATTGCAATAAATGTATTAAATAAAATTAAAAGTTTGAATTTATTTGGATTTGACATCATTTAGAAATCGGGATCAATGACTTTTTACATGTAGCATAAAGTTATATATAACTCTATGCCATAGAGATATGTTTCATAACTGTATTGTTACTTACTAAATCTGACGGAACAACTGGTTACGATCTGTGGGCACGAAGTTGCATATTGAATGGCGGCCTCCATTTAAACAAAAATGAATGTGAACAATTTATTTGGGCGCAGTTTGACTCAGTGGAAAGGGCAATTTCAAAAGTATACAAAATCAAGATTTTTCAGAGAGGGACTACCATTCATTGTAAGTATACTCATTGTACTCGGATTTTAATGTCACTAACCAAAACTAAACGATAAAAAGATCTAGTCCGATTGACCTCAAATTAAAACGTAACCATGCAATATCGCCCTATTAAAGCGGTATCGCCCCTATATTTACAACTGGACCGTTAACTCAGTGCATCCAACATTGACTTCTAAAATCTAAACTCATTGATAGTTGCAGTTTTGACAATAGTCATATATATTTCAATTATTAATACTTAGCTGGTGTTATTAAATAATATTAAAATTTCAGTTGTTTGTGGTATTAGGATCATTTGGTTTGAGAGAACTATGTACCTTTAGATATGAGGTAAAGACTAAACAGGTAAAAAATAATTTGAATATTATACTCATCAGTTATACCTTAGCCCAATTATGATGATGATGTAGATATCATGAACAATCTTTTAATTAAAAAGGGGTATCTTACTATAAACACCCTAACCACCTTGCATCAAGGTTTGTTTTGTCAACTCATTAATGTCTGCAACCCTTTGATATAGTCTGCATAGTTATTATGTTAAACTGGTATTTTGATCCATCATTAAGATAATATACTATATTTTCACTTGCATGTAAATTGGGCTAGAATTTTGAAGGGTCTGTCTGTCTGTGGTCGGTCTATGTCCAATCCATTTGAAGAAATTTGCCATTTATAAGAATGTTTAAATTGAACCTAAAGAGCTGATGGTCAGCTGGAATGATGAGGCAAATTGTCTCAGAATATTTTTGTATTTGGATAAAATGATAATCATTGACTGATCGACTGATGGTAGTAAGGAAATGCCTTAAATATATATTTGCCTGAAACTTTCTGTATTTAAGGTTACTGTCACTGAAGAAGAATATGAGAAAATGATGAAACATGAAATGGAATTGAATGAGGTAAGTGTCTTGAACTATTTTTAAAAATGGATACACTTTAAAAGATATTGGCGGCTTGCAACACATTTTATAGCATAAAACATATCTTCAGTATTATCATACATTTAACCACCCACAGTAATAACACTCTATTTGAAAAATATCATGATTTAGGATTATCTGGATTAAATGGTATTAAGGTCATGTATTGGAGAAAATTACAACCAATTAGATCATTTGAATATTGTACAATAATGATTTATGCCAAATACTAAGGAGAGAACTTCTGGCAACAGCCTGAAGAGGTATTTTTCCTTTGATTTTTGTTTCTTGTCTCAGAAAACTCAAGCATTCTATTTTTGTTGTTTTGAGGGTTTTTTTTAGTTGCTCAAGAATGGTCAATGTGAGTATATATTCATCAGAGAACTTACCTGGTGTCATTAAGTAACAGATTCTCTGGAAAATCTAGAAAACTCACAAAACCAAGTAATTAGTGAAAAACGCTTAATGTATTAAGTGTTTTTCAAGAACCAAATGCATTTAAGAATAATTACAAAGTCCTTAAGATTTATCAGATTATGCTATGTTATTTATGGCAGCAGCTTTATCTACTGATGCAAATATGATCTTTTTGGTCAATTTTATAATTTTATGTTCATTCTTAAACACACTTCTGGAATTTTTTTAGATGTTTTCCCTCTTTTTCAGTCTTACAAAAAAATTGATTATGAGAACTGGGAAAATAAACGTATATGGAGAAAAAGTGATGAGGGAAAGACATTTTCATAGGCAGAAACTGAAGATTATATTCTGATGTTATGTGAATATTTTCAAATACTTTGCTGTTTTGTTAATTTTTTCAAATATCATACTGTTATATGAATTTTAGTTTCAATACCATGCTGTTACATGAGTATTTCAAATACATTGCTGTCGTGGATTAGACATTTACAAAGAATGATTCTTTCTATATTCAAAATACCAGATTAGAAGTACCATTTCAGTTTTATGTACTTTCCTGAAAATGTGTGTGTTATGTGGAACTGACTCGGTTGAAAGATGAGAGTTATATAAATATTTCATAAATGTGTATAATGTGAAGGTTATAAGATTGACAGTTTTTGGCAATTAACTTTATGTTTATAAACTTCATTAATAAAAATGGATGCTGCTAATTATGAAGTCAGGGAGTGAGTTTGTATATAAAACTTGTATAGAAATTTGTGTGATGTGTTGTATAATATGAGTGAGAATCCAAATAATGAAATTAAAAAAGTTTGTTATTAGACTTTTATCTAGTCCAAAAAGCCCCAGCACTACCAAGTATATAGTAATATTGAAACAAAATAGGTTTTTCAGAGTTTCACAATTTACAACCTTCACCCAACTGACTTAATCCCAGCCTGTTTCCCTACTGAAGTTTCCCTACTGCTTGTTCTTGTGTCTTCTGGTTTCAGTCGCTCTCAATTCATATATTGAGCTCTATTTTAATACTGAAAATAGTTTCTTATTCTTTATTAAATTTATTTATACAGTACGGGTATTAAAAGTTACATTATTAATAAAAAATATTCAAATAAGTTTGTTTCTCATATTGCAACAGTTAAACTAAAATACACTTCAATATCAATTGAAAACTTAAATACAAAAACACAGAGAAAAAAGAAAAGTACAAGAAATTGCAAAAGTATATCAAAAAGAGTATAACAAACTTACTAGTATATAAGAAAAAAATGTCTTCAATTTTGCATATTTCATAGAGTATTACGTATAATAATACAAGACGGTAGTTTGGTTTTACAATTAAGACTTGTGCACATCATAGAGTGATTTAAAACAATATATTTTGCTCTGTGATCAAGGCCTGTGCTTTTAAAACCATGCTAATAATATATTTTACAAAAATATGGCATCCAACTGCCAAGCTTTTCATGGCTATAATAAAAGTATATTAAAGTTAGGTTACTCTTATTGTTTATAATCAAGTTACTCTTACTAATTGATTATTGGTGTTTATTGAATAAACTATGTATTATTAAGCTGCATAGCTACTTCATATCACAGTGTATCCAAGTACTAAGATACAAGTATGCATACATGCTTATATAAAATGAATGTATAAAATGTTAACATAGATATATTTATAGCCCCATTGGTTAATAATATTATAAAGGAGACACATATTTATAAAAGTATTAAATGGTTACATTTCACCAGTTGTTAGTTTGGTGGACATAATCCTTTATATAACAAAACAAATACAAGAATAAAGAGACACATAGGTCTACCTTCAAAAATATCATAAATGTTTTATATCAGCAGTTGTTAGTTTTAGCTACACAATCTTGTTACAAATTTATAACATTTACTAAACAGATACATAAAGACACGAAGATACGAGTCTTTCTTGATATCAGAAATTCACAACAAGCCAATAAAAGTGCAGAACTCCGAAGCTCAACGAGTGGTGATTTTTTAAAATCAAGAAAGACTAGTTTGAGATTCTATTTATTGTTAGTTAATAAAAAAAATTAAAATAATAGAATTTTTTTAGCGTTATCTCCTTGAAGATACAGTTCAGTAAATAACGCTTTTTTACCACACAAGCGATAGTTTATTGTATGATAAAATTATAAACCAAGTTGAAAATTTGAAACATTAATAATGCATACAGAAAGAGGTATTGTATTGGTATCCACTTGTAATATTTGTAAAATGCTGTACCCTATTAAACAACGTAGATTCATAAGAAATACATGTGAATAGACATGACATGAATGTAAAAAGATATAAGTATAAAAATATGTAAATTCAGCAGTTTCAGTCAGTTGAATAAAGAATTTGTAACACCAGTAATGATATATAGATAATTATAAAAATATATTTTATCTAAATTATAAATCAAATTCCTATTTCAACAAATATTTCATATTATTACAAATAAAATCTTATAAACAAGATAATATATCACAGTTAGTTGTCAAAATCAACAAATACGTTAACAAAAAATGTTTTGAACATTACTGACATGGAATTATTTTCATATCAATTTGCTGCCAATTTCGATGTCTGGTCATCTGAATATTAGGGAGATACAGTATCTCACAAAAAGTGACTGTTAGGTTTGGTAGAAGAGGGTTTGACAAAGGAAGAAACCCTCCTCTAATAAAGAAATTGAATCTAAAGCCCCGAGATTACTGAATTTGAAATTCATTAACATGAGTTAATCTCCGCATTAATCCTAACAAGGATAATCCTATATTGATTGTTGTGATATTACATGCACAGTATAGGGTGATAATGATAATCAACAAAGGCTTCCAATGGTATCTTCAAGTCACTTGAATACAATTCAAGGCTCAAGTCCCGGTTTGCATCCGCATTGGTCAAATTCATTTAATAGTTTTTGAGTGAAATGAGAATAGTATTTTCAAAAAGGCACTGGCCGAGTTAGAACAAAAACGAGTAAGAACAAAAACAAGTTTTTATCATGTGAGTGTCACTCTGGTGAAGTTTCATTCTGCTTTTCTAAAATGTTTTGCATTTCTTGAAGAGTATTTTGGAATGTTTTCATCTGGTCAGATATTTTGTTATCTAGTGCAGTGAGTCGAATGTTGAGATGGTTAATAAGCTCCGTTTCCTTATCAACTAAAGTCGTGGATTCTATTTTCTCCATACTGGAGGACGACACTTCAATATACCATACTAGTGCTTCCGTCTTGTCATCACTTGGTACAACTAATCCATGATGTAGCTTAATTCGACTGAACAACCAGTTGGTGAATGGTAACATCTTTTCAATGTTGACTCCCAACTGAACTGATTCGATCCTCCAGAGCAGTTGTTGCCTCCTCAAAGTTGCCGAATAAGAGTCGTTCATCATAGCAATAAGAAGATTAAGCAAAACAATCGTGGCCAAGATCATATACATGATGTATATCACCTTTGGAAATATTGTTGTGTAACCAGCTTGTGCCATTTTGGTTTCGAACCCATCCGTAAAGATTTCATCCATACCCAACATAAGATTGAACATTAGAAACATGGTATACAAAGGGTTTTTAAAATCTTCAACAACACCAGAAGAAACTTGAAACATAACGTGGAACGCGAAAGAAAATCCGATCAACACAAACAAGTACACGAAGAGGAACTTTGAAATGTCCCTGATCATCATATTTTGGATCATTTTCCAAAAATAATGAACTGGTTTAAATCCTTTGGTGAAGACAATAGTGATTATCCATCCTATTCCCAAAGACACAGAGAGAAAATATGTTTGGTAGACGTTGCCGATACCGTAGAGAATTATCCATACCAAAACCAGTGCTGCATAAGCTACGCTGAAGAATGTTCCTAAAGGATTTATAATTGATTCTAGCGTATTAGTTCTGCCTCTCTTGAGTTTAAGTTTCACAGTCTGTTCTCCTAAACACCAATTTTTCACCAATTCATACGCAAAATATATAATGATAAATGAAGGTTCGATGGCGGTAAAATACATCATATTTTTGGATACATTAATATCATTGTTGGTAGCGTTTGTCCGGCGGTAATCTTGTATATGCACTCCACAGTAACTAAATATTATCATATGGATGAGATGAAGAGCCATGATAAGGACATATGTCCAAGCTGCAATTGATGAATAAGATCTTTCGATGTATGCCATAGGAGGTAGATCTAGAATATGAGAGGCATTTTCCAATTTATCTGCTGAAAGAAGCCATTCTATGCAAGATGGCCGAGGTACCACACGAGTATTTCTACACAGTCCTGTCGCTGAATTATTAGTAAGTGGAGTTAAATGCGTCACGTCATATCGTTTGGTTAAAGACTTATCTTTATCTTTTTGGATTTCAAAATATAAAACGTCCTTCATTTGAGTGAGTTTCTGGATTACCTCAGGAGCTCCTAGTGTACATGCTAAGGAAAGAACGCTTAGATCGTTTTTGTTATAGATATGCTTCGTAAGCTCCAGAATTGATTTTCTTTTTATTCGTTTGATTTCTTCCTTATCTTCTGGAAAGTCTAGAAAACGTTTGATGCACCACCACTTCACTGCCTCATCGATCACAATGTCGAATATTTCCAAATAGGATTCAGCATGATCGCGATCTTCAACAGATGCACGAGTTAATCGATGTAGAACTGTATCACCGTTTGCATCTTGTAATGATAAATCTGCACCGTAGAGAATCAGCCTTTTGACTCCTTCGCCGAAACATTGCATTGCTGCCAAATGAAGTACCGATTCCTCTTGTTTATTTTGTTGGTTGATATCGGCGTCTCGTTTCATTGTATCATAAATATCCATCATTACCAGGAAAGCCTCTTCATGTTTTGGTCTGACAGCAGCATGGATAGCATTGTTCCCTTCATTGTCCAGATCCTTGTATCGAACAAATCGAAACTCCCATAGAATTTCGGGGGGAGCATATTTGGCAGCAATGTGAAGAGGATTCTTCCCCTCCCCATCAGGCACATTAAGACTTTCCCAAGCATTGGTTTTGATGACGTGATTGATTAATTTTTTAACCGCTTGAGGTCGGATTGATTTGGAATATGCCGCGACATGAAGAGCAGTCTCACCATTTTTATTCTTGATGTTAGCTTTTGCCTTTTTGTCAATTAATACTGTAATTGTCTCATGATAGCCTTGAAGACAAGAGATATGCAGAGCCGTGTTTCCCTTAAGATTCTGTGCATCGATGTTTGCAAGTTTGTAAAAATTTCTAATAACTTCTTGTTGGTCATGCAATGCGGCAACCATGAGGAAAGTATTGCCATCTTCGTCAGGTTCAGCTGGATCAAGCTTGAGCGATAGAAAGTGTTCGATCTTATCACACGCCCCTGCCATTGCAGCATGGAAAAGAGGGGACTTTGAGCATTTAATCCTGATCAAGTCTTTATTGTTCGACTCCGGTGCTAACAAGCCAATGTCCAATAAAGTTTGTATTAATGTGGCAGAAAATTCGCTTGAGTTATTAACAGCATGAACCCAAATATCTTCACCTAGGAGATTCTTTTGCTTCACATTGGCACCACTTTGAATAAGTGTTTGAACAATATTTGAATGCCCGAACTTTGCTCCGAGAAGAAGTGCAGTGTCGCCTCTCTCATCAGTTTTGTCAAAATCTGCCCCTTTGTTGATAAGCGTCTTTAAGACGTCTACATGACCTTCTCTTGCCGCATGATGTACTGGCATCTCCTTTCCTCGAATCAGGTGATTCACGTGAGCCCCATTATCCAAGAGAATTTTAACTATATCGTTGTATCCCAAGGCTGAGGCCAAGACAATTGGCGCCACCAGACCAAGTTTTCTGGTTTGATGGGGATTGGCTTTGCCTTGTGTTAGAAGAACTTGAACAGTTTCTGCATGGCCGTAGCGAACAGCCCAATAAAGTGCCGTTGAACCCTTATCATTTTCGATATTTGGATCTGCTCCTCGTTTCAACAAACTCTTGACTGTGTCTACGTGACCCCATCTCGCTGCCCACAACAAAGAGGTGTCTTTTTTAGCATTAAGATGATTGACGGTTACACCACAATCCAAGAAATATTCCACAAGATCTGTAAATCCATGAAAGGCAGCAAGATGTAAACATGGGAATGTTCGAGGTCTTTGTCCTTCAATTTGCACAGGGCTTTCTTCGTTCAGTGTTTTCAACAGCTTATCCTTATTCCCAATCTTGCTGACGATTAATTTAACTAAGTTTAATTCATGCAGTTCTGTGGCTTGATGAGTAACATTCTTCACACCATGCGCTGCTGCCAGGTTTACATCAAAATTTTGTACTAGTAAATCTAGACCGGCATCCGAAAGTCTTTCAATAATATACCGAGCTAATTCGATTCTTTTATGGGAAAGGGCCACGTGAAGTATATTTTCTCTGGTGTTGGTTCTCCGATAAGCGTCAGATTTCAAGTCTCCAATATTTACAGGTACATTATTTTCTAAACATTTCTTGATTTCCTCGTCTTTACCTTCCTCCAAATATTTGAACAACTTGTTTCTGAGAATTTCTTTTGGATTGCCTGATTCTAAATGTGATTGGTTGATATCGATGTCAGTTTGTGACACTTTTCGCGTTGGGGATTCATCAACAGTATCTAAACTTGATTTAGATGCAGCAGATTTTAAACTCTCTCGTTTCTTCTGAAAATATATAAATATATGAAATTAAATAAGATTTTGCCTTTAAAGGACTTGGCACTCACCTCTTATATTATGTTGCGATGCAATTCTAGCTTTCCCTTCAAAGGCAACATTTACATTTTTTATTTCACCTTGGCAGAGTTATGCCTTTCTTATGTCACGATGGCTACTCCATAAAGCCAAAGGTGTAACCAAATTAAATTTATATTCAATAATTAACTTACCTCTCTGATTTGTCTTAAAGCAACGAAATCACCATCTTCTGAAGCGTCACCTGGCGACACGAAAAATGACGTCTGCTTAGTTAATCTTCGAAACCTATTTGCCATGATAAGAATTATTCATTTACTGAAAGTGAAACCTGAAAATAGAAAATAGTTAGGCCTTATTGGAAAGTAGAATAGATTTTACACGTTTTGTAGGTTTTGCAACCTAACCTGAATTTTAATAAACTTTTCCTAACCAATTATTGAGTAAGGAATGTTGAACTTGCATTAGCATTTTCTTGCATTCTTCAGATCTGGTCAAATACAATCTATATTCTAGTGGTCTACAAATATTTAAATAATATTTATCTGATCTCTAAATATTAATCCGTATTGTACAGGATCTTCCAGGCCTGCATGTCTTAATCATCAACAAAATATAAGCTTTTGCAGAAACATTATCCGACGTAACAGGACCACAGTTATGGAACCAGTTATCTGAACAGTAAAGAATCTGTGAATCTGTTAAAAACTTGGTGTGTGTACATATTGACTTACATTAGAGGGAGGAGTAATGAGCACTTTACTAAGTTCAATAATCTTATAATCTTAATCTTAACTTTATGAATTGGTGACATCATAAACCCAACTTAAAATCTTAAGATGGCTTTGCGAAACATAATTAGCCGATTCTTTTTTTTTTTTAAATCGTTGATAAGGGCTTTAGGATGCTTTGGAAAATATTAATTTACGGTAGTTTACATTAATACAATGACTGCAACTGGTCGTGCTACTTTCTTCTACAAAGTTAAGAAAAATTAAATAAATGGGGGTTTCCGTCCTTTGTCTGCACAGGCTTTTTAAAATGGACAACGCCTTGCAGGTTGCAACGAGGAAATTTTGCCAGAACCGCGGCATTAGCAAAATTTTTCCGATATCCAACTGTTGAGGAAATTTTTTAACGTGCACAAATGGCACACGGGGCCTCGGTTTATTGTTCTATCTGCACGACCTTGTCAGATCTCCGACATGCATAACGGGGAAACCGGGCTGAAAGATCATCTCGACCTTTGTCGGGATTGAACCCTGGACGCTCTGGTTAGTTAGCCAGCATCTAACGCACTGAGCCAACATGACTCCCAACAAGGCTAAGTAGTATACTATAGTATAGTATCTCTTGCCTGTCCTCTAAGCAAATATAATTCAAGATTATTTACCACACATAATAATTATGTTCATTAATCCCTCTAACTAAAATCACTGTATACAGTCCTTGACGAAGATTATTTAGGTCAAAACTATAATAAACTTCTTCCATAACCTGATATGCTATTTCCTTATATATAATATTTCTATTTGCCCATAGGCAAATTAAATTACTCACTATTTTTTAGGCCAACCAGACGCCATACCAAAATAATATTTGACGTCAAAGTAGAGTGAATGACTATTATGTTGACGTTGGTAAAAAAAATGATTTTGAAAGATAGGTGGTAACTATCTGAAGAGTATTTATTGAGGGTAATTGGGACATGACATTCATTTAACCATCAATGGAAATACTCATTCAACTCTATTTCCAAAACTCACTCCACCCAAATATGAAGACCAATGTACAAATAATACCAAAGTTGATTGATTGATCCTTTTTGTTTATCTTGCTAATAAACAGAGATCATTAACAAATATTCAGCCTATCCAAGCACTTTTTAAATTTATTTATTTATTTATTTTTTTTTTTTTTGCTTGTTAGCAGACCCGTATCATATTTTACAAAACAGAACTCTTCTGTAAATCCATTAAAAAAAAAAATTAAAAATTAAAAATCCAATATAGAAATATTAGTTTTTAACAAAATAAAAGTCAATTTTTGGCGCCTTCAAAGATGAAAGTACAATCTTGTGGATCAAATTCCACATACCAAAATCTAAGTTTACAGTCCAAGCAGATGAAGAAGACCTCAACAAAAATTCTGTTAACCAAAAACACTATATTGTTTACAATCTTATGTCAGTGGTTCTGACAGTTTTTTTTTTTCTTACCGTACCCAGTTCCTCCAACTGGCTTTATCTTTTTAAATATACCATATTATATTCATGTTGGAATTTTCAATAACTAGCGACCCAGATATGGTTCGAAAAACCTACCATGAATATCGACATTATATGTCCGATTTCGGTCATCGCCATATCACGTCTGAGGAACTAGGGTAGGGCAAAATATATCGTTCGAGGGCTCTGATTGTCTCCATACCGTACAAAAGCTGTTGTATATTTACTTGAAACAAGAGAAGGTAGCTTTTAAGTCAAGTTATATACAATGACATTGTGAAGATGACAATATATTTTGAGAGACACAAGAACATCGTATTATCTTTATAGATTTCTATATCAAAATTATTCCTTTATTACCATAACAGTTCCGTTTCAAACTTGACATTCTTGGAAGCATTGCAGTTAAATTCACTACATCAAATTGAAAGAATGTAGAAAAAAGTAAAAAATATTATAAAACTTGAAGGCATGTTAGCAGCCACAAACTTCCGTCTTTTGACCATTCATTATTCCAAAACATAAAATTTTTCTGTTCACTCACCTTCTTCTTGTCTTGAAGACATTCTAGACCAAACTGGACGTTAATTTCTTATTAGTATTTTGATAGCTTAATCCATAGAATGGATAGTGAGTGTAAGTATATATGATAGGTATAAATAAATAAAAGAGCATAGACGTGTATATAGGGTAATGCAGCAAGTTCGATATAGGCCGGTCGAAGAATAATCCACGGATTGTTAAATTCGTCAATTAACCCATAATCCAGTATTTATGCTGACTTCAAACAGTCTTGAGTCAAGCCTAACAGCCAATTAATCTAACCCATATCTAGTGTGTTGATAGCGACGAGGTATACAAGGTTATGTTTCAATTATTAATGTACATACCAAGAAAGGTATATCTCTACGGTGTATTTCTTATACTATATATGATTCGCATGAATGAGTATAATGAAGTGAAATGTAGGCTACAATTAGCAAATATTTAACACCAACAGATCTATATAGTATATTTTGGGTGTTAAAAGTAGGCCAAAGTTGTATTTTCCTCCCTTGTTTCCAATAGATCTAATCACAACCTGGACTGTCGTCTGCTAGGCAGGTTCGAATCTCCAGGTAAGAAAAATTCTAATGCCTGTACCAGTGCTTCTGAGAGTCGGGGTAGTGTTAGTTTCCTCACCCCTAGAACCTATTATCTAAGAAAAATTAAATTAATATTAATTTGAACTTTAGAGTGTGAAGCAAAACACCTAAAGTATAATACTTGAACCATTCCTAAAACGTTACTTACATGTCATTATCGGTTTCACAGGGAAGGACTATTTACATGTAATTCCAAATAAACTGCCATTACATTAACATAATACATTTGAGAATATGTTCAAAGTAGTAATACTAACACCAAAGTGTTCTTTTGGACATTGGAATAAATATATTGATGTTTCCAAGGGAAAACTAGCCCACTTCTATTGCTTTAAATATACATTGTCCGGTTGTCAAGGCGTTCTTTGTATTACAAGTTTAAGAATAAAAGAAGAATAACATCAATACGTTGAGAGTCTTATTTGGAACAGGTTTATTAATCGAAACAAATCAGATTGGAATTAATAAGATCGATAGCTGATATTGAATAGTTGACATTCTGGCCTATATAACGTTTTAACCAAATACATGTATACATGTGGAAGCAAATGAGCAAAATACGCATTATGTTCTGTAGCCACCTGGAAGAAACAAGAATTCAAATTATTTATTTGGCCATCGGAATATTATGCCCTACCCAAATAAAGAAATGACTAAAGAGGGGATCGTTTTCAAAATTAAGAAACTAATGAATATATGCCCATGTCCAGTTATGGAATTGACTGATAAACTTAACCTTAAGTTTCTTGTTCGATGACGAAGGACAGTCCCTTCTTCATCTACGTTTCTGTTATTGATGCTGGTAGATGACAATTTATAACACAACACAATTATAAAATTTCAAATTTTATTATTGGCATAAGGGAACTACACGAAATGTAAAACATAGAAATGACAAAAGGGCGGAGCCCTGTGTAATAATAAGTTTGAGTGGGCGGAGCCCTGAATGAGTGTGAGCGGGCGGAGCCCTGTACAGCGAAGCTGTGTGTGTAAGAACACTGACGATTGATAGGGCTTAGTAGCATAACGCTACCTTGAGACATGGTAAGCTAGCTGAATGAAAGTATGATCAAAATAAATCTGGAGCTAGTCAAAACCATCGTTTAAACCTCGCCACAATACATCAGTGATCCATTGTTGTAATAGAGCGAAGCTCTTATGTAAAAGAAAATCAGTGAAACTCATACTGAAACCATATAAATCTGAAATAAACTGATAAAATAAAACAAGACCCCTGAACTTTGGGGTTGAATAGTATTATTTAAATGTAAGAATACTAAAAATTGCTATAAATTGCCAATTGAGTAGTTCCCAAAGTTGCACTCAAAAAGCTCAATAGGTGGAAGGTGGGGAATGGAGGAGGTTTCTGTCTTGAAAATGTAGCGACGACAATTTGCAGAACTGGCATACAATGGCGACTGATCCACTATGACAGATCACGTGATATGGTCAATTACCGTACATCATGTTATAAACTGCGCCTATACATAATCTTCAATTTATAACACAAACACAATTATAAAATTTCAAATTTTATTATTGGCATAAGGGAACTGCACGAAATGTAAAACATAGAAATGACAAAAGGGCGGAGCCCTGTGTAATAATAAGTTTGAGTGGGCGGAGCCCTGAATGAGTGTGAGCGGGTGGAGCCCTGTACAGCGAAGCTGTGTGTGTAAGAACACTGACGATTGATAGGGCTTAGTAGCATAACGCTACCTTGAGACATGGTAAGCTAGCTGAATGAAAGTATGATCAAAACTAGAATTGCTTACAATTATGAACGTATTTCGAGAGCCTTAAAATATTATGAAGGCTAAATTTGCAATGACCTACATCTAGACAATATATTGAATATCATTTGACCTAGTTTTCAAAGTCATAAAATAATTAGGTCACACCTTCCGTAACGGTTAATGATGGCGAAAATATGAAAATTATCAATTTTTGCTGTATTTAAGTACACTTATCTCTATGAATTTTTTTAAGTAAGCCAAATTAAAAAATATCTACTCGTAGACAATATATTGAATATTATTTGACCTAATTTTCAAGGTCATAGATTAAGTGGGTCACATCTTCCGTACCCGTTAAAGTGACCTAATTTTGAAAAAATCAAAATTTAAATAATTCGAAAGAAAATACGAAATTTGAAAATCGGTCTCCAAGAAAAGGTAGATAATGATCCATTGTATCTATGTGCTAAATTTCATCAAAATCGGTCTATCAGTAGTGTCTGAATTTCGGATTTAAGAATTGTAACGAAAATTCAAAATGGCGGCCGATATGGCAGCTTGACCTAATTATTTAGGTCAAATCAATTACTATTGACAAGTTATTTATAAAACAGTTTTCACTTTTCACCTAGCAGTTATAGACCGGAAGTTACGTAATTACGTCATTTGAGGCTAAACCGGAAGTGGAATTTTTTTTTTCACATTTTTTCAAAAATTATAAACATATCGCCTATCAACTGGTAAAGTTTCAAAATTTTACCATTTATATTAAAGGAGAAATCACGGTCTGAAATTTTTGCCGATGACCCTTGAATATTGAATTGCAAATCATGGGTAAAATATTTAACCTAATTGCATAAAACCTATAATTGTTAGTTGACAAATACATTGAAGTTTTCAAATCTGAAAATCCGGTCAAAATCGAACTGAAAATAAACTTGCTAAAGCAAAAAAACCTGAACTTCCGGTTCTCACTTCCTGTCAGAGATAGAACTTCCGGTTTTGTTTTATTTGATAATAGAAATCATTCTAAGATCAACTGTAGATTTAGAATTTCTGCACCTTTTACCAGTTTGTCTGCAAACTCATCCAAGAATTACAAAAAAAAAAAAAAAAAAAAAAAAATAAAATAATCCGAACGATTACAATACGTTTTCGCCAAAGTCGAAATACGTAATAAATCTGGAGCTAGTCAAAACCATCGTTTAAACCTCGCCACAATACATCAGTGATCCATTGGTGTAATAGAGCGAAGCTCTTATGTAAAAGAAAATCAGTGAAACTCATACTGAAACCATATAAATCTGAAATAAACTGATAAAATAAAACAAGACCCTGAACTTTGGGGTTGAATAGTATATTTAAATGTAAGAATACTATAAATTGCCAATATTAGCAAATGAGAAACATTTGTGTAATCCCCAAACAAACGTCCTTAGTGGAAGATTGTATTTTACAGTTAAAGTTGGGTGTCGTGTACATGTTGTTAATAGTTGGACCTGGATCACTTGGGTGATTTGGTATATTTTTATAGTTTGATAATTGATAAATCTTCAATCCGATGTAGTGAGTGACTCGATCTTGCTTGCTTTATCAACGGAGTAAACCACATAGAACGTCTTAACATATACCTTTAAGACGAGCCTATATTATTTACCTTACTTTTTTTGAATACAAAAGGGTTAGTCTTGCATTGTTAAATTAAAGGTTGACCTCAGGTTATGAATCAGTGACTTTCAATACATTTTAATTATAAACACCCAAATGGATGTTGTAAACAGCATACGGGTTAAAGCACATGTATAACGGATATCTTCAGACTGTCATTATATAGCCTTCTCATCGGAATTAGCCAGACTAGCCCTTAAATTTATGGAACCTTCGGAATAGTTAGGAGATATTTCTCTGCAACTTGGCATTTTTTAAAAGTTGAAGGCCAAAACAAACGTTGGTGAATACGTCATCATTCCATATAAGATATATGGTCGATTAGGAAAGGTTCCATAATGCAAGGCTCGATTATGCAGGGTTTAAAAATACAAGGCTTGATAAGCAAGGTTTTATAATGCAAGGTTTGATCATGTAAAGTGTATAATGCAAAGTGTTAATGTTTCTTGAATTCTTGTGACATTTCATTGGATTTTGTAGTATATTTATACATTTTGCATTTTTACAAATCGCAATTGTATTTGCAGCATTGACAATTGTATTTTGTAACGACGACATTGGTATTTTTAAAGCTTCAACGCAGTCAATAATTTTGGCAACGTTATACCTCCATACGATAAACATAAATGTTGTTTTGTTGATAAGGTCTAATTCACACGTTTATACTTTATACTTATGGATGTTGTTTTATATAGTTAGTTTATTACAGGTTGTGTCAGTCGAGTACTTCAGAATTCAAGAAACAAGTCTCAATATGGCCGAATTTTTTGCTTGCGATTTCCTGAGCGTCTCTACAGTTCTTCTTGGATTGGTGGTAGTAATGATAGTTGGATATGTTTTGTCTACTCGAGAAATTCCAGGACTTCCACCGGGACCATCATTTCTTCCTTTGGTGGGAAACGTGGTTGATATGTCTTTGACATACCGTAAGAGGAAACACAAATATTTTGAAGAAATGGAGAAGAAATTTGGACCCGTTTACCGATTATATTTCGGTCGACAACTCTTGATATTGTTCAACGATGTGGAATCTGTGAAAGAAGCATTAGTGGAGAAGAGGGACATATTTACAGACAGACCCTCGGAGGCCTTTTGGGTCGCGCGTCAGGTACAGAAAGGTGGTTCGGGTATAGTCTGGTCAAATGGTCAGCTGTGGGAATACACGCATAGAATGGCTGTTCGTGGGTTCCAAGATCTAGACATCGAAGAAAAAGTCTTAGCTGAAACTGAAAACATCATTGAAGAATTTTCCGAGTTCCAAAACCAACCAATGAAATTGAATAAAATATTGATAAGAGGAACGAGCAATATTCTTAGTAATGTGGTGTTTGGAAAACCGTTCGAGTACGACGATCCAGAATATATCAAGATTCTAGCATTCCTCGTTGAAGCTTTTAAAGGAGAAGGACCCTTTACGCCGTTTAATATGTTACCACAGCTGCGTTACCTTCCAGTGTTATCGGCCAAATACAAAGAACTTTTATCCGGTGCTCAATATACTGTAGCCTATATTTCCAAAAAAGTTGCCGAGCATAAAAAGACATTGAACAATAAGGAGAGGCCGAAAAATTTGATTGATTATGGACTAACCGCTATGGCTGATTCCAAATCAAAGGAGTTTACTGATCTTGTATTGACGTACAGCCTTCTGGATCTGTTCTTAGCTGGATCAGATACGGCGGCAAATGCATTGGACTGGTCCTTTCTATACATGATATTACACCCTGAAGTACAGATGAAGTGTCAAAGAGAAATTTACGAAGTTGTTGGCTTTGGAAAGAGAGTGAAATGGGCAGATAGACCTAAATTGGTGTATTGTGCAGCTACCCTAATGGAAGTACAACGTCTTTCCAACACAGCAATGACATCGCTTCCTCGCACAGCCACTAAGGATGCACATATCAAAGGCTACCTTATTCCCAAAGGATGTATCATTCTTGCTAATACTACTTCTATACATCATAATGAGAATCTATGGGAAAAACCTACAGAATTCAAACCAGAGAGGTTCATTGGTGGAGATGGGAAAATTATCCACAACAGTAACTTCATCCCCTTCTCTGTAGGACCTCGTGTATGTCCAGGAGCCTCTTTAGCCAAGATGGAATTGTTTCTTATCTTCTGCAATGTTCTACAAAGCTTTTCTTTGTCCAAGGCTGGTTATTCAAAGATTGATTTAGATGGAATTTTAGATACGACGTTATCTCCAAAACCATATTCATTGCTAGCTAAACCTAGAGGCTGACCAACATGGCCTATTTGTTTGTATTTTGTAGATGATTGTGCAGTTGTCATATTTTTCCCACTGATCTTCAAAATTTTCATCGTGTCTCTTCTACATAACCAAAATCAGATGCAGAGAAGTTTGAGTAACTCTTCGTTTCATTTTAATTCGCATTACAGTTAAAGGAAAAAAATTGTTCAACTACCTTTGCCAAATTTTAGACCTGCTGAAATCCATTATTAAATAAAAAGCTTACAAATTAAATTCATTCCAGGTAAACAACCATGCTTAGGCCTATATGGCTTTCGTATCAAATGTTTTCGAAACCTTGGCGATAATGGGCTGATAAGCGCAAACATTATGGCCTCTTTGTATTGGGGGGGGGGGGGGGAGGGGTGATCTGGGATAGGGAGTCATCCTAATATCCAATACCAAAAGTAATGTGATTAAAAATTTCTGATACGTGGATGAAAAGAAAATCATGGAGGCCTACTCCTCTAAACAAAATATATTTGCAACCCGGTTTCCCCTTGTCAGTATTGCAGGTCGGAGGGCTGACATGGAAAAGACGTCTAGTCGTCCAAATAGAACATAAAAACCGAGGCCCCGTGTGCTACGTTAAAGATCACTCGACAGTTGGAAATCACAAAAGGAGTAGGGTAATGCCGCTCTCCTGACAAAACTTTCTTCATTGCATGTCGTTGCCAGTCTTCATTAGCCTATTCCAGAAGAATAGGACGTAAAACTCCATTCAATTAAATTTCAAACATTTTGAAACATAACTGCCCAAACGAGCTACTTTCCAAGCTCTGGTAAAGGATTTTTAAATTTTGATCATATCTCATTACAGAAACTTTGGTACACACTTTGTTATAATATCGCACTTTTTCCTCGCCTTCACTCCTTTTAACTTTTTTATTTTTACCGCGTTTTCTCTTCGTTTTCCTCTAATGGCTTTACTGTAAAGTCGTGGGATGGTCGCAATTGGCATCCATATCCGACGTATTGACATCGAGCCTAAATTATTTACCATATTTAAAAAATCCAAACCGTTAGTCTTGGGTTCGTTAAGATTTAAGACTGGCCGTAGGTTATGAATCACTGACCTTCAATACCTATATGATGTTGTAAACAACATACTACGAGTTATAGCACTTGTGTATCGAATATCATAGGATAGCCATTAACGTCTGTCCATCGGAGTTCACCTGACAGCTCAATTAATTGAAACCTTCAGACTATTTCTGAGAAATATTTCTCTGCAATTTGTCGTTTATTTTGCCTAAATTCGCTCATCAATTTTGCAACATAAAAAAAAAACGCATGTCGATTTTAAATATTTTACGCAAACCTTTATACGTTCTTTTGTAATAACGTGCGTTTAAAATAAATATTTTGTTGTTGATAAGGTCTAATTCGCACGTTTATTTATTACAAGTCACTTTAAGTACTTCAAAATTCAAGAAACAAGTCTCAATATGGCCGATTTTTTTTGCATGCGATTTTTTGGACTGGTGATATAAATAGTTGGATATGTTTTGTCTATTCGAGAAATTCAAGGAGTTCCACCGGGACCATAAATTCTTCCTTTGGCGAGAAACGTGGTTAATATGTCTTTGACATACCGTAAGAGGAAACACAAATATTTTGAAGAAATGAAGAAGAATTTCGGGCCCGTTATATATCGACAACTTTTGATTATTGTTCAACAATATGGAATCTGTGAAAGAAGCATTAGTGGAGAAGAGGAAAATATTTACAGACAGACCCTCGGAGGCGTTTTGGGTTTCGGGTCAGGTACAGAAAGGTGGTTCGGGTATAGTAAGGACAAATGGTCTGCTGTGGGAATACACGCATAGAATGGCTGTTCGTGGGTTCCGGGATCTGGACATCGAAGAAAAAGTCTTAGCTGAAACTGAAAACATCCTTGAAGAATTTTCCAAGTTCCAAAACCAAGCAATGAAATTAGCTAAAATATTGATTACAGGAACGAGCAATATTCGTTTCGAGTACAGAATTTATCAAGATTTTTGCATTCCTGGTTGAAGCTTTAAAAGGAGAAGGACTCTTTACGCCGTTTAATATGTTACCACAGCTGCGTTACCTTCAAGTGATGTCGGCCAAATACAAAGAACTTTTATCCGGAGCTCAATATATTGTATCCTATATTTCCAACAAGGTTGCCGAGCATAAAAGGACATGGAACAATAAAGATAAGCCGACAAATTTTGATTGATTATGGACTAACCGCTATGGCTGATTCCAAATCAAAGGAGCTTACTGATCTTGTATTGACGTACAGCCTTTTGGATCTGTTCTTAGCTGGATTCAGATACGGCGGCAAATGCATTGGACTGGTCCTTTCTATACATGATATTACACCCTGAAGTGCAGATGAAGTGTCAAAGTGAAATTTACGATGTTGTTGGCTTTGGAAAGAGAGTAAAATGGGCAGATAGACCTAAATTGGTGTATTGTGCAGCTACCCTAATGGAAGTACAACGTCTTACCAATACAGCAATAACATCGCTCCCTCGCACAGCCACAAAGGATGCGCATATCAAAGGCTATCTTATACCCAAAGGATGTATCATTGTTGTTAATACTACTTCTATACATCATAATGAGAATCTATGGGAAAAACCTAAAGAATTCAAACCAGAGAGGTTCATTGGTGGAAATGGGAAGATCATCCACAACAGTAACTTCATCCCCTGCTCTGTAGGAGCTCGTGTATGTTCAGGGGCCTCTTTAGCCAAGATGGAACTGTTTCTTATCTTCTGCAATGTTCTCCAAAGCTATTCTTTGTCACGATATTTTTAGTCATAGAAAAATAATTCGGCGAGCTCACACGTTTGAATTGACAAGGTCAGACACGTTCTGGTATGTAGGTTGATCTTATCTTATTACAATAACTACGGTACAGACTATAATGTAACCACATGTTTAAAGGGATATAGGCGTAGTAGTCAAAATATTTTCTTAGCCAGCTGCTTCTTTTCAGCTGTACGAATTAGGGACTACTTATTAAATTTATGTTTTGACGTTTGACATATTTGTCAGGTCGTTATAAACACTTTAACTAGGTTTTGTCCGCAGGCTTCGAAATATTCCTTCGAACAAAGAGGTCGAGGGTTGACTTTTGATCGATAGTATACCTACTTTAATGAAGCGACGTTGGACATTATGATTCCGAGTAGTTTTCCCGTGAATACCCGGATGTTCTGTTTATTAACAATGGAAGTCTATTGATAGATTGAAGTTTGTTCATTTCCCTCAGACGCAAATTGAAAAAAAAAACAGGCTATTTCATGTTATTTACAAATAGATTATAAGTTGATATCCTTAGTAAAGGTGAAGTGCATTTGAGGCTCATTACCAGACCTTTGAATTCATTGAATGGAAAAAAAGATCACTATAGTTTCTATATACATGTATAACTTAATGATAAAAACCTACTTACAGTCCCTTTAAGGTCATAATTTGAGACGTTAGTTAATGAAAAGAAACGCTTCACAAGCGAAATGTATTTTTATAATATAATAAAATAATATTTGACTGCGAGACTTGGTTTGTCTTGTATATATTTTATTTTTACTGGACTTCACTATATATTTCAACAAGATGGTTGACTTTCTTTTACTCGATTTTCTGGATGTGTCAACTTTTCTAGTTGGATTGTTTGTGCTGTTACTTGTTGGGTATGTTTTGTCCAAACGAGAAATTCAAGGTATCCCACCGGGACCACCATTTCTTCCCTTGATCGGAAATGTGATTGATATGAGTTGGACGCATCGTACAACAAAGCACCATTATTTTGAGGAAATGAAGAAACTATATGGACCTGTATATAGATTATATTTTGGGAGAGAATTGCAAATCATGTTGAGCGATATCGACTCAGTGAACGAAGCCTTTGTCCTAAAGAAAGATATATTTACTCAGAGGCCAACCGAGAAGTTTTGGGACATTAAACATATAGTTAAACACGGGTCTGGTATAGTCTGGTCCAATGGTCAACATTGGGAAAGTACACGAAGAACGGCTCTCCATGTTTTAAGAGACCTGGGTGTTGGCAAAGAAACTATTGAAGAAAGAATACTTGAGGAAACTGAATATATGTTGACAGAAATTACGAGGCTTGAAAACAAACCTCTTCAACTAGATACAATAATGGCTAAGGGTGCAAGTAATGTAATCAGCAGTGTGGTTTTTGGGAAAAGGTTCGATTACGATGACCCTGAATTCAACAAAATATTATCATTAATTAAAATGACTTTTGATGCAGAAGGTCCTCTTTCGCCAATAAATATGTTACCACAGATACGTTTTCTGCCATATATATCATCCATGGTGGAAAACATTACGTTAATTATTGATGGAATCAACGGTTTTCTTGCAAAAACGATTGATGAGCACAAAAAGACACTAAACAAAGAGAATCCAAGAGATTTTATAGATGTTGGTCTGGCGAAAATTTCAGATTCGAAATCCACCACTTTAACTGACGGTGTATTAATGTGTACAATTCTTGATCTGTTCATAGCCGGATCTGACACTACAGCAACTACTTTAAACTGGATTTTTCTATATCTAATCCATAAGCCAGACGTACAAACCAAATGCCAAAAGGAGATCGAAGACGTTGTTGGTTTTGGAAGAAAAGTGAAATGGGCAGATAAACCTGCATTGGTATACTGTGTTGCCACTTTAATGGAAGTTCAACGATTTTCCAATGTTGCAATAGCATCACTTCCTCATACTGCCACTGAGGATACACAAATAAATGGCTATCTAATCCCAAAGGGAAGCATTGTCTTAGCCGATATACGCGCTATTCACTTCAATGAGAATTTGTGGGAGAATCCTAAAGAATTCAAACCAGAGAGGTTCATTGATGGAGATGGGAAAATCATCCAAAATAGTAATCTAATTCCCTTCTCTATAGGACCTCGTATATGTCCTGGGGCATCTTTAGCCAAGATGGAACTGTTTTTAATGTTCTGTAATATTCTACAACGATATTCTTTTTCTAAAGCTGATGATATTGAAATTGATTTAGAGGGAGAGTCTGGCATTACTCTATCACCTAAACCATATTTGTTACTTGCAAGAAATAGATGCCTATAAGGTATTTATTTTTTTAATGTGTGCAAAACATGTATATTATGCCTTATGGATTTTTATATTTTAACCTTAATTACACTCCAATAGTGCCACCAAGCGTTAATATCAGGATAGCAATAGTATAATTGGGACGACTAACGGCAGTTTATCTTATACATAATGTATGTTTACTAAAATAAAATAATTTTTACCTGTTATACATTCATCTATTTATTCAGATGCTTTTTCGATTAGTATTATACTTCCAAAATAACTTAATAAATTTAAATATTCCCTTCGCCAACGAAACTTGTCCATCTGTTCCAACCTTTTAAGTTCCTATGAGAGCACTCCTCATGTTATATTGAAATCATAGGAGTATGCTTAAATTTGTTGCTATAGACTCCTAGATAGACAGTATACAAGATTCTTTAAGTGGCATTGATTAGTTTGTATCGGGGGCTTAAGTTTAGACTGATCAAAAAGTATTCAAACTAAAATTATTGTTATAATTGTTGTCAACAAAATAAACAAGGATTTATAGGGATTGTATTGTAAGGATGTCCTAATTAATCCTTTATTAAGTCAAGAAAGGGCTACATAATCTTTGTCTTTCATTGAAAGTGTATCCATGAGTAACGAGGTACTGACTACTGTAAACCAGCCAATAGCACGTGGTTAAAGGGATAATAGGCGTTAGAACGAACATAAAAATTTAAGTTCACTCAAATTTGGACAGTAACAGTATATATCCATCAGTGGACTTACCTATACATCAAAATCCCTCTAAAATCCGATAAATCCCCCAAATAAAGTAGTTAATCATAAAACGCTTGAGCCATCCATCAAGCGATTTTCAAATCGTGTAAATTTAAAGGGAAGTAACTCTAACATGTGGGTTTTCACGCGGCCTTGACCCCTACTGTTGAATTGCACAATGATGTTTTAGCGTTGATTTACCAGACGCTTTTATTCTCAAACTGAATGGAATCGTCGCTGGCTCACTTTTTTTTAAAATTCCGAATATATTTTTATTGTGGCTTTTTAAAATTTGGTAAAGTGTGGGATGCATACTTATTTAACTAATAGTCAAGATTAAACACAAATATAAGCCGTTGGACGAGTGTATTCTAACGCCTATTATCCCTTTAACACTTTTTAACAGTTTTCTGTAGCATATGATGTTTAATATCCCATGACAGACTACATAGAGGATATCGTGGTTCACAATATCAAATTATTACTTCTAATTGTATTCATCAGTAGACTTATCTGGTGTCAAAATTATAGGCCAGAATCCCTGCAAAGGGCTTCTAATATAAAAAAAAACCATAAAACTAAGTATGCCTATAATGATCCATTATACTAAGTACTTATTTAGAGATTCTATTAACTCATGACACCTGTTACGTCCAACTGATGAATATATACTTTTATTAACAAAGCTTTAGAGTTTTTATGCATTCTAAGTGCTATGTATTAGTATTCCTTTAAAAAATCAATGGTGTAGAAGGTAAGTGTTGCGATGTTACAACAATCTAAACCTTTTATTATAAAGATCGACATATTGTAGATTCCAGTTTTTCACTTGGTGATGTGGTAAAGTCTGTTTCTTATATATCGCTTACGTAACAGTAAGCACGTAAAACTCCATTGATTTAATTTAGCCTAGGACACCCAAACATCGACATAATATTAGGTGGAGGGGTGGAGATAGCTTTTCATGGGCTTCCTTTCTAAATTATCTATATACTGAGGGTCAGCGGGTTGACAAAATATGTCATTTGTATGAGGAAATATGTTAGTTTCAAAGAACCCCAGCTTTATGTCATCACAAGGTCCAAATTCTGTTTTGAGGTATACATATTACGCGGCAGTTTTGACAGTGCTCGGTAGTGAAAAGTCTACTTCCTGTTAGTGAAATGTAAACATTAGAAAACCGATAACAGCCTACAATCTTACATAATATAAATAACAGTGATTCACATCGGATCTACACAATACTATCGACGTAGTTCTACTTGACATAATAATATAATATGAATTAGTTCCTATTTTCGGTTGTTTTAATTTCACTATTTTGACATTTGTAGAACTGTGTAGGCTACAGGTTACAGTGTCATTGATGAAGAAACAGGAAGGTGCGTGTGGTTAGCTCGAGCTTTGTATATGACGGTATTTCGATCTGATGAATTGTTTTGAGTTATTGCCCTTGAATTAGTAAAACCATGTCAAAATTTGTCAACAGAGACTACAATTTTTATCTGATTTAAATGAAATTTTGTGTGATCATGTATTTTGATGAGTTCATGGACTCAGTAGGCCCAAATTTTAATATCTTTATAGTGGGCAGATCATGCTAGGCAACAACTTGTTTATTATTGTTTCTTTTTATTTCAGACACATGTTAAAACTCTTAAGAAAAAAAAATTATTTGCCTAAAGGTCAAATCATGGCAAAGGTGACAGAGATAAATATTCATGTAGACACAGATAGACCAACCAAGGCCTGGGAAAAGATCAAAGTTCATCAGAAACAGGAAAAAGTCAAACCAATGGACTCTTCTACGCCTATTAGTGAGGACAAAATACGGTTTGTGTGTATATCAGACACCCATACAGTATTAGAGAGAACTCCAGATTATCAATTACCTCCTGGTGATGTTTTGTTACATGCTGGAGATTTTTCAAACATTGGTAGACCTTCTGAAATTCAAGGTTTTAATACATATTTAGGTATGTTGATTTGACACAAATAAGGGCAAGGGATTGTCTTATAAGTTTGGGTAATAAAATATGATATCATTTAAGTTTTGGGGAAAATTTGCTGTCATATGTTCATATTTAGATTGATATCAATTCTGAGTGTGAGTCAAAGTGATATCAGGTGTATTAAGAAGTCTTGTAGTAAATAGAATAGATGTGCTGAAAGTTGAAATCACATTTAACTGCTATCAATTATATTGGTAACAGTTTGTCTTTAATAGCATACAAATAGATGTTTTAATTGTAAAAAAGTGATGCAATGGCATTTCTATGAATGATAAGGTGAGGAGATCAATTAGAGACTACAGAATCAAGGGTCTCATAGACCATTCTTCCTCTGTATAAAATGATACGAAATTTACAAGTGATTATGACAGCTGCAAGCTAATTTTGGTCTCTGCCTAAAATGCCACTGAATTGAAGAAAGGGCCATCCATATCACTCACTTTAAAAAATTAATTTTTGCATGAGACAGTATCTGTAACTTTTATATCAGGTACTCTACCATATAAAGTAAAAATAGTGATAGCTGGTAACCATGATATGACTTTTGATACTCAAATGGTACAGAATCATAGAGCCAGAATGTTACATAGTTTTTGTATAACCGAAGCTGTATTAGAGGATAAACTGAAAGAATACAATATCTCCAGTGTTAAAGAATTATTAACTAATTGTGTTTATCTTGAAGATCAAGAAGTGACATTATGTGGTATAAAATTATATGGAACTCCCTGGTAAGGTTAACTTGATGCATCATCCTTTACATGCAGAGATTTACAAAGATTATAACTACGCTTGATAATGCTGAAGAGGATGTAAAGAGTTTTTTTAAAGTTTTTAAGTGTATAGAGGACACTGAAAGCATAAGTTTGTACCCTTTGAACCATTGAAAGAAAAATAGAATGATGCAAATACAAGGACAAATTTCTGTCATCCACAGCATTGAATCATTATCATTTTCTTTAGCAGAAATCCAAAATGATTTATTTTGTTAATATTCACATTGGAAAGTTTCAAAAATAGCTTAGAAAATATTATCAAAACTTCATATTAAGAACTACAAATAGAAAGCTTGAGCTCTGTTGACTGGTAACATGTTATTTTAGGCAGCCAGAATTTTGTGGTTGGGGTTTCAATTTAAAACGTGGTCAAGAATGTTTAGATAAATGGAATCTCATACCTGATGATACAGATATATTAATAAGCCATGGTCCACCTATTGGTAAGACTTTTATTCTGTTCAACGAGCTAGCAAGGGAAAGGAAATGGGTAATTGATGACCTTAAATCTCCTAACAGGGCGGGATGAAAGAGGCAATGATGCCTAACATCCTTTTGTGGTTCAAATATTGGCAACTTTTAGTGCTTAGAGCCCCAGTTCATTGTTACAGTTTTATTTTGATGTATGAGGTTTATATTGAAATCAATTTCATATATTTATTCATTTTGATATATTAAGGTTATATATTAATGTCTATTCAATTTGATATCTTTATTTTGATATATTAGGGTTAGGGTTCTGCAATTGCACACAAGTCCCAATTCTTGGTGGATTTTGACGTAACTTTGTGTGAGTGTCAATCACCCATGGATGAACCCTATTGAAAATCAGATATATCAAAAAATATTCAATATGAGTACATGCATTTGCCCTTGTTCTTGAAATGCATGTAAACATTCTACAATTCTTGACTGGTTTTGATGAAACTGTGAGAGTGTGTAATAAGGATGAACTCTATTGAAAATTATTAACTGTGTTCTTAAAACTTCATTCAATTTTAGCTTTGTAAGCACTCTAGATAACAGATTTGATGACTTGGGATGTGTATTTGTCATTACTCAATTGAAAATCAAAAATGTTGAATAATATTATGAATTATTTCCCTTGTTCTTTAAAACGTATTCTATTTTTGACTCGCTTTACAAGGTACAAATCTTTATGGATTTTGATGAAATTTGCTGAAATTGTTTATTATCACCCTTACTCTGATATCCTAACCTGCTTTGATATCTAAGTAATAGATTGTTACCTTCTTACAGACACTGGCCAAAAAAAAGACAATCTACTTATTAAATGGTCCTAAGAAAAATTAGGTCTAAATTTAGTCTTCTTGCTACAAATGATAGGAAATGTCATTTACATATTTAAGCTATAGAGATAACTTTGTAAGACATTTTGTGATACTAGATTTTACACAGAAAAATATTATCAAACCAAGACACTCAATTTGGGTTAATATATGTGATATTTAAAGGGATAATAGGTCTTAGCATGAACATAAAATTTTAGTTCTCAAGAAAGGTCATAAAGTAACATAATCTCTTAAAATCTTGAAAACTCGCAAAACTAAGTCATTTTTGCTTAATTTATTAAGCTTTTTTCAATAATCAAATGCATCTTTATGGATAACTTCTTAGTTTTTTGGATATTTATTTATTTTTTAATGTTATTTATGGTAGTAGGTATAATTACTGATGAATAGAGCTATAACTGACCAATTTTCAAATTTAATGTTTATTGTAAGACCTATTATCCCTTTAAGTCAAATTTTAAAATGTGAAGATAGTTTAGTTAAAAGGTATTGTTTTACCTGAAGTATAACATTGATCCAATATCAGAATTGATTAATTTTAACTATTGAGTTAAGTTAAAATGTTTTATTGAAGAATGAAAAATGTTAAAGAGTCTTAAGATTATAAAATGTTAAAGGATGATTTTTGTTCAGGGATTAGAGATTTTCTAGAAATTTAAACAAAAAGGGTACATTTATAGCTTGAGTGTGAGCTGAAATCGGTATAAGGTTGAGACTGTTCTTCACCTGTATTGTATGTTCATTGAGACTGCAGACATCCCAGTGTTCACTTCTTGTTGTCATGTCAGCAGCATAACAGATATTTTCTTGGACGAAGACTTCAAAATGTTTGGACTGCAAGGTAAGCCTTCGTTTATATTATAACTATTTAATTTTTGTTTGTAATATATTTCATTAGCAGGAAATTTTCCTCAGGCATTATTTGATCTCTATATTGAAATATAATGTGTGAATGAAAAAAACCTATGTGAGACAATGGTGTTAAAGCCTTCTTCTATTCTTCTAACATTGTCTTTATGTCTTTCAGTGTATGGTTTTCAATATGAGTGATATCCTAGCATGTAATTTAATCATAGTTTCAGGCTAAGAGTTTCGGAATTAAACACCATTTATTAATAAGGTAAATGTTATTTGATATTGATAGCATGTTAAAATGTCCATCTAAATTTATTAATAAGAATAGGCTAGAATCTGAAAGGCAACTGTGAATGCAGTCACATATAAATGAATGCCGAATAGATCTAAGATCCCAGTTTTGTCTATGAATTTTCTTTTTTGCTACCAGGAACCTGTGTTTTAGCATCTTGGACTTTAGAAAAAATAATCATTCGTTTATCTTACAGCTATACATCAACAAACTAAAAGAAATTTAGTTGTATTCTGAGGTAGGTCTAAATTGAGATTCCTTAAGAAAATGGCTATGATTGTTATATATGAAGAATGTATGTTGCTAATTAGCAACTAGGCAAAATGCAAACAGTATAATAATTTGTAGGAATTGCAGGGTATGATTTTGACAATAGTAAATTTATGATCAATATTTGATTAGAATTTTAGGCTCATATGATAATTAAAAATTTAGAAGCCTTCATTATTGTAAACTCAACTAAAAGAATGATAATTTAGTAATATAGGATCTGTATGACAATACAACATCAATGATGATTTTGTTATATATATGAAAACTGAAGGAATGATAATGTTTTATATACAATGTAATAGGAATGAATTTCTTGAGAATGATAATGCTATATTATAAAAGCAGAAAAAACTGAAGGAATGATAATGTTATAAAATATGATATGTATAAAACTGAAGGAATGATAATGTTATAAAATATATGTATAAAACTGAAGGAATGATAATGTTATAAAATATGATATGTATAAAACTGAAGGAATGATAATGTTATAAAATTTGATAGGTATAAAACTAAAGGAATGATAATGTTATAAAATTTGATAGGTATAAAACTAAAGGAATGATAATGTTATAATATGATAGGTAGAAAACTGAAGGAATGATAATGTTATAAAATATGTAAGGTATAAAATTGAAGGAATGATAATGTTATAAAATATGATAGGTATAAAACTGAAGGGTAATGTTATATTATATGATAGGAATAGAACTGAAGGAATAATAATGTTATGAAATATGATAGGTATAAAACTGAAGGAATGATAATGTTATAAAATATGATAGGTATAAAACTGAAGGAATGATAATGTTATAAGAAATGATAGGTATAAAACTGTAAGAATGATATTGTTATAAAATATGATAGGCATAAAACTGAAGGAATGATAATGTTATAATATATGATAGGAATAAAACTGAAGGTATGGTAATGTTATAAAATATGATAGGTATAAAACTGAAGGAATAATAATGTTATAATATATGATAGAAATAAAACTGAAGGAATGATAATGTTATGAAAAATATAGAAATAAATGCAGGGCTTCTTGTAAAGCTTCCTAGAGAATGGAACACTTGAATCTGAGAATCTATTGGGTTATTGATTATTTTGCTGCCTGTTGAACTTTCAGTAAATGTGTGAATGTACAAGTAAACCTAAAAATCCTATTTTGTTTGAAGAGAAAAGATGACTTCTTTAGGTTATAAGGGAAGTCTGGCCAAATATTCTTTTCCCAATTCAAGTCTTTCCTCCACTGTGGCTATAATCTGCATGACAGCTGAAGGCAAGCATGTGGTAGGTGTGGGGGCCACTATTACTGCAGAGCGGCTCCGAGTAGGTGTGGTCATGAAGTCCTGCGGTCGCAATTTAGATCATCAAAAAATCAAATGACATTATATATTTTTTACCTTGCTTCAGGGGGATTAAATCTAGACTAGTGCCAGGTATTTTTCTAAATTATTCTCAGTGTTCATGTGTTCAATAGATAAAGGAGGTGTATGTTGAGGTTGTTCTGCGTCTATTGTTTGCTTTAATAAACCCTGACCATGAAGAAGAGATTCATATAGTGAAGTATGGAGAGAATTTTTCCTAAGTTCTTGAAACTTGTATCCAATCCATTTGAGTATCTCAATGAAATATGTTATGACTAAAGTATGGACACTGTTCAGAGTAGAGAGAGTAAATGGAATAAAGTTGTTGCAATGAAAGTTTTAAAAATCTTTGAATTAGAGCTCAGATTGACAATAATACAAGATTATCTAATATTTTTAGAATTATGTGAATTGATAAAAAATAAGTTTAAAAAAGATTGAATTAATTTAAGTGAATTAAGCTATGATAATTATACAATTATCATTGTTTATAGTTGAACATTTTAAAAGACTTAAAAAGAAATATGAAACAAAGAACAAACTATATTTTTAAATGGAAAACCACTTAGTTTGACAAAGAACCCTTCTATCAGCTGGTTCATGGCCAAACCTTAGTATTGTTCTTTGCCAGATTATCTGGACCAGGGCTGTTGATTTGACCGTATATGCTGGACTTGACCGGCAGTCCTGCCAAAATGACCGTTTGCAAATAGGCAAACATCAAGTATAGATTCTGGACACATTTACAGTTGGATCAACTAGAATTATGAGTACTATATTTTGCTGTATTTTGTCAATACAAAATATGAAATGAAATGAATGGAGTTTTATGACCTACTCTTCTGCACCTTATGGGCTTATGAAGACGGGCAACACCATGCTGTGTGCAATGAGGGAAATTTTGCCAGGACAGGTGCATTAGCCTACTCTTTTTGTGATTTCCAACTGTCGAGGGATCTTCAACTTGTACAGCCGTAGCACACAGGGCTTTTGTCAAATAATAATGCTTTGTGTGTTTTTAAAAATAAGTATGTCTTATTAAATTTAACTATTGATATTTATATAAATACCATTATTGCTTGGTATTTTTGTAAAAATGTTAAATAATGTTATGGAGACGACTCAATTTGAAGAAATTTTTACCTCTGATGTAAAAAATTCATTATTGGTATTTGGTTGATTTGGGTAAAATCTAGAATGGTTACATATCAAATATTTCATTGGAATATATTTCAAATTTAGACTTCTATGGTCTGTAAAATTTAGGAATTCCTCTGCATATTTTAACATCAATACTAACTCTAAACCTAACCTTAACACACTTACACATAGATTCCTAAATTCTATAAACAATAGAAATTCCAAAAACTTATTGTGATTCAAGCTAAGTGATATTATTGAAATGGAATGCCGAGTTTGGCCAAATACCAGTCTGTATGTAAGGGATGGGTACTCCCTGAGTTTCGTCTTGTAAGGATCACTAGGATACTGGGGCAATCGATGAGAATATAAAGAAGGTGATAGGTCAGAGGCACTGGATCTGACCAGATTGCCCAACTAAACAGAGACCAAACCGTATGTTAATGGAACATTTTTTAATAAACAACATTTCGGGCTTGATGTCCCTTTGTCAAGACATACGGTTTTGTCTCTGTTTAGTTGGGTAATCTGGTCAGACCCAGTGCCTCCAACATCACCTTCTTGATATTATTGAATTGATAATCAAATTAGATTGTTTGAAATTTAATTTTAAATTTCAATTTCAAATTTATTAAACTTTCTGTTACCTGGAGCTCTTCCCATTCCATCTAAGAATCTACCTTCAGGCAAAATTTTCTAATAGATTTGATATGAGATATTTTTTTTTCTTTTTTACAAAAATATATTTAAGCTTTGTATTGGTATATAATTTGATTTCATTAAAATAGTTAAGGCAAATTCAATCATTCATTTACAAATTTGGTATATATAGATCAAATATCATAAAAAAAAAAAAATGCCAAATTGATGATTGTGAACACAGTGGAGCTCCAATACAAGCGGAAGGCCCTATATTTTATAAATGATTAACACTTGTTTTGTTTTCTATTTGTAGATATGAAACCAGAAGAAAGATTGGGATGAAATAATAGTGAAACATTCAAACATGAAGGAAGAATCATCTATTTAGTGGCTTGAATGTATTATTATTGTGTATATTTTAGAATTAAAAGGATATGAAATGTGTTGTTTTCATTCAACAATAACAGAAATTTCTGCTGTCTATATAAAGAAATTTCAAAACTCAGTAGGAAATCCTATTCAAATAATGAGTACAGTTGCATACACAATTCTCTTGGGTACCAAATTGACCTGTTAAAGACAGTTGTAATCATAAACCAGGAGCTCCAGAAAATAAAATATTTCAAGATCACCCCCATAAATAGATAATTTTGCATTAAGGGCAGGTTTTGGTTCAAATGTCATGCATTTTCATTAACCCCTGTTTGGCTCTTGAAAAGGTTGTACCTGTTGTATCTTCAAAAAACGGCTGAGTTTTGTCACTGAAGTAAGTGCACATACTATTTCAATCCCTCAATTTTTTACATGACAATTTGATCCTCTGACTTTGTTACATAACCACCAGTATGTTTAAATCATACAGTCTGATCTGCTAATTATGACCTCTACATATAAACTATAGATATTTTAGCATTATTATTCTTTTTCAAAATACATGTACCGTTTTTTTTAGCATCACAAAACTTAAAAGACTATTCCATAACTTGTTGACAAAACTGATTGAAGGGGAAAATCTTCCTACATGTGAAAAAGCAAGTATGTTGGATTCTGATTCTGGAGGAAAAATGCCTCTTGAAAAGTCAACACAGATGTTGCCCCTTCCTTGGTGACCATAAAAGTACATGTAGCTTTTAACAATGCTAAAAATTTAATTTGGGCATGGTGAACTGTATTAAAGTGCAACACTGATATTATCATATTGGATACTGGAGGCTTATCTGCCTCTTTTGATTTAATTAAACTATTTTTCTCACCAGGAATAACAAATTTATTTTTAAGAAAGTTTCTTGGCAATCACTGATTGAAATAATTCTTAATTTCCAAAATAACAAAGAAAAAGAAAAAATCTGTCAGTGGGAGTATTTTATCTTACGTGGCAAGCTATCTTTAAAGGTGTATTGAGGTTATATATAAAAATCTATTCAATTTTATATATTAATTCATTAATTCATTAAGCTTTTATATGGAATAAATATATCAAATTGCATAGACTTTTCATATAACCTTAATATATCAAAATAAAATAAATTTATAAATTGAATAGATTTTAATTAAAAAAAACCTTAATATATCAAAATGAATAGGCCTACACATAAATATATAACCTTAATATATCAAAATGGAAAAAGATATCAAATTGAATAGATTTTAATATATAACCTTAATATATCAAAATGAATAAAGATATCAAATTGAATAGATTTTAATTAATAACCTCAATATATCAAATTGAATAAATATATCATATTGAATACACATTAATATATAACCTTAATATATCAAAATGAATAAATATATCAAATTGAATACAAATTAATATATAACCTTAATATATCAAAATGAATAAATATATCATATTGAATTGATTTTAATATATTACCTTAATGTATCAAATTGAATAAATAAATAAAATTAAATAGATTCTATTATTTTTTATATATTTAGGTTATGGAGATAAATGTTCTGGAGAAAATAGGGCTGGATGTGTTGAATTACTATCAACTATACAGAAAAGAGTACAACCTAAATATCATATATTTGGTCATATACATGAAGGTAAATCAGTTTGAAACCTTTTTCCTTTTGAAATTATTGTATTTTTATATAATAATTGTATTTTTATATATAATTGTGTTCATTGTTATTTAAGAAAACTTCCAATCCCTTCAAAGTGTTATATTTATGAAGCTAAAATGTTTCCAAATTGGGCTTGATTTTAAGTGCCACTGTAATGAAGTTCTTGTCAAGCTTAGTGGGGAAACTGTGTTAAACCTATAAAAAAGGTTTACTATCCTTTTGACTTATCAAACCTTAGTCTCATAATGAGAATTTTTAAGCCAAGTTAATCTGTTATAGTGTTCACAGCTAACCATCAAATTTGAGCCCTTAAAATTAAATATGAAACTCAAGAATATGGGAGAGACAAACATCGATATAAATGGAGGTATTTTTGATGGAATTTTTTCATTTTGGAACATTTCAAGTACTGGTACATCTGAAGGAAATTAACTTCAATTAAACAAAGTCCCACATTAGACCCTGAAAATAGCACAACCTTATAAACAACATTCCATGCTTATTATAAATTTTTATATTTCAGCTTATGGAGCTACCACAGATGGCAGAACAACTTATATAAATGCATCAACATGTAATTTACGCTATGTAGCTAGTAATCCTCCAATAGTGTTTGATTATTCAATACCTGATGGACATACTAAAGCAGAATTATTAAATTTTAAAAGATGAAAATTGTGGCGTTTGTTGATAAAGCAAGAAGAATTCAAATATCGGCATCATTCTATTTGTAGAAAAAGTAGAAGAGTCCCTTTCTCATTTTGCTCAAACTTTTTGAAATATGTAATTATTTCGGGAATCAAAGATTTTTTTTTTCAATGTGCATGCCAAAAGGCTACTTTATTCAAATTAAAAATTAGAAGAAAATGCAACTGACGGGAGTAATAAAACAACAGGCATTGGTAATGGATGTAAATTGTATGTATATCTTCTCCAGCGAAAAGTATGTAGTGACGATGGAGATGTAGAAAACAAATGCAATTCATATATCCTTCAAAACTGGTACCAGGGGGTTTTATTAAATGACATTGGGTGAGGTCAAATCTCGTGTTAGTGTTGCACGGTAAATTTGATGTTATTATACAGTGTACTCTGAGTTATCCGACATAAATCAGGACTGCAAAATAATGTCAGAGTACACTGTATATTAACATGAAGAATGAGTTAAAATTTCCTGTTATGTGATGGTGATTATACTTACACAGAACACTAACATGAGATTTGACTTCACCCATTGTATATATTATTTTTTGTTTTTTATTTAGCAATGTTTAATGCAATACCTGTGATATGTTCTACTTTAAATTATTAAAACACTGTTAAATTAGAGTAAAAAACTGACATTTTCATGTTTCATTCCTTCATAGTTCCCAATATAATTCTTACAACTGCTGCTTCTTTCAATTTTCAATACCTCTCATGCATAAACCAATAGAAATAGTTAATAAGACACAAAAAATTGTTCATTCTTTTATTTCATATCCACTGTATAATACTGAATTAATTAAACATATAATTTATAATATATAGAATTTTCAATAATTTATTAAATATAAATTTGATTCAAATAATGCTATTGTGTCTTCTGTACAAAAGGAATGTTATATATTCATTCCATCATTCTGAATTACTGTCTAGCATCGATGGTTCTTTTAACTCTGACAGAATCTTCACAAGGCTATGCCTTTCTTAATATACGAATGTTATGGATATACTACATCTAGGTTTATTTCATACTAAGTTTTGAAAACTTTTGAAAACAATAAACTAAGTCTTCTACTAAGAATGGATGGTTTCCGCTTTGGGAAAAAAAAAAACTACCTAACAGCACAGGATATATAGCAGGGATCATGATTTATTTTTTTCCCAGTCGGACATTTTCGGACAATTTAGGTAAAGCAATGAAAGCCAATAAGGTGCAAAACAACTAAAAAAAAAACAATCTTATAAAGCATTTGGAAAATTACTAAATTAATATTATAAAGCACTAGGACAAAGTGAGGAGAATTACATCAATGGTTTTTGGAATTCCCATACAAACTTTACCATGTTATCACTGGCTGAATGGTATTTGTGGGCCTGGGATGAACAGTTCACATCTCACCCTCAAGTTTTACTATTAACTTGGCATTTTTTCTCAGGTGTTGAATACAATTCATATTTATCTTGTTGATGAATAATGCAAGTGTCCATCCTCAAATAACGTATGTCACTAGAAAGTTCAAATGAATTGTTCAAATGAATTGCTTAATGCTATGTAACATCTGCCTTTTACACTTATAAAAGCTGAAAAACATATTTTGATTGCTTAAAAAGTTGGCATTGCCAAGCTTTATTTCTTGTTTGAATCAAAGAAGACTTGCAAGTACAACAAAATTTGATAATCCTTCTGCATGAAAATATAATTAATTAAGCTTTGCCGATTGACTGATGTATTATTTGTATTCACTAACCTTTTTAATAATTTAAGATATTAAATTTTTCTTTGTTTAAGATGAATATGTTAATGGTCTGATTCTTTAAATACACCCATAGTGAACAGAATAGTTTCCTATTAAGAAGCCTTTATCCAAAAATATTCTAAAGAGGTTTTCCAATTTCTATGTGTCAGGGACACTAATAAGTGCTGTCATTTTAGTAGAATTGCAGAAACAGGTAACATCTGATTGTTAATTGGAATGGTGAAAAATGATACTAACAGTGTCTGAATACGCATAAAAATTCAGAAAACCTCTTTAATGAAGAAGTGTCCATAAAATACATAACACATTATAACAAGAACCATGTGATAGTCTTCTAATGATATGGTAAATTTTTACATAAAATGCACAAGAACAAATAACACATTAAAATTTTTAAAAAGTTTTGCGAAAGGCATTAAAGTGTTCCCAACCAACTGTGCAACCTACTTCAGAACTGATTGATTTGCCTTTCATGTGGAGAATTGCCTGTCATGTAATATCCTGAATAAAGGATGTTTTGTTAATCCTCTTAACTATGCCCATTGCACTTTATTTTGTGTAGGTAGCAGTCAGATCTGTCAGATTGCAGAAGAGATAAAATGGAAAGAATATCCTGTAAACAGAACACATAAGTATTTATTATATACTTCTTTTGTTTTGTGGATTAAATTTGGCTGAGATTTCTTAAAAAGATTCCAGAGCCAATTAGACAAGATTTCTTAATGATATGTAATTTCCCTCATCTACAAGCATGCCATAATTTATACTCAACGAGCAACTAGATAAATGTTTAGTTTATATAAAATATGTGTGATACTTGAAGCCCATCTTGATATAGGAAGTAAAATTACTTAAATATATTTAAAAGCAGACCCTATAAATCTTGTGAGATTGAAATTAATTAGGATTCGGACAATAGATCTTTCAGGTATTTCTCAACATCAGATCTGTTTGATAGATTATTTGCCTTCCCTCTCAATCTACCTCCACTACAGGCTCCTTTTCCTTCTAATAACTCCATAACTCTAAAATAAAATATGGTAATTATTATTCATGGGGTAGTATGCAAAACGTTGACCAGAATGCTCAAGCTTACTTCACCTTTGGTTGACAAGAGCTCTTCTCATGCTAAGGAGATTCGCTCTCCAATAGACAAACTTACTGAACCCAATCGATAAATTAACCATGCACTTATTCAATAGGCTACAGTAAAATTAACAAATGATTTTATGATACATAAATTATGAAAAGGTTAGAGATAAATTCACATACTTTTTTTGAACTTCAGTTAGAAACTGTGGAGGTCCACACAGTAAGAAATTACCAGATCCTTTCTCCTCCCCAGTGGTTATAAAACAAGGTGTATCCTGCAACAAAATTTATTTTTTTTACTTTTGCTGAGAAAACAAAAACATGCATACAGTGAATCTCTATGGCTTCTTTTTTACTTTCCAACATGATTTTTATACGCCCACATGAAATGGGGGGCGTATATTGTCGTCACCCGCATCCGTCCGTCCGTCCGTCCGTCCACAATTGCTCGTAAACACTCTACACGGTGTAATTCTTGACGGATTTAGATGAAACTTAATATGAGTGTTTATGATCACGCAAGGATGAACCCTATTGAAAATCAGCGAAATCGGAAAAAAATTAGTATGAGTTCGTGCCCTTGTTCTTGAATGGCTCGTAAACACTCTACAACGTGCAATTCTTGACCGATTTTGATGAAACTTGGTGTGAGAGTATGTTATAACTCAAGGATAAACCCTATCGAAAATCAGCGAAATCGAAAAACATTTAGTATGAGTTATTGCCCTTGTTCTTGAAAACGCGTTCAATTTTAGCTTGTAAACATTCTTGAGAGAACAATTTTTAATGGATTTTAATGAAACTTGGCCTGAGTATTTGTTATCACCCAAGGATGAAGCCTATTGAAAACCAGTCAAATCGAAAAAAAATTAATATCAGTTATTGCCCTTG
The DNA here is from genome assembly GCA_030562195.1 of Nipponacmea schrenckii. Lineage (NCBI taxonomy): Eukaryota > Metazoa > Mollusca > Gastropoda > Lottiidae > Nipponacmea > Nipponacmea schrenckii. The sequence continues at coordinate 14,812,856 of CM060199.1, read as the reverse complement.
TTTTTGAAAACGCGTTCAATTTTTAGCTTGTAAACACTCTACAAAGCACAGTTATTGACCGATTTTGACGAAACTTGCTGAAATTGTTTAATATCACCCAAGAATGAACCCTTTTGAAAATAGCACATATCGAAATATATTTAATAGGAATTATTGCCTTTGTTCTATAAAATGTGTTGGATTTTTGCCTTGTAAACACTCTACAAGTCACAATTCTTGAGCGATTTTGACATAACTTGGCATGAGTATTTGTAATCACCTAAGGATGAACCCTATTGAAATTCAGTTAAATCGAAAAATATTTAGTATCAGTTATTGCCCTTGTGTTTGAAAACGCGTTCAATTTTAGCTTGTAAGCACTCTAGAAAGAACAATTCTTAATAGATTTTGATAAAACTTGGCTTGAGTATTTGTTTTTACCCAAGGATGAACCTTATTGAAAATCAAATAAATCGAAATATATTAAGTGTCAGTTATTGCCCTTGTGTTTGAAAACGGGTTTAACTTTTTGGCTAATAAACACTCTAGAAGGTACAATTCATGACCAATGTTGACAAAATTGTTGGATATCGCAAGGGATGAGCCTAATTGAAAATTAAAATTATCAAAATATATCTAATATGAATTATTGCCCTTGTTCTTTTAAACGCGTTCGATTTTTGTCTCGTAAACACTCTACATGGCACAATTCTTGATGGATTTCGATGAAACTTGGTGTGAGAGTGTGTTGTAACTCAAGGATGAACCCTTTTGAAAAGCGAAATCGAAATTTTTTTTAGTATGAGTTACTGCCCTTGTTCTTGAAAACGCATTCAATTTTAGCTTGTAAACACTCTAGAAAGAACTATTGTTAATGGATTTTGATTAACTTTGGCTTGAGTATTTTTTTTTACCCAAGGATGAACCCTATTATAAATCAAATAAATAGAAATATATTTAGTGTCAGTTATAGCCCTTGTTCTTGAAAACGCGTTCAATTTTAGCTTGTAAACACTCTAGAAAGAACAATTTTTAATGGATTTTGATGTAACTTAGCTGGAGTATTTGTTGTCTCCCAAGGATGAACTCTTTGAAAATCGAAAAATATTTAGTACAAGTTATTGCCCTTGTTTTTGAAAACGCGTTCTCACAAGGATAAACCCTATTGAAAATCAGATAAATCAAAAAATATTTAGTGTCAGTTATTGGGCCTGTTTTCAAAATCGCTTTCAACTTTTGGCTTGTGAACACTCTAAACATTCACTTTTGACAAAACTCGCTGAAATTGTTTAATATCAACCAAGAATGAGCCTTATTAAGAATTAAAAATATCAAAATATTATTAAGCCTGAACCCTATTGCAAATCATAAAAATACCGAAAAATATTTAATGAGTTGAGTTAGGTACAATTCTTGACAGTTTTTAATGAAACTAGAGACCCTAGAAAAAAATATATGGTGGAAGGTTGAATATTTCATTCCACTTTTGTAACCTTACTGAAAAGTTTTTATTTGAAATAAATGCTGCCAGTGGGCGTATATTACCTTGCCTGGCAAGCTATCTTTAACTTAAACAACCAGTTATACAAACATCCACTATTTCATGCATAGCCAAATCTTTCAGTCAAAAGCTCTCTTTGGCTGATCAAAACTATCAAATCACTGCATTCACAAAGAAAGGTGGTTAAATCATATTTTCAAAGCATTTATATGTCATATGTCTGTGTGAGCAAAATGGTAGAAATCATGTATATAAAATGAACTTTGAATTTTGGTATCTATTTGCAAGGGTATTTTGATTAAACCTTTATGATCAAGCTGGTATTAATGGAAAATTGTCACAATCAAATTTTGGTGAATTATGTCAATATGGTAGAAATATTATGTCACACAAGTCTCAACTCTAGAAAATATAACAGATTGGATGCAGGGCTTTGATCAGGTCACCCCAAAACATATGATATGAGAGTTCGTGGAGTTAAGAATGGGCTTGATGCAGTGAAAAGTAAGAAAAGTTCTTACGTCTTCTATTTCTGTAGCAATAATATTCATATATTCATTATCTCCATCTTTTCTGTAAAAAGAAACAGTACATGTATATGAAATGTTACCAGTAAATGCCTAAATTTAAAATATTTTATATTTTGGAAGATAATTAAAATCATAATTAAATGGCAGAGATAAAATATGAGCAAGTGAATGGTATCTTGTTATATTCTGCATCTCAGAAGGTGCAGGGGTTTAAATCCTATTTATCCAAATCTGATCTCCCCAACCTGAATCTTTTTGTAATTCAGCCATACTGTTCATTCATGTCGCCCTGCTGTTTAATCAAAGTTTTTAAAAATTCAAGGGTCACAGAGTCACATGATACTGTTGCCTACAGTCACTTTAAAGGTAATTTTAAAAACATCTTCTGAGGTATGGAAAATCCCAATAAATCGGCTTGAATTTTCTGATTCTACTCTAGTAGATAACTGTCAAAATATCTGTCAAAGGTTTCAGACTATCTTTATACTAGCTAATGGTATAGGTATGATTATCAACATATTGGTTTCGTTGCTTTGTTCAAACCGTTTTAAAAGAGCTCAACTGAAAAGGAGCTGTATATAGGTTGTGTCTTGAAAATATGACAATTCTACGTACCTATGGAGGCTAAATAATGGAGGTTTATCTTCCATCGAGTTAAATAATCTTGCCTCCATTACTGCTAAATCACGTAATAAATTGGAACATGCCTGAAGAAATAAGAATGTTATCTCTTTTTATGGCATCATTTAACCATTATTAAGTTATTTCATGACATTCCAATAATCAGCCTTTGGTTGCCATCCTTAGATGCAGGAAATGAAATGAAAGACGGTGTCTTGAAATTTGTGCAGATCTCAGTGCCTAAGAAATATCTCAGTAACAATGCTAGTATTTTTGTTACCTTTTGGGATGTTTTCAATGCTTTGATAGCTTTATCTGCTAATTCTATCTGTTTATCTAATGGTCCACTGAAAAAACATTTTCACTACAATTGAGAAGACTTTACAGGCTCCATCAAAACCAAGCCTATGGTTTTTTCACCTTCCTTAGTAAATTAAAATTTACCAATTTTTTAAAAAGAATTGAAACATCAGCTTCAAAATAGTAAGCCTACTGTGATTCTAAGAATGACTTTGTGTTTCATTACTTTGTTTAAAAGAGACCACCGTAAGGGTTAATAACTTTGTTATGTGTATCGGGGACCATCAATTGTTACAATTTCATCCATAAATCAGATCTCAATTTGCATCACTTCAATTTTAGATCAGTTGTCTGTGGTTCCTGCAATCTAATAAAAGCCAAATGTTTGATGACTCATTGCAAAATATGTGACATCATCAAAAACTTAGTTTATTTGGAATTGCTGGACACAACCATTTTAATGAAATTGGAATGATGTAAATTGATGCTTTCAGTGCCCCTACATAAACGAGTGGACGCCCACAAGGCTATACGCCCACCAACAGCAATCAGAAAGGGGGCATAACTCACCAACCGTAAAAGTCAGAATTATATGTGGGCATATAAAAATGTTTGGATAAACATTGTAGCCTGTATCACACCCACAAGCTGAATTTGACGAATTCTCACTAAGAAAGGGGGCATAACTCACCAACCGTTAAAGGCAGAAAGCTGATTTTCGAAAGGAACCGAGATTCGGACAGACAGGGTCAACCGCAATATACGTCCACAATATATGTGGGCATATAAAAATGTTTGGATAAACATTGTAGCCTGTATCACACCTACAAGCTGAATTTGACAAATTCTCACTAAGAAAGGGGGCATAACTCACCAACCGTAAAAGTCAGAAAGCTGATTTTCGAAAGGAACCAAGATTTTATGATGATAGAGACACATACCAAGTTTCGAAAAGATTGAACAAAAATTGTGGCCTGTATCGCGCCCACCCTACAAGCTGAATTTGACAAATTCTCACTAAGAAAGGGGGCATAACTCACCAACCGTAAAAGTCAGAAAGCTGATTTTCGAAAGGAACCAAGATTTTATGATGATAGAGACACATACCAAGTTTCGAAAAGATTGGACAAAAATTGTGGCCTGTATCGCGCCCACAAGCTGAATTTGACGAATTCTCACTAAGAAAGGGGGCATAAGTCACCAACAGTAAAAGTCAGAAAGCTGATTTTCGAAAGGAACCGAGATTTTATGATTACAGAGACACATACCAAGTTTCATTGTAATCCGATGAAAACTGTGGTCTCTATTGTGGCCACAATCAATTGTGGACGGACGGACAGGGTCAACCGCAATATACGTCCACATTATATGTGGGCGTATAAAAATGCAGAAAACCTCTTAACAATTTCTTTAAAAGAGAAAAAAGTTTAACAAATAATTTTGATATTTTTTTCTGTTTTGCAGTTGATATTCAATGTTGGGTGGGTTTCAAAAGCCTACCGCCAACCGCTGCCAACCGGCCTACCGGAAGGAAAAAAATGCGCCAAAATAGATATTGTAAAATTTAAGGATCGTAGATTTTCATACAATAAAACGAAACTATTCAATTTGACGAAACTTTTGTCGACGTCAAAATTATGGAATCAAAATTATTTTAAAAATGAAACGAAAAAAATAAATATTTTCTTTTCGTGTTCAGCGATGTTTTTCTTCACATTAACTGAAACAATTCATGCCAAAAAAGCAATAATCTAATTTGTATTCAAATGGGACACACAATTAACCGTAAAAGTACCCTTAAATCTGTTTTAAATGATCACGACAGGAAGGTCGTTTGTTTCAGAGTTACTTCCCTTAATTTATTTATTTAACGTCGTCGGCATCATGGATGATCAACAAGACCAAGGGATCTTTCTTCCACCTTTTAGAATTTTTTCAAAGTTAATCCTTGACGTAGACTATAATAATTCTGCGAATGCTCCTCCTGTTAATCCAACCAAATCAGCAGTATATTTAGTTGATAAAACGCTTCACCAAGACTGGAAGCACACTTCCAGCACTTGGAAAAATCAGGTTTCCAGACACAGAACATTTAGGCCTAAAGATAAAGATGGAACTGATGCCGATGGGATAAGATCGCATCATGATGATGATACGTAAACTCAAAATAAATTTTCAATCTTTCTAACATCAGAATACTTAGGATTACCATGTTTGTAATAAGTTTGCCTCATGACATGACAATCACCAATATCTTCACAATATTTTGTCAAATCTTTAGCCGCAACATTTTCAATCAACCAGTCATCATCACGATGAGGAGCATTCGCAGAATTATTATAGTCTACGTCAAGGATTAACTTTGAAAAAATTCTAAAATGTGGAAGATCCCTTGGCCTTGTTGATCATCCATGATGCCGACGACGTTAAATAAATAAATTAAGGGAAGTAACTCTGAAACAAACGAGCTTCCTGTCGTGATCATTTAAAAAAGATTTAAGGGTACTTTTACGGTTAATTGTGTGTCCCATTTGAATACAAATTAGATTATTGCATTTTTGGCATGGATTGTATCAGTTAATGTGAAGAAAAACATCGCTGAACACGAAAAGAAAATATTTATTTTTTTGTTTCAATTTTAAAATAATTTTGATTCCATAATTTTGACGTCACCAAAAGTTTCGTCAAATTGAATATTTTTGTTTTATTGTATGAAAATCTACGATCCTTAAATTTAACAATATCTATTTTGGCGCATTTTTTTCCTTCCGGTAGGCCGGTTGGCGGTAGGCTTTTGAAACCCACCCTTCAATGTTGCAATTATGGACAAAGAATAATTTACCAAATGTGGCGGTAGCTTACACAGTATGCAATGCTCTGTCCGTGTCACAATGCATGAAAGACATAATTCACATTAAGAAATGGGCTGATCAAGTAGCTTTTTTGTCTCAATATTGATCCTTTATCTTTTAATAAAACTTACTTTAGAATTGGTGTTAAGGCTCTTTCAACATTGTAACTTCTTCCTAAATAGTCTAAAACTCTTTTTCCTGATACAAACACTAAATTTGTTTTTCCTTTTTTTCCCTTTTCGCCTCCTAATAACTTTATACACTACAAAATATTAACTATATTGTAAACCAATTAAATAATACACAGAAATCTGCTGTCTTATTCTTCCTAACTATATTAGATTTTGATATCTATTCAAGATATCTACATCAAAACTCAAAACTAATGTAATCTATGTTTGATAATCAAACAAAAATTTCAAATTATTATATAAATGTACATGTATTTCAATCATCATCATTTTTTTATGGATCAATGATTGTGTAAGAAAGAAAGAAATAAAAAGTTCTAAGCAAAAGGATAAGGACAAAGATTCAAGAGGATCTTGTTGAAAAGTTCATCTTAAGCCTCTTGTCATTAATTTCATGTCTTTTCACTTATTGTAGCTGGGTCAACTAGAATAACCAGTAAAGATTACATATTTATTTAATTATAGCACATGAAACTTACTTGTAAATGTGATAGAGAAGACAGATGTGTACCACAACATAAATTATTGTCAACATTTTCTATTCTGACCACTCTTATAGGGCCTTTATGATCAGCAGGTAGACCTCGACAAGATGCCTATAAATAGAAAATAAAAGATACAATTAGCTTGTATAACAACATCTATAAAACTTTGTAACTTTTAAACATAGGAAGGACATTATTCAAGTTATTTGTTCCTATACAGGAACAATTAAAAACAAAAAAATTCTACTGCAGTTTCAATTGTTATTAAAATTTATAACCTTACTTGTTGCCAACTAAAGTAATTGTAAAGAGGTTTTCTAAGCTATTCATATGCATTGGAGACATTTCTTATTATTTTCAATAAAATATACATAAAAACTATTTTTAAATCATGCCTGGATTCTCTCCAATATCAATTCCACCCATCAATAGAATAAAATTACCTTTTTCCATTCAGGATCATCTTTATCATAAAATAACTGTGGTGTAACAGATAGACCAGCTAGTATCTTTTCATTTACAGTATTCTCTAATTGTTGGAGGTCTTTATCTTTAATTTCTGGTGTATCTAGTTCAATAAAAGATGTTTTTTCACCTAAGTTCCTATAAAAAAAATCATTCCACTTTATATGTCTTATGACAATTGTACAATATAAACTTAAACTTTTCACAAACTGGTCTTTCAAGATGAATAAATTCTTCCCTACTAAATGTTGAAGGGATAATTATATCATAGTTTATTAGAGAAGCTTAATCATTGTACTATAATAAGAAATCTTACCATGATGTTGTTGAAAAATTAAACATAGATTCAGCAAGTGCAGATATCAAATGTTGTCCTGAAATAAGAGATTACCTCCCTTTAGTCTCCAAGATGAACACTTATCAAATTATAACTTTTGTTGCCACCTACAATTCTACAGCTAAAAATACCTCTGTGATTGTGAAACGCTTTTATAAATAATATCTATACCAAACCTTTGGTGACTGCTTACAAAAGGAATAAAAGCTTGAGTACATGGTAGATTAGATCCCCTTCCATTATCTCCCTGAAGTAATCCCTTTGCATTTTTTATCATTGATTTATCTTGTAAATTTCTCCAGAAGAAGATAATTTCTTATCAAAATGATGTATACTGATATTCGTAGCCAGTGCTTCTATAGGAGATCAAGTCTTATAACACCCTAAACTAAATAGAACCCTTTTGAATTAATTCTTTTATACACAAGATCTGATATTTACTGTTGAAATGGTATGAAATTTAATATTTGCATCAAACATGATTATTTAACACATAGTTGATAATATTTGTAGAAGACCTGATTTGTAATGTCAGAGGACATTGTGCCATTTTGTATCAGATTGAAACCGGTATGTATAGTCTATGCAATTTATATTGTTTCTATTTGTTTGTCATGTAATACCTAATGTCAAATCTATTTAAACAAATTTCCAAAATCTTTACTTGTTTTAACTCTATACTTGTTATTCTCTTTATTCTTAGTATTATATAAATCAATCAGAATATTAATGAAAATTCATGGCTCTGTATTCTCGAAATGAACTTGTATTAGGATGACCTGGGTCCTTATCTTCTTACAATGTTTCTAGGATATCCTAGTGTTAAGATCATTTTGAGAATACCCAGCCTGCGATTACTTCTGTTTATAAAGAGCTTACCCGTGTGCTGTTGCATGTGATCAAATCTTCTTTGCCAATCAACCTTTATATAGACATCAGAACCCACCTCTAACTCTTTCTCGGTAAAATGAATGGCTTTATCTCCTCGTCTAGTTACTTTTAATACTGGTATATCATTCAGCTTAAATACAGATAATTATTATTAATATTAGAATTGGAGAGTTTTTAAATTAGACTAAGCCTTTTGGGTTCCTCTTTTTATAGTCTACAACTTTCAGAGGGTGCATATAGTTAGTTACTGTATGTTCATTTCAATTACACACTGTGACCAAGGGGCTGATGATTCTGCTGGTGGAAATGACTGACCCTGAGGTCAAAGGCAGTGTATGCTAAATCTTCAAGACACCTGTTAACACTTTTCATGATAACATACTTACTTCTAATTGACATACTTGTTAATGTGAAAAGTTTGATATGTTGTTTTGAATTTTAGGTTTTGTAAATACTTGGTTTATAAATTATAAGTAAAAAACAACATTAAATACCATGTATTCAGACAATGTATACCAGCATTTCAGCATATAAACACCTTAGTTTGAGGTATTTTTGAGGTATGTTCTGAAAAACATATAATCAAGAACCAAATCAACCCCAGAAGATGGCAAATCGGTTTCATGAATTGTTTAGAAACAAGAAATTTAACTAACTGTGCCTAAATCATATGGTTGGCCTCCCCCTTCTGGAAATAAGATAGTGTCTTCTAAAATCACTTCAAAACCATTGACCTTAGTCTTTTTACCATTAATTAACATCTGACTTTGAGCCTTGTCACAACTCACTACTTTGCTTTTTAACTGTAAAGAAAAGTGTTAATAGTTATACTATTCTATGAATAATTTAAAGCCAGAATTATGCACTGTGCAATAGGATAAAAAAGCAACCCAACTATTATATATGGATATATCAATTTAATATATTGCTTTATAAAGAAACTCAACTTTATAAAGAAACTCAACACATTTGAAATCAGAATGAAGAAATTCTTTAGGACTGAAGTAGGTTCAGTTTTCAAAGAGATTTCTACAAATAAAATTAGGTATTCTGCTTCTAGTCCAGATACAGTCAGAAAAGTATTCTGCTTCTAGTCCAGATACAGTCAGAAAAGTGTGAGAAGGCCTAAACCACTCATTTTAGATAATGGGCTTAATAGTCATTACACCCTGATGCTTTTTAATTTTATATGCCTTTTGATATGACAATTGACAATGATATTGGATTAGGTTCTTGTCCCATCTTGTTCCTGAGCTGAGGGTTTTTGGACTTTAGCTTGGGGTGACATCATGCCACTGGATCATTTTAGGCAAACTTTTCTGGATTCAGTTAGTGATCAATGAATACAAAGCACACATATACAAAATAGTAAAATTTCTTTTAATTGTGAAACAATATCATGACTAAATGTAAACTTAATGAGTACGATGGTAAACAAGGAAATAAAACAAATCGAAAGTAGAAAATTATGCAATCACCTCTTTCAGATAACTATCTTTTTGGCAGGACAGTGCCATTTTTCTGTTGTATTGAAACTTAATTAATAAGTTTAAACACTAACAGAACACGATAAGAAATAACTGCAAGATTTGAAATAGTGCCAAAAGGCTGTAAAAGAGTCAGACTATCTTTAATGTCAGACTTTTTTCCACCATGAAATGTTTAAGCGCGGTGCATTCTGGGTCAAACGCATGCGCAATAGACGTCGGCCATTGCTGATAAATATATGCAAAATATATTATTAGATTTCTAAAATTGAATATTTGTTATGTTATTGTCAATTTGATGTCATTTAAACCATGGATTATTGAATATGGAATGCCTATTTGTTTTTCTATGTGGTATGTATGCTCCATGCGGTCGAAGCAGTGATTATTACATGGATTAATTAGCAAGCACCTGCCTGGATTGGAACGCCAAACGGTGTCTGTGCTTCTGTCGTCCTGTTTCAAGTCTGGACCTTTTTTAAAATCGTCCCGTATAGGAATCAATTAGGAAAATGTGTGTGATTGGCCTCACCGATGCTAGATCTTATCAAGTCGTGGCTTATTAAGGTCTCGGGCCTTTTAATAGTTTTATGGCTAAGATACTGACTGTCATTTTATCCATTTGATGGGCCTCTTGACAACTGTCAGTCTAGTGACTCTATGTCAGTTGGTCAGGCTTCAATAACATTCCTAATGATAATGACAAAAAAATAGTTTACTAACTCATATTACACAGCATAGGTCATTTGTAATCTATTGACTGTAGCTCATCTCTTCAATTTGCTGCAATTACATAGAAATCAGAACTTTTAAGTAAAACTGCTTTGTACAATAAAATAACTAATAAATATGTTGTTTTATTGAAGGTTTGATTTTACTATTTAGTTTAAACTTCAAATTTTTGGAAATATAGATAAAATTGCCCTTAGGCCTTAGCTGTATTAAAGCATACAGATTTTAACTTAAGCTACGTGACTGAACCTGTATTGCAAATTTTCATAGCTAATAGAGATTACCAATGCCAATGGCAGTTATTGTGACTTTTATTTATACTAGTGTTGGCACTTTATAACAGTAAAGCAATGTATGGTATTATGACTTGCCATGTTATGCATATTGTATAACTAGGTATTACGATACTTGACAACATCTTTCATTCCATAAAATGGAAATTGCCCAATTTTTCTTAATGATCTTACTGAAATTTTTTGTATCTATTTATGTGATGATGGACATCAACAGCGTCTATCAACTATATAACCAAATAGGAGAGTTGATGAAATTATTCATTTTGAAACTTTGAGGATAAAGTATTACATTTTATCCCATTTTGCATATTGCAATATGTATTTAAACTTACCGGTATCGTATATGTATGCCGTAGGTAAATCATATCGTGAACCTTGTATTATGATGCGCATCACCTCGCATGTTTCTTGATACCTATCTCTAGTTAATACAAGTATTGATTGCTTATTAATCTTGTTTGGTCTTATTTTCAGATTAGAAGACAAGATTTGATTTAAAAGAAATACAAGCATATGTTTGGATTATTTGTTTTTATGAAATGGAAATGAAAGAACTGAAAAGTGTTGCAGACTTTGATGCTTTTGAAGTGAATATTGACTTATTTGGAGACTAGAAAATATCACAATATAATGAATGCTGGAAATGGTTCCAGGCAGAATCAGCATGTTGGGGGTAGAATTCAGCAACAGATTCCAGTTGGAAATCCAAACCTTTGTCAGTTTCAGTATGTTGGAATGCCCATACATCATCAAGGATTGAAGAACAACCAGTTTAGTCCAAATCAGTTGCATAATCATGGATACATGGGTCAGCCACAACCTGGCTGTGTTCAACAACCTGCTGGTCAGAATTCTTTTCCAGTGGCTACCAATATGGCTACACCATTGGTGACAGGAACGTTTCCAACAGCTGATATCTTGGCCAATTTTAATCAGATAGGACCTCCTAGGCAAAACTTGCAATATAAAACTGTGAATAATTGGACTAATCCATCCCCTCAAAGTGCTATGACCTTACCAAGTTTTGGAAGTTTATGGTCACATTTTCAACAACAACATAATAAACCCAACACTCCACAACAACAACAGCAAACTGTAAACCCCCAACAACTTACATATCTTCCTGCCCAACCACAACAACAGTTTATCAACACTGGTGATGGCCTGACATTATGTGGAAACCCAAACATACAATATGGCTTGAACCAGACTCAAGGAACTGTCAACCACAACCTCAATTACAGTGGCTTTGTCATCAACCGTTTACCACAAGCAGCTCAAAATCCACAACTTGTCAACACTAATCAGTCTGGAATCACAATAGGTACACACCAGACCATGCTTCAAACTACCAATCTTCAACCAAATTCAGTCAATTTGCCGTCTCAATCCGTTCATCCTGCAAGTTTAGCTCAAAACCCAGTTCAGGTTGTTAACACAGAGGCAATGACCTTTACCACAGCTAGTGTTGCTTTTAGCTCAAACCAAGTGACAATACCTACAACAACAGTGACTTTAACATGCAGTACAAGTGCACAGGTGACGGAGACAGCCACAGTTCATTCACAAATTCCTGTAACATCTGTTCTCTCCCCTGGTTTGACAACAAAAGATTTAAAACCACAAGTCTCCTCGTTGCCCTCCAATAACAATTGTGTGTCAAGTCATAATAACAGCAACATTACTAATGTTAAAATACCATTTGGTTGGAAAAGAGTAGTTGAAGATGGAGAGATAGTTTACTACAGGTATGTTTCCAAATCGTCTTTGTTTTTATTACATTTGAAAAAATGTTATATCGTAAATGATTTCAATGCAAATCCATTTTTCAAGAATTATCAGCGTTTGAAAGTTTAACAAGTCTTACCTTCAGACTCTTTAAAGTAAACTTTCTAGTTTGAGGTTTTTTAGAAGGAATACAATATTTGTAGATCTAGTACAAAATAAACCCCTGCAAAAATTATTACTAAAAGGTTTTTTCTTTTTCCTTTAGCCCAAGCAATGCCAAGTTAATCAATAAACAAGAAATATGTAATTACCTGTTAATGGAAGGGACTTGTAAATGTGGACTAGAATGTCCTTTGTTAGTGGATAAAGTTTTTAATTTTGATAAAAATGTTATGGGTCAGTTATGGAGTGTAGAAGATAACACCAGCACAAAAGACTTGTCTAATTTGTGTAATCATAAGCGGAAGATTATTGCTTTAGCCAAATTTCAACAAAGTCAGGCATTGCAGAATGCTTGTCACGTAGAGTCAGAAGAAAAAGGTAGGAGATCATAATTTTTCATCATTCACACTTAGGCCTGTGTCAATAAAATCTTTAATTTTTCTTAGTAGAAATTTAAAACTGGAGCCAACCCTTAAGTTTGAGAACATTACTTACATAGTACTGTTATACATTTATTCTAGTTGCCCATGTTCTATTGCCTGTCCATCTATTATTGCTTTAGATGCAATGCAGCATAGCTAAAAATCTGTATACAATAGAAAGTTGTGTATATTATTCATGAATTTTTTATGTTGTCATTGAATTAGATGACATGTAAGCTTACATCAGTGACAAAAATCATATATACAATGACAATGTAATGTGCTTACTATGGAAGCCGATAGCGGCAATTGGTTAACCGCGACTTGGCGCCCTCTAATTTCAATGTCGACAAGTCGCCGGATTTCAAAGTCGCCAACTCGACAAGCCGCCAGAAATGCAATGTTGACAACACGACAAAACAGCGTGACAAGTCGCAGACAGGGAACAAAATAACCGGGTTTGCATCGCAGTGGACGCTACCGCCAGTCAAATGAAAGATTGATTAGCATAAATAAACTTTGGAAAATGTAAAAGTGTGAATCATTTTTATCAGATTGAATGTTACATTGGCCTATATTACTTATAACGTGTCTAAAATGACTAAAATCAAAACATTATTAAAACAATAACATGCGGTAAAATAGGCTATTCTGTTAACTCGGTCAGCTGTTTTATCAGCTTGTTTTACCCCCTATTTTTATCATCTTGCTTATCCAGACGTAATAATTTTTTCACTACTTTATAAAGATTTTTTTTTTATATTATCTTTTGATCGTCAAGTTGTCTGTTTTTCTGTCTTTCATTATGTCATATGATGTGGCAAATCATTGTATCTAAATATTCAAGCATCGTCTGCTATTGGAGTTCGTCTCCATGAAAGAATGGTGTCGGAAGTATGATCCACGATTATCGGCTTGATTATGATACAGATGATAACAATCCTTTACGTGTAATATCAGTTACTTTACATTGAAGTTTTGTTTAAAAGTTTTGTAACTAGTTGATTGCTTTGAATTTTTAAATTGGGTTTATTCCTTTATTAAAATCATTTTCCAGTTAAATTTTGTTATTGCACATCAAATGGTCAAAACTGCTAATCAAAATATGAATTGATTAGCAAAAATTTATCAAAAGTGATACAGACTGCTAACCAATCATAGCCGGTTATTTTGTTTCCTTACAGATTTTTTTGGCGAGTTGGCGACTTGTCAAGTTGGCGACTTTGAAATCCGGCGAGTTGGCGACTTTGAAATCCAACTCGACAAGTCGCCGGATTTCAAAGTCGACAAGTCGCCGGATTTCAAGGTTGACATTTTGAAAGTCGCCAGCTCGACAAGTACCCAAAAAAATCTGTCGAGTTGGCGACTTGTCGCGCTGTTTCGTTGAGTTGGCGACTTTGAATTTATTGGACTTGTCGAGTTGGCAACTTTGAAATCCAGTGACTTGTCGAGTAGGCGACTTTGAAATCCGAAAAAAGAGGATGGCCGCTATTGGCTTCCATAGCTTACAGCTTTCAACCTTGTACATTTTGCTTAAAGGGATACTGCCACTGAGAACGGACATCAAATATAAAGATTGGCCAATAAGAGCATATATTTATCAGTAGATATACCAGCTGCCATAAATAATATAATCAGATTAATCCAAAAAACTTAGTAATTATTAGTAAAAATGCTAATGAATTATTGAAAAATGCTTTGTAAATTGATTCAACATTTTTCATTAATACTTAGTTTTCCAGATTTTACAGGATTATAACACCAGGTAACTTCACTGATGAATGTACTTATATTAACAGTAAAAATCAACATTTTATTTTTGATACAACTGTGATCAATCAATTTGGCAATAGGATCAGATTTTATGAATGTACATGTTGTTTAAATTATTATGTGTTTCCTTTTTAGTTGAATCTGAAGTGATCCCAAAGACTGAAGGTGAATGTTCAAGTAATGATCCAACCAAACTTACAGCAATTCCAAATGCAAGACCAAACATCTTACAGAATTATGGAACTGAACATCCTTTCAATATTCCTCCGAATATAATTGGACAAAATCATCGTATGCCAAAATTTATGGATATGCCACCGATACAAATGAATCCCTTTGAAGTTGCAACCAAACCTCGTGCAGTGAGGAAGCGCAAACCTAGAGCAAAGAAGTCTCGAACTCCAGATCCTGCTGCAGATTTAGGTCCCATAACTTGTCATGTTCCCCAAAAGTTAGATTTTAGTCAGGAGAGTCATTTAAATTACCGTTTAAAGGTGGATCCCATGAACTGTCACATGCAGCCATCTTTAAGTCCAAATGACTATCAGCAAGGCCTTGTGTCTCCACAAGGTATGCTTTCTCCTCAAGGACTTGTTTCTCCTCCTTCTAATGTGTTCAGTCCTCAGTCTCAAGGAATGAAAGGGCCAGTTGTGTTTCAAAATTCAAATCAAGGGAATCCATTATCTTCAGGACATTTTATGGAACAAATTCCTACTTCTATCATGTCAACAGCCAGCATGCAGTCTCAATTTCAAGTTCCTCTTAGTGTACAGTCAAATAATAACTTGATGTTTCAGCAAATGATGCCAGCTCATAATCCTCTCTCCCCACGTTTGGTCAATAATGAAATGTATAATCCTAATAATCCATACCAACATAATACTTTATTTAATATTAACTCAAGTAATTATATCTATCCACAAATGTCAGACATGCTGTGGATGGACACAAATGGAAAACCAAAGAGTAAACGTCCACGAGGCAAAAAGGATAAGCACAAATTAAGCAGTATTGTAGACAGAACGTCACCATGTCCAGGTATAGATGCAAGAAATATTGGTTCAAAGACGCCAGAAACATCTGCAGAATTATCATTTCTTGAAAATCCCACAGCATTTTTAGCACAACAAACTGTTCTAGTGAATAATTCAATCAAATCTCCTTTGACTCAATCCAAAGATCTTAATCCAGTCAGTATCAAATCCGAAAACTCAAAAGTTTCTCCAAAAAGTTCATCTTCAGAACCTTTGACACCAAAATCTCTGACATCCCCTAAAACAATAGATAAACCTGATACCAAAATTTCAACATCTCCAAAAAATTCAAAATCTCCAGCTACTGTGACTCAGTTTTCTACTTTAGTGAAGGAGGAAAAAACCGAGTCAGTGAAAGATCAAAATCAGCAAGCAGATGTTAAGTTAGAACCAACAGAAACAAATATTGTTAGCCACACAACTGAGGATGCATCTTCAAATCCTCCAAGCCAGAATGAAGCTGAAGTGACAACAGAGTCAGATGCATCGAATTTGGATAGTTTGCAACAAATGATCAATTCCACAAGTCAGCATGAATTTCCTGCTAGCACCCTATTATCAGCAGCTGCTAGAGCTCAAATTTCACAACAACAAACTTCATCTAATACGGTTGGTCAGAATATACACACTGTGACCAATACTGTTGCTGATACAAATAATCTTCAGGATTGGATGAAGATTTTACAATCCAACAACGGAGCTGCAAATATGCTGTTAGATCAACATACACAGATCATGTTGCAACAGAATCCAAATATAATGGCTGGTAGTCCTGGAGGACTGATCAACACATTCAATGCAATGACTGGGTTACCACTGAACATGTTTTTCCCAGTCGGTCAAGCAGTCGATCCTTCTGCCTTGTCTCCCTCAAACCTCTTACTTAATGTGAATCAACAAGTTCCCGTGCTTAAAGCTGATAGTTCGAATACCACAACTTTACCTCAGGATTTGTTAAAAACTTCCCTTCCCACAATCCATCCGCAAACACCTCTTCCCACCCAAGACTTATCAGCAACTGATCCAAACATGACATCCATAAACACTCCAATGCCAAGGATATCGGTACCATTGGTTTCTAGTGTTACAAATAGCATATCTCAAGTTATACCAACTGTTGGAGTAACTCAACCAATTTTGAACCAGCAGCAGTTGACTCCTATGTTTGGTGGAATGGCCTTTCCAGCTATGAATGGGTTATTTCTTGCCAATCCAATTGCTGCAAACCAAG
This sequence comes from Nipponacmea schrenckii, assembly GCA_030562195.1. Lineage (NCBI taxonomy): Eukaryota > Metazoa > Mollusca > Gastropoda > Lottiidae > Nipponacmea > Nipponacmea schrenckii. Next base: position 14,795,839 of record CM060199.1, on the reverse strand, counting down.
CCTGCAATCAGAATGTAACTTTAATGGACATTGTTCAGTGTGGTGAACAGAACAAGGCCAGTACACCAAAGGCAAGCCCAACATCTGAATCTCCTGGTGTATCTGGTAACAACATAGCAACAGCAGTCAATCAGGAACTGTTAAATCAAGTGCAGAAGAATGAACAGCTTGGGAATGGCTTGAATCCACAACAACTATTGTTTCTACCAAATATTAATGTACCAATGATGCAAGTCTTAGGAGCAAATCCATACATCCAGCAAACAGATGTAGATAAAGTTGGAATTCAGAATCAACCACAATACATGCTCTCAAATCCTTTATTAGATCCCACTGGACAGTTCTGTGCTAACCAACAAAATCAAACAGCATTGCTTCAGTTGCTTGGTATGCAACAAATGATAAATAACTATGGATCTGGAATAAGCAATCTCACACCTGCTCAACTCCAGACTTTGCAGTTTCAACAACTTTTACTTCAACAGCTACAAGGTATGCAGACTCTTGTGAATCAAATAAATTTGCAAACTGTTCCTCAAGGAGTTGATCAAAATGGTCAGATAAATACCGAGGTCAAAGGTTGTGAAGAGAGTGAAGGTGGAGACGAAATTCAGTCAGAAAGTGAAAGTGTGTTACAAGCAGACGTGGAAGAACCACCTCCTACACCTTTAAATAAAAACCATTTGAAGGTCGATCAGAGCAATCTGGACAGTAATCAAATGACAAAACAGTCTCCTCCTGTGAAGTCAAACTTTGTGCCTAGAAAAAAGCTAAAGTGTAATACCCCAGTGAATCATAAACTGTCCAATCACAAAAGTGATAGTAATCATGTGACTAGTGATAATTTACGTAATGATAAACATTTACATCATTATAATGGGGAGATAACTCTTGTGAATACCAACAGGTTGAAGAGATCTCGGAAGGAAGGCTTAGATTATTCAGGTAAGTAAATATATATTTGTTAATGATTGATTAATATTTGTCTAAAATAATACCTTCCCTTAGAGTTGCCAAATTTGATAAGTTTCAAAATTGACTGTCCAAACCACACCGCCATTTGTTGTACTTCCTTGTTAATAAGATTATGTCATATCCAATGCAGTTCTGGTAATATTTTACTTCTGTTTCTGATTCATGTCCAAATTGTTACATGAATTTAAAGTACAACTTTATTATTACCAAAAATATAGCTCATCTCCAGTCCATCCTCATCTTTTTGGTTAGTGCGAGTCATTTTCCTCACTATACGACCAATCTGTAAATGATTAGAATCGGTTGGAAATATAGGTTTATATCAGAAGGTTTGTTAAGTATCTAATTTTACCGAGATTTTGAAGAACATTGACTAAACAGGCCTTCTTGAGGAAGTGTTATTGATCTTGTTAAAATGGATCTACATGTGTTACCGTTAGAATTTGAATGTCAGGATATGTTTTATTTTGTTTTAGATCATTTAGACAAAAAGAATAATAAGTTATCTAAATGTTTTAATAATGGTGATTTGGTATGGGGAGAGGTGGCTGGTTATAATTGGCCAGGAAAACTTATTTATTCTAATAATCATATTTATAGTAATGGTGAGGAAAAGGTAGGTATAGCATACCTCTTTTAAGCCATTTTGTATGCATTAATATTTAAATGGTTGACTTTCATTGCAAACTTTGAGGAAGAATTGTTTAGGTGTTATTGCCCTTGATATTTTGAGTTATCTTCTTATGCATGAAATGTTATTATAGGTATTAGTTCGATGGTTTGGTGATCATGGTGAATCAAGGGTTAATCTTCTTACACTAAAATCCTGGGATGAAGGTTTACTTGCTCATAAAATGTAAGTTAAATCGTTGCTTATTTATAGGAGTGCAGTTGTAAGGATAGTTATTGTTTTACTACATAGATTCATTAATTGCACTGCATAGAATTAAAATTGAATAGTTTTTTACAAATTTTTTCTGTAAAATAAGGTGATTTTGTCAAATAAATTATTCATTCATACACTTGTTATGAATATTAATGAGTGATGCAAATTTAAACGAGTAACATGAATTTTAACGAATTTTAACGAAACATTCCTGATGAAAGTGGCACAAAGAATACAGTTCTATCAATGAAATAAGACATAATATACTTCAATGGATGAAAGATATCAATGTAATTGCTTAACCTCAAAATAGTTTATTGAACACCATTCACGTGACATCATAAATCAAGCTAATCAGAAAACATAACAACTCCTGATGACAAGATAATTTAGGTGACCACTAATTATAATAGAATTTGATAATTGATTGCTAATCACAGTTGTGTGGCACTAGCAACTGGATTAATGGGTAATTTTACTTAGTAAATATTCCTTCTTGGTAAAAAGCATGCAGATATTGGGGTTAGTATATGAAGTCAGTTTTCACATTCAACCCAAATGTTTTATGAAAATCATCTTAGAGAGTCATTGTAAGAGACTTGGCAATGGTGGACAGAAATATAGTAGTAGAAGCTGGATTAAATTTTACAGGCTGACTAAAATAATAATTTTTTTTATCATTTGCAGGGGTCGTAATTTTAATGCCACATTAGAAGCAGCAATCCAAGAAGCTTTACTCCAGGAAGGATCTAGTGATCTACCTCTCATTGTTAGACAAAATAAAAAGAAAAAAGTTTAAGGCCTTGTTTGTGAGAGATGAAAGTCTAAACCTAGCTCTATCATGATTAGGATATTTATAGTTCAAGTCAAGCTATTAAAAACTGCTTATCATACCTTGACTGCAGTAGCCACCTTTCTTGTATTACGGTATGCAGTTATTTGATTGGATGGACACTTGTAAATACAGCCAGTCAAATATCTCAAAAGAAGGACCTTTAAAAATTTGATTTCAATAATACAAGAAAGGTAGCTATTGAAAATCATTTCAAGATATTTTGAAAGAAAATTCAAACCATGAATGGCATGCATTTGTAGTTTTTTCACACATAGGGTAATCATTTTGTATCAGTGGCAAATTTTGGCAAGTCTTTGACTTACAGTTGGCTTTTATGGGAATGACTACTATTCAGCTTTTTCAAACTACAAGTCTTAAATCACTTGTTTAGATCAAAAACAAAATGAAAACCCCTGTTAGTCTTAAGTACTGAACCATTACACATATTAGCTCTACTTTAAATTGATGTTGCCATTCACCAAAGCTCCAAGCCATTTGTACCGCACCCGTAAGAGACATGATCATGAAGCCTACCCGAACTTATCTTTCTTTTTTTATAGAGGTTTTATTTAGTTGTGAATTTATGAACTCACCCCAGATAGGTTCTAGGTTTAGACTTTTGTCAAATGAGCCTAGGCAAATGTTTTTATAAATTATTACAGATGTTTTTCAATCTATTTTTAAATTGTTGTGTTTTAATCATGCTGTATCTAGTGCTAATCTCATTTCTTACAAATTTTTATCCCAGACTTACCAAGTGTTTTAGTGATTGTGAAAATTAATTTATTAATGAAATATTAATATTGATGGCATTTTAAAAGTTGATATTTGTCTTTTAAGCACATCATTTTAGTTGCAATTAAGAGTGTATTTTTAAAATGAGGGTGGGGTGTAGTTAAGTGAACAGGAAATGGTTGTTGAGGTTTTATAACATTATTTTGTCGATATAGGTTTGCATTTTGTTGTTTCTTATTCGAAATTGTTCTGTATTTTGACATGGTTTTAAGTAAATTTGATATTTGGAAGGTATTTGTTGTTATTTTTCTCTTTCAAGTATTTGTTAAATTTTGTTTCTTATTTATTTGATTTTTTGAATGAAAAGAAATATTTACTGTTTTGGACAGTGGACAAAAAGTGCTCTCATCATTAATGCATAATATTTAAAGTACGGATTAGTGTCATTTGTTAATTTTGAAAGAATATTTTGGGTATGATGAAATCCTCTAATATTTGCCTTCTCAGCAAAGTGCTCAATTCTAGCCATTAGTAACACTTTTTTGCCTGAGACATCTGATTTGTCTGGTTAGAATAATAATCCAAATATTAAGAGCGTCATTTATAATATTGTTATTCATCACTGATAGATTTGTTAGTCAATATTTTAATTTTGCTACCCCATGGATGTGATATTACAGAAACAAGTTCATCATCCATCTAGCTAATTCAGATTTCCATGGAATAACCAAATGAAACCACAAATAATAAAACTAGAGAAATTGGTCAGATTGTAAAAAGGTTTTCAAAATTTATATGTGTATCTAAGACACTGATAGCATCAATTTGTACCATTCTGATTTTGCATTCTGACATCTAATTTTGATCCCCTTTTGGGCCAAAAAAATTTTAAACCCCTTTAAAAAAAATTTAAAAAAGCGTTTATGATGTCTTAACTCTAGGTTCTTATGATATTGAAGGATCTTTGTGTCTGACGTCTCTTTTTTTTTTTTTTAATTAATTGAAAGAACGAAGAGGTCTGTTTGAAAAATTGGAATGGTAAAATTGCGATTATTTTCAAAACTTAACTCTCAAGATATTTTTGTTAGAATTTTGGGTCTATAACCTTTCATCAGTATTATTGGAAATTATTTGAATGAAAACATACAATTCCATAACAAAGTATTCTTATTAGACTCATCTATAATTTTTTTGAATGGAATGGAAAATATAAGCCAAAACAGGCATTTTATTACTCATCTTTACCCGTAAAACTATTTTCAGTGAAACTAGATTTTAATTGGTTGAGACATCTTTAGATTTTATATTGTTTAATTTTCAAATTACATTACAAGTGCTTACAACCCCTTACTCCCTTTTTCCTTTATAATAGCTTTATTTATGTTAATTGTTTGATAAATGGCATTATTTTTGTTTAAAGCTTCATAAACATGTTATTATTTGTATATTTGATGTTATTATTTGTATATTTTGGTTGTTTCCTGTATATAGTTATATGATAATATTATGAAGTGATGGTTGTTTTTGTTACAGAAGACTTATGTTCAAACTGAATCTTACTTCTTTTAAATAGTGGCAGTACCATCTTAAAGAAATGAGGGATTTTGGATATATTTATATTTAAGGTAACACGTTTGTTCGTGTTGTCAAGATATAAGACAAAGTTCATACCTTAACCAGTGTGAAGATGGCATACTGCATTCTGTGCAAACTTCAGAGCCCTCATTAATTGGAGATTGTAAAAGGTTACTCAAAATTGGTCATTATTTTCAAAGGAAATTCAACTAATTAAGAACACTCACAAAATATAATTAAGTTTATCTATAAATGTGAAATTTTGATTTTTGCCACTGCTACTATATTCGAAAGTGAGTAAGTCTTAGTTTGAAATTGTATATCATTTTTGTTAATTTGTGAAAGAGTTCAAGTCACAATGTATATTAATAGTGCTAACCTAAAGATTAACTATATCTTTTCTTAACTTTTTATATTTACAATGTATAATATGATAACTCCCCAATATCATTGTTTAATTGTATGTGTCTTGTTTGTCCCTGTAATTTTCACACTGGCTTCAAGGTCTATTAACTGTGCTGTTAGTTTTTTATTAGTTACAAAAATGTGCATTTATTCTCATGGACAAATTTTTACTATTGATTATCATGCGTTTTTGTTCTAAGTTGTTCCCTTTGAAACTGATGCTAACAAAAATTTTAATAAAATAAATCATAAATATTTTAACCTCATCTCCACAAAAAGACAATTGCTTCAAGATACACTTTCTACATCTATTTGACCAATTATACCTTAGTCTCAGAAATAAAATCAATGTGTACAGAATAATTCAGATTTGGAATGTAAGATGATGACTTGTCACTGATTGGTACCATTTACATAAAGAGAGAGAGGAATTTCTAGTTTTAGGTATATTTGAAAAATTTGCAGATGTAGTTGTTTCGAAGACTATTAACATATATTTAAGACCCAGAAGAAAATGGTTTAGTTTGGCCTTTAATGTTTTTTTTAATTCCAATGAATTTCAGAATTAGATTTTCTTGTAATAAAAATTAAGATTTCTCCCTTCCAGGATGCCTGGAGTTATTGTGGCATCTGTGGATATAACTGCCAGTGATGCCAGAAACCCTTACAGTATTCAGAAGATTTATAAGTTCAAAGTAAATTCTCATAATTGGTATTGGAAGTACCCTGTAGCCAGTGTGAAACATTAATAAAACGTTCGTATAATTTGTGTTCAGCAAGAGGTTAGAGTTTAAGAATTTAAATCTAATGTCTCATATATTATTTATGATATCCGTGCTGAAAGCATACAAGATGCAAATCTTATTACTATTATTATTATTATTGTAAATTTGTCTTGTAAGATAATCATAATACTGTTAATTCTGTGTCCGAGTTATTTTTTTGTTATTTGTGCTAAAAGTGTATGCACTATAATTAGAGTGAAGAATGTAGGATGTGATAAATTGTAATATTGCCCCTTTCCCCTTAGTTAATTACCTTCAGTCTAATACCATTATATATTTAACATTGTTTTCATTACTGGAGAGTTCACTTCCTATGATTTAAAGGGAGATAATATTTCAAATCATGTCATTATAATTTCATGTTAAATATAAATATTATTATAAATGAACTATATGGTATTTTTCTTTCAATTTCTCTGGTAATTGATAGTTGTTTGGTTTTTATTATTAACAGCCATATTCCAGTGTTTCCATAGAACCAGAACTGTAGGCTACCAACATTGCATTCTGATTAAAATATATTATACGTTTATGCACATGGCCCACCATGCTTAATTGGAATTTTGAAGAAGTAGCCGAACAAGAACTGAATGACATTTATGAAATGAGTAATCTTCTTATAACACTCTCTGTTTGATAGTTAGGTGGAGGTCCGATTTCTTTGATAATTTTCACCCAATTTTTATCTGATTTTCCAAATCCTTTTGGTATAGGATAATCAAATACTATTGGTAAATTATGAGGTCTATATTGTTTGGTACATGATGAACAATTAATAAATATCGTGGTCCCATCGGTTCTCATACCATATGCTAAAATATTAAATGATAAAAATGAAATTCTTAAAATAACTTATCCTATTGGTAATATCAACAAATATTTCTGATATTTCAAGAGGGGTGCACACTGCTTTTTTTTTTATAATAAAGTGAAGGTTTCACATCTTTTGTAAACGTTACTTTCAAAAACTCAACTCGATCATACTTTTGGCACTGAAGTAATGCATTCCCTTAAACAAATGAAAGTCACTTTCGTAGCTTTTCTACATTAACTTACACATTCAAGGACATCTAATTTTGAAAAATGAAATGAAATGAGTTTTACGTACTATTTGTCTGCACCTTATGGACTAATGAAGACGGGCAACGCCATGCAGTGTGCAATTAGGAAAATTTTTCCAGTATAGCGGCATTAGCCTACTGTTTTTGTGATTTCCCACTGTCGAGGGATCTTTAACATGCGCAGGCGTAGAACATGGGCCTTGGTTTATTTTCCCATCCAAACCCGCCCTGGGGCCCCCCCAAAGACAAGGGGAAACCCGGCCAAAAAATCTGAAAGTTCATCCAGCAATTGAACCCTGGACCTTCAAAATAGCGAGCAAGCGTGTAACTCACTGAGCCACCGCTCAAGGATCTGTGTAAAATTTTTTGATTATTTGATAGTATTTGAAAAGCACTCCGAAAAATGCATCATGAATCACTGATCTGTGATAAATAATTTACCATATATATGTTTCTTAACTCACCTTCATGTATATGACCATAAATATGATATTGTGGTTGTACTCGTTCTTGTATTGTGTTCAATAGATCAACACAACCTACATGATCACCATGATGGGTTTCATCGCCATAACCTAGAACAAGTTTAATATTGAAAGCTTACAACTATAAATCTTCTGGAAAGAGTTTGAGGAGGGTATTAGAGTCAATCAAAGTGTGAAAGTTTTGTGACTGTCTCCTCATGATTCAAGTTGAGCTGTAACTGATTTAAAACTTATACAAACCTAAAGGTGTGCAATCTTACACAAAACTTAAGGTGTGTTATCTTATACAAAACTAAAGGTTTTTAAACATTTTACAAACCTAAAGGTTTTAAATCTTCCAAAAACTAAAGGCGTTTAAACTTATACAAATCTAACAGGAGTTTTAAACATTTTACAAACCTAAAGGTGTTAAATCTTTACCCTAAACCCAAAGGAGATTTTAAACTTATACAAACCAAAAGATTAATTTTAAAACCCTTAATTTTTTCCCAAAAAACCTAAAGGTATTAAATCTTATACATACCAATGGGAGATTAATCTTATACAAACCAAAGGGAGATTAATCTTATCCAAACCTTGAGGAGTTTAATCTTATACAAACCTAAAGGTATTTAATCTTATACAAACCTAAAGGTATTTAATCTTATACAAACCTAAAGGTATTTAATCTTATACAAACCTGAAAGTGTGAAATCTTATACAAACCAAAGGGAGTTTAATCTTATGCAAACATAAAGGAGTTTAATCTTATAAAAACCTAAAGATGTGAAATCTTATACAAACCTAAGGGAGTTTAATCTTATACAAACCTAAAGGAGTTTAATCTTATACAAACCTAAAGGTGTGAAATCTTATACAAACCTAAAGGAAATCAATCTTATAAAAACCTAAAGGTGTGAAATCTTATTTAAAATAAAGGATTAAACTTATATCAAACCAAATTTCTTTAAAATAAAAGGGAATCACCCCTTTAAAAAAAAAGGGGGAAATTTATACAAACCTAAAGGAGTTAATCTTATACCAACCTACAGGAGTTTAATCTTATACAAACCTAAAGGAAATCAGTCTTATACAAACCTAAAGGAAATCAATCTTATACAAACCTAAAGGAAATCAATCTTATACAAACCTAAAGGTGGAGTATGTGTCATTAAAATATCAACATTATCTGGTATATCATTCCATTTCTTTAATAAAGCTTCACCCCGTTTCACAGAAAAAGCAACATTTTTGGTATAAGTTTCCACCCTGTTTGAGAAAGAATTACTCTGTGACAATTTGCCCTTTGTTCGGCAGTAAAAAGTTTTGCATCTTTAAACACGCTATCATCTAAAAGCTGGCTAAATTTTGCCTAGTTCTGAAACACATTTTACTCAAACTAAACTTGTAATAAAATTGGTAGTGAGAAATATCACTTCTACATATACACTGCTAAATCTTGGTAAATCCATGTTCAACCTTTTCTACAATTCCAGTCTCAAACGAAACCAAAGAATAATACTATACCAAAATCCAAAAAAGGTGATATCTACAATATGGCACATACAGTTAAAAGTCATTAGCCCTATTTCGGGTTATACAATCTTTATTTACACTGAGTGTTAATAGGGTTAAACTTACCAAGGTGTGCCATATATTTTAACCCCACATACACCAACCATGCTATCTTCTAAATACACACAGTTTCTTAACATAGATTTTACATCTGTAGCTTCCAGATTTAAGCCAGTTTGACTTCGAATAATGTGCTGTAGATCTGATTTATCCATGGCCAATTCGGGAATATACTCATCATCTTTATATCTCTGTATCATTGATCTATCTAAACAATAATCATGATTACCAGCTATGACTACCTTTACCCTATGGCTTAATGAACCTAAAATAATAATAAACGTTACAGTCAAATCAAGATACATATCAAACAATCATAATGTAAAATTTAGTTAATATCACATCTTAGTCGATAAAATGAAGAAAAATCTTATCTCCTTTCCTTATGATCATTAATTTTACCCATTTTTCAATTCATTTATGACTGTTGAACAAAACATGTTTTAAAGGCTGTCTTTTCGCATTATATAATTTTGTGTTCCCGTTCATATTTCTGCAGTCAAATAATCTATTCAAGTTTCTTTGTCTTGAACAATAACTAATACAGAATTCATATTAGTCTTGTATTACAGTAAATATATCAAATTCTACAAATTTCTACACTGTTCATTCTCTGGCTTAATAGACAGTTTGAGTGCTCTATCTTACTTAAATAATAGCCCTAAAAAGTTAAACTAATTGCAATCAACACAACTCATTGATTGATTATGTGGGTTCAGATTTAAACTGTGGCAAATGTCTTCTTCACACAATGTATTCATCAAGTGAAAACGATATTTATAACTCAATCAACCTTTAGAAATACATCCAAAGTCGAGCCAATGGATAATATTTAGTATGAACTCTAATACCACAACAACTAGGTTTAGCAACCTTTGGAAAAAACTAACATAGATGCAATTGTTAAGAAAGGCCTATCAGAGAAAACAGAATAAAAAACACGCTGCATTTCACTTTATCAAATGGGAACGTTGTAAATAAAACTGTATATATAATTGAATTGCTTTCTCAATGAAAAGACAGACAGTCCAACAACTAAAAAATAATGGACACTTTTTTAAAATAATGGACAATTTTTAAAAATAATGGACATTTAGTGAACAATTTTCATGAAATAATGGATAGTTAGTGAGTAGTTCAAACAACACTCATACATTCTACTAGAGAATGGATAAATACAACAAAGGATGACATCATAGCTATTATTTAATCTCGATTAACATGTATAAGTCTGGAGACAATGGTAAGAGATTTTCCCCTATTCCAGTCGTCCCAGTTGTTTAAGGGCAGGATAATCCTTTTAAGAGGTACCTACCTAATTGTTCATCAAACTCAAGCAAAGCATCTAGTTCACCTGTAAGTGTTATATCACCTGTATGTATTAAAACATCTCCAGGTGGAATCTTATGTTTGGATATCATTTTACTAAACTGTTCATGAGTATCAGATATACACACAATTCTTAACTTATCCTTTGCAATTGGTGGAAGGCCTTTGTGGTCTAACGGTTTCAGGATCTTCACAATTTGTGTCTCTTTTCTAATTTTCCAGGCTTTGTGTGGGTCTAGGGAATTTTCATCAAGTCCTACACATTCTTGTGTGTGATCTTCTCTCAGTGGCTTAGACTTGTGAAATAGTCTTTTTATTTTCTTCATGTTGAAGATTTGCTTCTTTTCAGTTTTCTATATCTAAAAGTAGGCAATATGATGTAAAAATGATTTTAAGTCCTGTTCCTTTTCTCCTGAAAAGACAAGTAACACTATTATTATGCAGTGTGCAAATTAATTTATTGCTTTTTGTACAGCTTCAAAGGAACTATTTTTAATTTTTGAACAGAAAAATGATTGAAATATTCAGATCAATACTCAACCTGTCGAGTATTTCTAAAAAGAATTTTGAAATCAATTAGAAGTGAAAACTTTTATGAGCAATTTCTGCAACAAAAAATCATTAATCTGTTTCTTAAAATAATCTGACTACATAGGTAGGCCTATTTTGTAAAGCATTATTTAATCATATTCAGAAGCCAAACTGGTTTGACAGTAGTCCTATGGTAGGCCTATGCCCTATTTTTTTTCAATTAACTTCCCTGTTAAGTTTTATTTCTGTCCTATTAGACCAAGTCAAATTAACCCATAATGATAAGTCAAGACTTGATATTTTTTGAATGGAACTAGAATCAAAACAAAACCTGAGTTATGTTATATCATTATTAAATTGCGGTGTTATTTTACCTAAAATCCCCAAAAGTTGTCCGACACTCTCTACCGATGATGCTGATGGTTGGATGTATAGTATGTCAATTATTATATCGTGTATGATCCATGTTTACAGTTGATATTTAGGCCTACATTTCAACGGTATAATAAACCAACGTCATTGGTATAAACACTAGTCATGTCTAAAAATAGTAATTTTTGATTAACGAGTCTGATCTGCGGGATCTGCTGGGCGTCGACCGTCACGGATGGCCCGTCACCCTTTTTACCAACAGGTAGGCCTAATCAAGATTAATACTTTTAACGAAAAAAACGAAACTATTTTTTTTATGTTATCTACTTTTGCCGAAGTATGACAACTTTTCACCTCACGAGAACGCTAAAAGATTTGGTTAGGCCTATATAATTTCTACTTTTACAGATATGGTATTCAGTGACTACAGATACTTGTTCCAGTGAAACAGATATTGAATCGATTAAATACACCTTTTGTGTCCAGTCATAACAGTTATAGTATCCAGTCATAACAGTTAGGCCGTCTCCAGTCATAACAGTTGTAGTATCCAGTCATAACAGTTATATATCCAGTCATAACAGTTAAGTATCCAAAAAATTATTTTATCCAGTAGAAACAGATATTGAATCCATTAAATACAGATATCGTATTTACTAAATATTTATATGGTAAGTACAGATGCTGTATCCAGTTCATGTAAATATTGCATCCATGGGGTTAGCGTACATGGGGGTTGTCGCACCCCCCCCCCCCCCCCCTTTTACTGAACTCTTCGGTAAAACGCGGAATCGGTCGGTAAAAAGGGGTCATGGATGGAACCGTCGGTAAAACGCGGAATCGATCGATTGAACCGATTAATTAACCTAAAGAGTCGAAACCTTGTGTTGGTTATGATCGGTCGATAAAAGACGCACCCCCCCCCCCCACACACACTTTTACTGAACTCGTTGGTAAAACGCGGAATCGGTCGGTAAAAAGGGGTCATGGATGGAACCGTCGGTAAAACGCGGAATCGATCGATTTAACCGATTATTTAACCTAAAAAGTCAAAACCTTGTGTTGGTTATGATCGGTCGATTAAAGACGCCCCCCCCCCCACACTTTTACTGAACTCGTCGCAAAAACGCGGAATCGGTCGATAAAAATTGGGTGGAACCGTCGGTAAAACGCGGAATCGATCGATTTAACCGATTATTTAACCTAAAAAGTCAAAACCTTGTGTTGGTTATGATCGGTCGATAAAAGACGGCAAGGTGGGACCGTCGGTAAAACCAATTACTAGTAACCTAAAAAGTAAAAACCTTGTGTTGGTTATGATGTTATCAGTAAACTGTCAACATTAAAAGTATTTTTTTTAAATGAAACTACCGGAATTGGTCGGTATCAGTTGGTTATGACTGGAGTCTTCGGTAAAACCGATTGGTTACACGATACCCTTGTAATCGGTAAGCTTTTCGTTATTTGAATTTGTCGGTAAAACGCGGAATTGGCCGATAGAAGAAGGTCATAGATGGAGCCGTCGGTAAAACCGACTTGTTAACCGAAAGAGTGAAAACCTTGCGTCTGTTAAGATCGGTAAACCGTTCGTCTACATTTAAGTGGTTTTTTACTAAACTTGTCGGTAAAACGCGGAATCGGTCGATAATAGACGGTCATGGATGGGGAATGGAGCCTTCGGTAAAACCGATTGGCTGAGGGAAAGAGTGGAAACCTTGTGTCAGTTATGATGCTATCTGTTCGTCTACATAAAATGTGATTTTTACTGAACTTGTCAGTAAAACGCAGAATAGGTCGAAAAAGGCTATATAAAACGTATGGTTTTCCGATGAAAATTGATAATTTTGACCGGTGGAAACGACCTCCAAAATCGCGTCAGATGTATTCTCCGGGTTTCCTAGTTTGTAGAATTTTCCGGGGGAGAACCCCCCAAACCTCCCGCCTTGCGTCTGTTAAGATGTTATCGGTAAACCGTTCGTCTACATTTATGAGAATTTTACGAAACTTGTCGGTAAAACGCGGAATCGGTCGATAATAGACGGTCATGGATGGGGAATGGAGCCTTCGGTAAAACCGATTGGCTGATTGAAAGAGTGGAAACCTTGTGTCAGTTATGATGTTATCTGTTCGTCTACATAAAATGTGATTTTTACTGAACTTGTCAGTAAAACGCAGAATAGGTAGAAAAAGGCTATATAAAACATTTGGTTTACCGATGAAAATTGATAATTTTGACCGGTGGAAACGACCTCCAAAATCGCGTCAGATGTATTCTCCGGGTTTCCTAGTTTGTAGAATTTTCCGGGGGAGAAATCACCTTGCAGTCCCCCCTCTCTATTCTAGATACACCCCTGATTGATATGGTTTTCAAAGGTTTAGGGTTCGTGTATAATGTATGTACTTAATAGTGCGAGTAAGTTATTTTTACCCCTGGAAGAAAACGTGTTCGTCGTTAAAACTTAGACGTTACACGTGTTCGTTGGCAAAACTTAAACGTTACACCCCCAGTCAAAATGGTCACACTACGCCCTGGATTGCATCCTTCACATTTGATTAGAACTTTTCAAATTCCATTACATGCATTTCTAATCAACAAACATTTGTTCAAGGTACTATTTTAAAAAAACACATCACATGTATATGGCTCATGATTTGTCAAAGATTGATAAGCAATTTAAATATTGCTAACAGTTGTTGGGAAAGCCTTCCAAATGTATGATGATACTTTGGCCAAATGTATGATTATATAGATAGGGCTTAAGAGAGAAAATAGATTACCCAATTTTCAATGGATTCCAAGACAGAATAAGAGGGCAAAAATAAATACTAGTATTAATTCAATAATAAAATAGACTTATAATTTTCAATCATGATTTAATATCAATACATTCAATGAGCATCAATTCTTAACATGGTTGATAAATATGATTGATGAAATATAACTGTTAAGCTTGATTAATGAATGTAACAATGAGTATCTTAAGAATTGTTAAATCAAATCTATATCTTCATAGCTTTAAAAATTTTTGCAGAAATTTTGTTCAAGTTGCATGAAAGCTTATCATTAGTTAACTCAAAATCTTAAATTGAGCTGTATCTTAGTGCAAGTGGCTTCTTGTAAAAAGCTTAATATTCTGAGAAAATATAGAAAAGTGTTTGAGATGACCATAAAATAATACCCATATTTTGAGATTCAGATTAAGAATAAAAGAAAAACTTTAATTATGCTTAATTTCAAATGTGAAAAGGATTAAACCATAATATTTACATTTCTACTATTAAAAGGAAATTACATTAAATGCAAAATGGTGTATTTTTTCAATAAACTTTTGTTTGTCACATAATATTATGATGTAGTCAAAGCACAGTAATGACACAAAATTTGTGACAAATTTCAAATCTGGTCATGTAAAATAGAGAAATTGTATTAATACAAGGATCGTTAAATCAATATAAGCATTTAGATCACGCCACAAACATATAAATGACTTTGTCAAAATATTCAGCTTTCATGTGATCAATCACACACCTGAGACCAACATTTAATTATGGAACAGTGGATTTGTTCTAAAAACAATCATTTTATGATTGTGTACTAAATCTAAGCACTATACTTTAATCTCAAGGAAAAACACAAAATAACTGCCAAGGAATGAATATGGCATGAAATTAGCACAGAAAATTCCATAGGTTTTGATTAAAAACTGCACAAGACTTAATGATGAAACAAACGTAATTTTGTCATGGCTAGTGTAATATTATGGTCGTTACAGGCCTGGATAATCATGTCATCATTGGTAGAACCAGCAGGAGAGGCAATATATTTGACCCCACTCTGAAAAATAAAACACACAAAGAGTTGGTATTTCATATACTAATAAATATTATAGTTAATTTGAAAACATAATTTGAATTCAGATAATTCTTTCAAAAAAATAAATTTGGGATAAAAACCGTAAAAATAACTTAAATGTTTGTTTTCAAAATAATGTTTAACCAGCTGAAATAACTCAATTGAAGATATGTGTGTCACTTTTCAAAAACAAAATTATCATCCAGTGGGTATGAGTTACATAGAAAATTTGTCATAAGAGGTTACCTAGTAAATATTATTTACAGTATTTCCCTACCTGTCTAGCTCTGTCTATGTTATCACGGAATGGAAAGAAAGCATCAGAACTTAAAGCCACATTGTCTAATTTACGGATCCATTCTCTTCTTTCCACCTAAAAATACAGTAAAATGAAAATCTAGTATATAGTGTTTCTATTTACATCCAACATGTGTGGTTCCATTTTTACTAAATAAAATCTTGTTAGGTTCATCGGGAGTTCCAAGAACCACAGACATCAGATTCAGGTGTCAAAATGGTGCCAAAGTAAAGGTCTACAACACATTACATACATTTGTGTCAAGCATACATTCCATATACATTATAAATGTTTTATGTTACCTCTGTCAACTGGGTTGGAGGATTTTCTAATTGATCTTCCCACATTTTTTCACTCATATCCTTGGAAAAAAAAAAGATGGTATTATATAATTGATTGCTTATCGGACAATTGTAAAGTAGGTTTAACAAAGCTCAGTTCATTGGCTTATCTTTTATTTCATTTTTTATCTAACGCGCACTTTTCCTCTGATTCAGATATACACAACAGGCCCATAAATTGTTCTAATTTGAAAGCTAGTATATTAAAAAGTCTTTGCTGTCTATGTGAATAGACCAAAAATGTCAAATAAATGTTTACCAATACAAAAAACAGATAAAATCTGGTGAACAACACAAGTCAATGTTAATTAATAAACTTTTAATTGGTTGAATATTAAACAATCCAAAATCTAAGATGTATTACAACTTATCAGGTCACCATATAGGGGATCTGGATTTGCATTTCATCCAATCACTGTGCCGTTAATGTCAATTAAAGATCCATATTCTAAGATACCTACCTGACCAACTGTACCAAGCACATAGATATCAATAGCATTAGACATTTCAGCTCTCTTGACACCTTTCTTAAATTTCATACCTAATACTTTAGGATGTTGTCGTAACCACCTATTAAAATAAATATCAAAAACTTAAACTTGGTTGTTAGGATTAATTTCAGCCTGATTTGGATGTATTTTAGAGGAACGGGTCTGTCAGTTATTGATCTCTGCCGCGTATTCTTTTATTTCATCAAATTTCTTTGAGAAAAGGACATTTGTCACTTCTTTTACTATTTCTACATGTAGGGAAACCTTTATCAAGCAGTCTGTAAAATGTTCACAAGATCTTGATTTCATGATTTCAACAGTTCTTTCCAGAGTTCTTTTATAGCTATTCAGATCTTTCATTTCAGAGTTTTGTAAGGTAATCATAAATGATATTAAAATTTAATGATACAGAGATTTACATCCTACATTTTTGCATCTATCATCTAATAAAAACACAAAATATTTAGTAGTATGCAATGAGGGAAATTTTACCAGAATAGTAGGGTTAATCTTAGTAAATGAAATGAAATGAATGGAGTTTTACGTCCTACTTTTCTGCACCTTATGGGCTAATGAAGACGGGTTAATCTTAGTAGACTATGAGGAAAAATACCAGTACTCAATTGTAATACTAACCAGTTATTAGCTTTATCACCAGCTAACCTTGTACAATGTATTCTAGACTGTTGTCCTGCACCAATACCAATTACCTGATAGTACAACAATATTTGTTTTTAATTTACTAGAATAAAATATATAGTTAAATATTTCCAAGGAAATATGCTTTGCTTTGCTTGTATTTCTCAAGAAGTATTTAGGCATACAGACCAGCGCCTATAAAATCCCAGTTATTTCATTGGTTTGAAAAAGCAAACTTCAGTGATGACACAATCAGAGAAATGGGATCCTAAATTCATACTTTTAAGGGTTTGAAAACATAGTGACATCATAAATGCATAAGATTAGTGGCATTACAGGAACTAGAGACTTTACCAAAATATGAAATGGTGTAAATTGATACTATCAGTGTCCTTATACACATATAAAATTTAAAAACCTTTTTTAAATATCTTTTAGATAAAAAATTAAAATACTAACAAGCAACCCTCGAAAAGAATAATTGTCATACCTGTCCATCACGAGCAAAACAAACAGAGTTAGATTGAGTATATTTCAAAGCTATGGATGCAACAATTAGATCTCTTACAGCTTCTTCTGGTAACTACAATAAAAAATTTCTAATATATAATATAATTATTTGATACCACATAATAGTACGTAGATAAAATCAGTGTAATTATTTGATTTGCAACATACTACCATTTATCTTTGTGAATAAGAGGTAGAATAATAAGTCATTACAATCAGATGAGTCATATCTTAAAAAAAGTTCTATAAAACATTTTCAGACCAGTCACAAAATATTACTTCACTCTTTTCAAAAAAAAAACCACCAACTTACATCCTTTTTATCACTAGTAATATTGTTAAACAGATCTTTATTAATAACGGCATCATTACGTTTTTGAGTTAACTGTAAACCAAATATTGTTTTTGTCTCTAACTCAGGAGCCTCATATTCAGGATCCATCTATAATTTAAACAAACAAACAACCATCAAGTATGAATATTAGTCAAATATAAATTTCGTAAAATTAAATTCAGGCACTTACTTATATGTAAAATTTTAAAGCTCGATAATATTGTAATGTATGTAACATTCTACATAAATACTCAACTATTGTGGATTCAAGCAATCATCTTTTCACATAATATACAATATGTCTCAACAAAAGGGTACAGTGATAAATATTTGAAAAAAACCTCAAAACATATGAATGATTTCATACTATCTAATTCTTTCAAAATGCTTTTAATTCATATTATGTTATTTGAATATTACAGTCAAACCCCTTCAGGACATACGGTATGGTGTAGCAGTTCATTTAGGTATCTTCATCATAATAAGAGTTGTATTCAAAAGTATAATCTAATTCTGTACTATTGCCTGTGTTATACTTGAAGGATACGAGCTAATGGTCTGTGGGTTGAAAGTATTCAGCAAGTTATAATATATCATTTATGTTCATTACTTACTTGTAGAATACAGTAATTGCCTCCTTTCTTTTTCTTTAGTACTTCTAAAGCATCTTCGTCATAGCCAGGGGCAATAACTCCATCTGAAACCTACATAAATACATAATAGAATAAGAATCAACTTGAAATCATAGAGGGACTACATTAAGTTATCATTCTAAATTATCCAGTCATATTCAACTATCTATGAATACTGTTTCCACAAACTATACAATAACTTGCATAATCTTAAAAGCTATGAAGGAAACAATTTTCAGGAATATTAAGCACAAAAGAAAATTTCAATTCTAAACAATATTTCAATCGCATATGGACATATAAAAATACAAACCTCTCTAGAAATGATTTTAGCTGTAGACAGATCGCAATTATCAGACAAGGCAATAAAATCACCAAATGAAGACATTCTGTCAGCTCCTGAAAAATATTAACAAAACTTCAACGTAAGGCTGTATATTTAGAATATGAAATATTTAATTAAGTTATGTCATAAACTCAAGGCTTATCAAATTATGTATTCCACAGGGCTGTTATTTTAACTGTATTTACTTTGTCTGATTGGAGGTCAAATTTGACTCCAATTTTGATATTTAGAACATTTTCAATGTAAATCTGCTAAATTTTGTCTATTTTTCATGCAAATCATAATTTACGTGTTAAAATGTTTTCGTCATTTCGTGAATTTCAGTGTATAACAATTTAGGTATAACAACTTATCAGTGAACAACCTACCTCTAGCTCTGGCATAGGCAATAGCTAAGGGAGATAAGCCTTCCATGTCATCAACCATACACAGTCTGGCCTGTTCAGGTGAAAGTGGACTAGACACAGCAGCACCAGCAGGACTGACATGTTTAAATGATGTAGCTGATGGTAGATCAGTAGCTTGACGTAACTCACGAACTAACTGCCATCCATTCAAAGCATCACATAGGTTAATAAATCCTGGAGATCCATTCAGAACTGAAACAGATATTTGTTTTAACTAGTCGATATGGCTAAAATATATTAAAGTTTTCTCTTAAAATGAGCCTAATGTAGACAGGCATTGCCTTTATTGTAAAAAGATTTATTTATAAGAAACATGAAAATGAATGTTCGTTACAATTAGAGAACAGTCTGCAGCACATTGGTCTTGATTTATCATCTCAACACCTTATCACATGTGACAATTGAGCCCTTCCAACCTGCACCAGTGACAAGAGTCAACTAGATTTAATGGCTAGAATTTGAAAGATAAACAAAAAGAGCTGGATATTTTGTTAAAAACAAAAGATAAAAAAAGCCAAGGGCATTTACAGATAGGATAAATCATACAGCTGTTACCTGATAAAGGAAGTTTAGGTAAAGTAGTTGATAATTGAGCTGGTTTTTGATGAGGGTTCATTCCATATCGTAATGGTAACTGAGACACTCCACGGCTAAATTCACCTCTGAAATAATCTGATATAGCTCCATCATATTCTGCTGTATGATTAAATGCCTGAAATTTTCAATGACAGTAATCTTCTTTTCACAGTCTGTAAAAGTTAAATTCTAGTCTTTATATTTGTATCAGGGATACTTATTGCTTTTCACCATCCTGATTTGCTTAGTTTGTAGTTCATGTAATGTAAAAAAAGAAAGAAAAGATGGCGATACCATCTTATGTGTCCTAAGTAAAAAAAAACGTAATGCCAAAAACTTTTATTTATGTCTTTCCTTACCTTAACAGCTAACTTTTGTCTAGTTTCTAAACATGTATCTTTATTAGGTGAGTTCCTTATTTCATCTCCTACACTGTAATACAAATATGTAATTTAAAAGTCCATGTACTATTATTATAATTGCCTCTCTGAGCTGATCGTATAGGCTTTGAATGTCTGATGTGATATAACTAGCTGTGAAAGTTTGAACTTTTCCTGGCCATTATTAAAATTTTCATATGAAGACATCGTTGCGAAAATGCGTGCATGAGAGAATATAGAACTTTGTGCATTTTTTTAAACAATCCTGAAACTTTATACCATCTACTCAAAGAGCGAATATTTTTACCTCCTAAAGTGATATTCTTAACTAAATTCCTTTAATCTCTAATTAGCAATTAGCAATAGTAAATATGTTACAGACATAGCATTAAAGAACAACATAACATGCTATGTTTCAATTAGTTTCTCCAATATTTTAAATATCAGAGTAAGTATGATGTGTATTATATGAATTTTACCTTTGATAATCTGATACATCACAAACCACTGTTACTCTAGCATGATTCTTAGCAGCTGCTCTTAATAATGTCACACCACCTATAATGTACATGGTAAAATCAAATCATTCCAGTCAGAGCTCCAGTAACCAAACTCAACTTATGAAGTGTGAATACAATTGCTTTGATCATCACTAAAAGATTTGCCTTCTGCCATCGGTGCCTATTTGAGGAACAAAAATGTATTGTGCTGTGAAAACAGAACAAACAACTTAAAAAGAAGCTGGAAAATTTGAGTAGTTTTCAAGTGGTTTGAAGTGTTGACAAGTGGTTTGAATAGTTGGCAAATGATTTATTTAGTTGGCAAGTGGTTTGAAGTGTTGGCAAGTGGTTTGAATAGTTGACATATGATTTATTTAGTTGGCAAGTGGTTTGAAGTGTTGGCAAGTGGTTTGAATAGTTGGCAAATGATTTATTTAGTTGACAAGTGGTTTGAAATGTTGGCAAGTGGTTTGAATAGTTGGCAAATGATTTATTTAGGTGGCAAGTGGTTTGAAGTGTTGGCAAGTGGTTTGAATAGTTGGCAAATGATTTATTTAGTTGGCAAGTGGTTTGAATAGTTGGCAAATGATCTATTTAGTTGGCAAGTGGTTTGAAGTGTTGGCAAGTGGTTTGAATAGTTGGCATATGATTTATTTAGTTGGCAAGTGGTTTGCAGTGTTGGCAAGTGGTTTGAATAGTTGGCATATGATTTATTTAGTTGTTAGTTGGCAAGTGGTTTGAAATGTTGGCAAGTGGTTTGAATAGATGGCAAATGATTTATTTAGGTAGCAAGTGGTTTGAAGTGTTGGCAAGTGGTTTGAATAGTTGGCAAATGATTTATTTAGTTGGCAAGTGGTTTGAATAGTTGGCAAATGATCTATTTAGTTGGCAAGTGGTTTGAAGTGTTGGCAAGTGGTTTGAATAGTACGCAAATGATTTATTTAGTTGGCAAGTGGTTTGAAGTGTTGACAAGTGGTTTGAATAGTTGGCATATGATTCATTTAGTTGGCAAGTGGTTTGAAGTGTTTGCAAGTGGTTTGAATAGTTGGCAAGTGATTTATTTAGTTGGCAAGTGATCTGATTAGTTGGTCAGCTAACATTACATAATACAAGTAGTTGCCAATAAGATATGCCCACTCGAAAGAATACTTTCTGCTTTAACACACTTAAAACATTATTTGGGCCTAATCCAGGATCATATACATGATCACAAAAATTTTCATCCAAATTTGATGAAACTGTAGTTTCTTTAATGTGCAAAAGCCAATTTTGACATCCTTTGTCTAGTCAAGGGCAATAAATCGAAAATTGTCAATATCAAACTTTCCTCCCAGATCATCAATATAAATGACTACACCAAATTTCATTCAAATCAAATGAAAACTGTAATCTCTATTGCGTTCCCAAGCTAATTGTGGAAGAACAGAATGACTGATTATAATAATATTTCAATGTGGGCTTATTTCAAATTGATACAAAAATCTTACCAATGTCAATTTGTTCTACAGCTTTCTCTGCAACAACATCTGGGTCAGATACAGTTTTAACAAATGGATATAAGTTACAAACTACAACTCTACAATAGATAACATAATTGTGTATCAAGGCCACATATTGTACAGATAACAATGCAATGTATTGCACAAGGTCCATCCCAAACGACCACTCAGCATTTGCATTTGGATAGAAATAGCTCTGTATACAAAGCCAATAGCATAATGTGAACTATTTGCGTAAAATGAAAACTGTTGATGGAAATTGTTGTAGTATCAACTCACCGGATCATTTTAAAATCTTGTTTACTTAAATCATTCTGATCAGATTCAGTTAATCTGGCTAAAATACCTAGAAGCAAAAATAGATAACATGAAAAGTGATCACTGGACACTTTTTCCTAATTGTGAGGTGGAATCCAACCCTTATCCAGAGACAAGTTATAAAACAGACCTCAGATTTGGTTTAATGAAAGACCACTCACCACCATGTACTGCCGGGTGTAATGTTTTAACCCGCCCTCCCAACATCTCAGGGGCTCCTGTAATATCTGACACATCACTGAAATAAACAAACAACAAATATTCATCTTTTACTCACTTACTCTGGAGCTATAATTAGAGAAACATAAAAATCGTTCACTCAAGTATGCCATTTAAATTTTAGACAATATTTCAATTTTAATGCATAAAGCACCAAAGTATTATTTACAATTATGTTTAAGAAGACATTTTTGATCCTTTTTTTTTATATACATGTATACCAGTATGTATTATCAATAATTCAGTATCAATATTCTATTTGAAAGCAAAGGATATATCAGTCCAACCTTCAGGAGCTATATAAACAAGAATTTGACCTACCTAACAGGAATGCCAGCATCTCGGATGGCTTTAGCAGTTCCACCTGATGCTATCAACCGCAATCCAGATTCTGATAATTTCTTGGCGAAATCTGTTAATCCGGTTTTATCTGACACACTCAAAAGGGCTGAAAATAAAAAATGAAATTTCTAAAATATTAGATAAATAAATATATTAAATAATTTTCAACTCAAACAAATTTCGAGTTTTTACATAAGTTCTATTCACAGTTGCTGTATTGACTAAATGCCTCTTACATGGCATGTCAGTCACATTAATTCAGCAGAATCCGTCTTTTATTAATCTGTGGAATCCGTCTTTTATTAATGCGATGACACATAATCCATGGAATACGCGTATTTTAAAAGATAGCTTGCCAGGCAAGGTAACATACGCCCACTGATAGCTTTGATTGTAAAAGTAAAAGTCCAATTACAGCTGGTTCCTGATTTACAAGGAACTTGGAAGTTAACTATATTGTATTGCATTCAGTAAAAAAATCAAAAAGCATTTGTTGACAAACAGAACAATTTGAAATTCCCAGAATTCCAGGAATTCTTTTTGGAATCCTACCAAAATCTTCTTCTTCCTTGGTTGGTATTAAAGAAGTTTTTAGTTTATAGAATATAGTTTGTACAGTGTCCACAAGAAATGGTTGAAAGACAGAACAAATTTTGAAATCCAAAGTTCCAGAATTGAAGGAATTTCTTTCATAATCAAACAAAAATCAATAGGGGTCTGCCTTAGATGATAATGAACAAGTATGAGAAAATTCTATAAAAACTGTAGTCTCTACAGTGTCCACAAACAAACGGGCTGACAGACGAACAGACGGATGGACAGGGGCAACAACATTATACTTCCGAATTTCCATTTGGGTATATAAAAAACTGTACTTCCTGCATTGTCTACAAGCAATTGACGACACACAGAAAACTTTAAATTCCAAGTCCCAGAATTCCAGGAATTTTTCCAAGTCACAGAATTCCAGGAATTCTTTTCGTAATCAGACCAAAATGTATATTGGTTTTTCCTTGAGTGATAATAAACATATTGTATACAAAGTTTCAAAGAGATCCCAGGAATTTTTCCAAGTCACAGAATTCCAGACAGGGGCGACAACAATATACGTCCATATTTCTATGTGGGCATATAAAAACAAAGTTTCAAAGAGATCTATCAAAAACTGTAGTCTCTAGAGTGCCAACAAGCAATTGTAGACAGACAGAACAACTTCGAATTCCAAGTCCCAGAATTCCAGGAATTTTTTTTGGAATTATACCAAAATCGATAGGGGTCTTCATTGAATGATAATAAACATATATACCAAGTTTCAAGAAAATCCAATAAAAACTGTAGTCTCCACATTGTCCACAAACAATTGTTGACAGACGGATGACAAACAGTACAATTTGAAATTCCAAGTTCCAGAATTCCAGGAATTTTTTTCAGAATCATATCAAAATCAATAGGGGTCTTCCTTGGATGGTAATAAACAAATATACCAAGTTACAAAAAGATTCATAAAGAAATGGAGTCTCTACAGTGTCCACAAGCTTTTGTTTACAAACAGAACAATTTGAAATTCAAATCCAAGAATTCCAGGAATTTTTTTCAGGGAAACATACCAAAATCAATAGGGGTCTTCATTGAATGATAATAAACATGTATACCAAGTTTCAAGAAAATCCAATGAAACCTGTAGTCTCCACAGTGTCCACAAACAATTATTGACAGACGGATGACAAACAGTACAATTCGAAATTCCAAGTCCCAGAATTCCAGGAATTTTTTTCAGAATCATATCAAAATCAATAGGGTTCTTCCTTGGATGGTTATAAACAAATATACCAAGTTACAAAAAGATTCATAAAAAAATGGAGTCTCTACAGTGTCCACAAGCTTTTGTTATCAAACAGAACAATTTGAAATTCAAAGTTCAAGAATTCCAGGAATTTTTTTCGGAATCATACCAAAATCGATAGGGGTCTTCGTTGAATGGTAATAAACATGTATACCAAGTTTCAAGAAGATCCAATAAAAACTGTAGTCTCTACAGTGTCCACAAACAATTGTTGACAGACGGATGAGAAACAGTACATTCGAAATTCCAAGTTCCAGAATTCCAGGAATTTTTTTCAGAATCATATCAAAATCAATAGGGGTCTTCCTTGGATGGTAATAAACAAATATACCAAGTTACAAAAAGATTCATAAAGAAATGGAGTCTCTACAGTGTCCACAAGCTTTTGTTTACAAACAGAACAATTTGAAATTCAAAGTCCAAGAATTCCAGGAATTTTTTTCGGAATCATACCAAAATCGATAGGGTTCTTCCTTGAGTGATTATAAACAAGTATACCAAGTTTCAAGAAATTCCAATAAAAACTGTAGTCTCTACAGTGTCCACAAACAATTGTTGACAGACGGACCGACGGACCAACGGACCGACGGACCAACGGACCGACGGACAGGGGCGACAACAATATACGTCCACATTTCTATGTGGGCGTATAAAAAGCAGTCCTCTTCGCTGTGACTATAGGCCTAATCCGCGGAATCCGCAGATCTAAAAAAAAAGTAGTCCTGTAGTATACCTGATGTCGAGAACTAAATACCTATGTAAATAACAAACTATACAAAATTAATAAGTAAAGTCCCGTTACTAAGTTTGTTACAGTTAGGTCTTAAAGTTTGGCCTCCCATCGAATCTAGCAGAACGATGTGTAGGCCTACAGATGTAGCATAAGCATGGCCCCCGAGAAAGCAACTCGCATAGTACGGTGAAACGTAGGTCGACAACAGCGGTGGCCAGTGGTACCCGCAGACATAATATGGCACGCAGGACGTGCAAAGGCGGGCACGGTTTTGATATTTGAGTGATGAGGAAAAGGACGTCCGACTTAGAGTGCCGGCTGTTGGAGACTCTGGACGAGGATAAAAGGAATTCACCTCATGGAAAGCCAGTGTTCAGAGGCACTCTTGTTAGAATCCTTCTTTTAGTAACCCGTACGGCCGTAGAGGTTTTTTTAAAATACCTGTATTTAGCGGATAATAAAAGACGGAATCTGCAGATTAATAAGAGATGGAATCTGCACAATCCTCCTTTATTAATGCGGTATTCTAATCAGGATGTATACAAAAAAAGAGGGAATGGCAGCATAAAGTATTGATATGTATTCACCCATATATTATGGGGCATTGAGTGGGATAGGGTAAGCCGCCATCTTGAAAACTATTGTTATATTTAGCCTGCAGACAATAATTATCTGATTTGCTTTCTAATGTCACTTTGATTACGTCAAAAAGGTTTACCTGTGTAAAAATGCAGAATTTCATATTGAAAAACCTTTTTTTGGTTATGGAATAGTTATGTCATTGTGACCTTATACTTCTAATTCTATGATTACTCCTCGTAGGCCTGGATATAAAATTTAGGCCTACGAATATTAGTCTATATGTTTGGAATGATAAGCCAGGAATAACACACTATACAAGTTTAAACTTACCTAGTTCTCCAGTGGTTGACATTTTGCAAAAATCTAGGCGATCTAAGAATCACTGCTGATCTCAAATAAAAGTTCATACAAAGTAGGGCTACCGGTATCAAACACACGTGTTGTTGTGGTTTGTAAAAGGTGAAGGTCGTAGTTATTTAATCCATAGGGTAAGGGTGGTTGGTTTGTCTACATGGGTAATACAATAATTGATAAAAGAATAAACAGTATGTATAGGGTTATGTCATCATTCGACTTATATCTTTGTGATTTTGTCTTCATCCAAATTTCTTTAAGCTGTTTGGAGAAACAATAGAACAACTAATATCCTTGTCATTTTAAGATGGCCAAAGTCTTTTATATGTACTTATTGAAGGTCCATAATTGATGTACCTTTCCTATTATAGCTCTTTGTAAGATCTTTAAAATTATCACTTTAAGATTATCACTTTAAGATTAGGAAGTTGCCAATGTAAAGATTCCAGTATTACAAAGTCTGTCTAATACCTTGACATAATGTAATGCATTTGATTGGATTATAGGCTACACTGGAGAATACATTCAATCACAACCCTGGACAGAAATATAATAAACAAAGTCTGTCAGTCAAGGTCTTAATGCTGGGTTGAAAGAGCAAAGTGCAAAAACGAAATGCAAATTACAAAGAAAGGAATAATTCAGATGAAGAAATAATTTCTAGACCAAATAATCTGGCTATGTAGATAATCAATCTAGGTATGGTTAAGTGCTGATAAGCCCACTAAGTAGAATCAGATGCTATGAAAGAGTGAGAGACCCTCGATTATTAAACTTAATTTTAATAAGTTGCAGAAAAAGAAAGATTTTTAACAAGATTTTATTTAGATACAATATATCAATAACACATTAAGAAAACATTGATTTATTTCTAACCCAAAATAATATAAATAACATTTGGTATAGTTAAACTTTAATGGCTTTTTTACCATCAAAACTGAATTTCAAAACTAGTTATTTGCTTAATATAAAGCTTTAAGATAGATGCAATCATTACTAGGATTCCTAAATATATTCTGATAAGACCAATATATGATCTTCAGATATAGTCTATGTATGCAGTAATTCAAAATCTTATCACACTTATTTTGTTATGTAATTAGTGTATTGATCAGATCTAGAGAATATAAAGGTAGTCTATAGAAAAGCAAATGTATCTATGAACATCTAGATCACATTCAAAACATAAACTTGGGCAGTCTACTATGATTTGAGGTAGAATAAGAAGAAAATAGTGCTATATAAACCAGACTTATCTGGTGTTACTTATCTGATCTTAACTCCAAATAAAGTGGATTGTTTTTGTTTATGTTTTGAATTGTACCCATATGTTCATAATTGTTATTTACTTGACTATACATACCCTTATATGGATTTATATAATGATAACATAATTATTTTAATTATAGAATACATAAACTACAAGAAATAAAACATAACACTATCACTTATGTTTCATATACATTGACAACATTTATGGGGCTAGAGGTGCAGCGCCATCTAGTAAGAATTAAGCCCCACCAATTGTGCTCTCAAAACTGTCAATTCATCAGAGATTGATTCATTTACGAAACCAAAAAGATGAAAACTTTGATTGGGATTTTGGTACTTCAGTACCATTAGGAATATGTTCTCCAAGCTTCTAGTGTTGGGAAATGGGAGCACCCAGAACAAAATTTAAGGGCTTCAGCACCAATTCAGTTCTGGTGACGGGGCATATCCTTTCTGATAAAAATAACAACTCAGCAAATATTTTCATAAGAGTAACAAAGTGCAGAGAAGTTAAGAATATAAACCATATTTTTTTATGTTTACATTGTCGATCATGAATAAATATTGTTAAAATTGAAAAAAGACACTGAAATACACCTAACAAGGTTATCAAATTAAAATGTTATATAACACATAATGTAGGTTGAACTGTATTAAAGGGGTAATCAAAGTTAACAAACAATATTGCAGAATGGGGGCCAGTTCTTCAGTCTAATTCATATTGAACATTTTAAACTTTGATTCCCTAATTGTGTAAATGTGTATTTAAATTGGAAGACAAAATTTATAAAATCATTTAATCAACTAAACTATAAGAGCATATAACAATAACTCAGCACAATATGTTAAGCAGGAATTTTCACCAAGAGTGTATTTTTTTTTAATTTTTGGGTGTTAATGAGGCACTTATATCTTAAATTAAGGTACATGTAATTCTTTCTATTAATTGATGCTATTTATATTCTCCAACAAGAGAAAGATCTCCTGTAAAATTTAAAGAGAAAATAAAGATTTATAGGGGGACGTAGTAATAGTAGGGATTGATAGGGGGTTAGGGTAGTAATAGTTGGGATTGATGGGGGAAAGGGGATAAAACAATCTTTAAAAGATCCTGAAAGGGTAGTAGTAAAGAAATGGGGTAAAATCCTCTGAGGTGAAGAGTTCCATTAAAGACACAAAATCAGTTTTGGGTAACTTTTACAAATTTATACATTAAAATGACAATAGAATGGCTGTGTAAGATTGAGGAATAATAGAAGTTGCGAAATAGTCCTTTCACATATTGAACACAAGTCTATGAGTTTTTGTGAATAGTAATATTTGATTGATGATGATTAAGGTAAAAACAGTCAATTTTTCATCTCTTAGCGATTGAAATAATTCAAAATAGAATGAAACACAACATCATTGATGTAAAGTAGAGTTCAGTTGTCTTAAGATACCAAGTACCAAATCTTGTATGTTCTAGAATAAAATGTAAAAAGAAGTTAATATTAAAGGGAATGATACGAGTATACAAGACAAAATTCCATTACTACATGATAAGTGTAAAGCATTGGCATTAAGAGCATTATCTACACCTATACAAAAGTTATGGGCATATTCTCAATAATATCTTAGATGATTTTAGTGTTCCAGACATCTGATTGTCAATAATGAAAATTAATCTTAAATTAAGTTTTCTTATCCGTTCAGATTACTTTATTACTGAAAATCTAGATTTGTATTTAAGTCTTTTTTTAGAGAATAAAACCCCACTGTTCAAAATTGAAGAACATCAAGCTAGTTTGGCTAAAAAAACTTCATTTTCCAGGTGGTGAGTGGTGGGGCTTTTCAACACTTTGAATTTTGCATGAAATCAACAATCAGGTGAAGAACAAAAAAGCTAGCTACCAACCTTGGGTTTGCAGAATCGCTCCACCCATGATACAACGGACACAGTTAATTCTTCAAAATTTGATACAGAAATATTGGCATCAAATGACATAAATAAAGCATCCATTACTTGACGGAACTGAAACAAAAAGATATACATTTACTAATGAATTCTAATAATTGTTAGCAATTTAGTGAGACCTAAATATAAAAAAAAAATTGAATACTATACAATCTTCATAATATCAAAGTATAACAAACTCTGTCTAATAACTTTACATCATTATTCACTTGTCTTGTATCATGCAAGATTGATAATTCAACCAGTTAATTGGATTATCTGCTAGCGGTTACAGCCTATAAAAGCCCTTGAAAGAAAACAATAGATATGGGCTGGTTGTATTTTTTAGCATGAACATTTGTCAAATAAATACTGTTTTAATGAATATCCAAGATATAAAAAAAACGTCGAAAAAAGTCAAGGTATAAGATGGAGTTAGTAATAGCTTGAATTTCTATCATGTCTAAATATCTAGTCATGTCCTTTTCTTTCTAAGCTGGTTATTGAAATGCAGTGGCTCAGTGAGTAAGATGCTAGGTCTCCATTAATTTGATATCATTTCTATGCTGGTTATGTCTTTTGAATAGAAACTTACCACTTGGAATTTGACTTCATCAGAAACTTGATTCTGTCCTAATTCTGGCGTATTTTGATGAGTTTTGACTATATCTTCATATGTCCTGTTAACAGATAAAAGGCAGAATTGCATTTTATAGGCATGACGATAGGCTTCTTTATGACATTTGGTTTGTATTGATTATTTTCATTCTCCTCACTTTCCTATGCCATCATCATGGTTTCGAATTTTGGAAAAAATGAAGTGGATTCGATAAAACAAGTACAGTGGTCCTCACTTATAACGATCTTGCTTATACCGAAAAACCGGTAATAACAAACAAATTTAAAAGTCCCGTTTTTCACTGCACTAATTTCATTGAAAAATAAATGGATATAACGAAATGCTAGTAGCGAATTTTCGGTAATAACGAATAGAAATTGACACCCTATGTACCAAAATTAATGGTTATTACGAATGGATTATTCATAATTAACCGATAATCTCAATCAGCCCCAATCACGGCAATAAATTGTCACAGAATTTTTCACCTCCCGACTCCCAACTATCAATTATAATTTATCAATTAAACTTTATTAACATTTTGTGTAATCCTTTTGTCCTCCTCTGTTTACCCACAGTCCCAAGATATTCATTTTGTTTACCGGTCAAAACAATAAACATACGGCGAAATCGTAAATAACGATAACCGGCTTCAAGTGTCATTCGATTCTCAACATCAACATGGCTACGTACAAAGCCCATAAATTCAGAATCCGATGACGAAAATAACGACATGCATGTAGGTGAATTGAAGAGAATTTGGTACGAGGTGAATAAATTTGCTGATGCCCCAGATACCGTAAGACTGGACGATTTTTTAAAAGTCGACGAAGATATTATCACAGAGGACAGAATGAGCGACGATGAAATTGTAGAGAGTGTTATGTTGGTGAAAAATGACACCACCCCAAAATCTGGTGACGAAGAAGAAATCATAGACAATGAAGTTGTCATCATTTTCGGATGCTTTTCGGGCTTTAAACACGCTACGAAAATGCATGATTATAATTTATGTGAATTTGCAATAAATTATGTGCTTAAAGTTTAGTACTGTTTAAAACTGCAATCGTTCCTTTTCTTTGGGATGGTATGGGTAATTTTGACTTTATCTAAGATGGCGGGCATAGAAAATGATGATATAACAAATTTCGGCTATAACGAACTAATTCGTTCGGTCCCGTATGATTCCTTATAGCCAGGTTTCATGAAATTCAATCCTTTACAAACATTTCTATGCTTACTTTTTCATAGTTTTCAAAGCTAGAACTTCCTTTCTTAATGAATCTAACTGCTCTTCTTGTTTAGTTTTCTGTTTAACTAAATATTGCATGTACTCAATAGCTGGAATATACAAAAATAAATTGACAATTTCTGTATAAATTGCAAGAATTCAATAACCATCAAATTAAATTGACATATTTATGGTTTTCTGAATACTTTTATGGCATCCAGAAATATCAGTAGTTATTTCAAATGGATCATGCCCACCAACATTAGCCAACTTTTCAGATTTAAAAATGCTAGTGGAAATTTAACAAATATAGTCTAGACTTCATTTTACTATCCCAAAATACTAGCAGACATAACTTACATCTTTGTAAAACATTAGCTTTACTCATCTTCTGTGATCCAAGTCCATCTGATTGATGACAAGTAGGTACAATGTTTTGTAGTTCATCATAACCTTTCTATAATACATTGTAAGTGAAACAATTCTTTAATTAGGGCAATAACTCTTTAGAAAGAAAGAGGTGAATACAAGTATTTTAATATTGAAGTTTGTTAATAAAAGAAAACACATAATTTTATTCTATAACAATAAAGTAAAATTTATTTCCAAATAGATGATTTTATTGATTTAATCAAGGAACAAAATTGAAATTTTTTTCTTTGCCCAGTAAATTTTCTATGGTCGAGCCATGAACTGAGACTAGCATAGCTTTGACCTACCAAACCGAATTTATCACAGAAACAGCAATGGAACCAAATCTTATATATCCTGGTACACATGTAGTACTGAGTAGTATATCTAGCTAAAGATAGCAAGTAGCACCACCAGAAATCTTCATACCTTAATGTTATCTCGACGTTTTTGCTCGGCTACTGTATGAGCTTCACGTCTCTTGTCTTTATAGGACATGGCAGGTTTATCACTGTCTTCATCATCTAAAAGGATAAGATTAATTTCTAATCTTTCCATGAGAAAAAATAAATCATGAAAGATCCCCTAAGGTACTAAATAAAGTTAAGTGTTGCACGAGAGAGATTGTTATTAAGACCTTATGTAACTATGATTGTTAACTTTCTCAAAAACCTTATGGTAAGAATGAGTGGAATTTTACATTCAGAAATACCATGTTTACAACGAAAAATGTCGCTTATATATTTTTTAACCATACCTGTATTATGAGCTGAAGAAGTGGAGGAAGCACAACCAGCAGGATTTGAACCAGTACTATTGGTACGGGAGAATGAAAATCGTCCAGAATTTGAGGCACTGGGACTGGTTTCTAACTTTAAATCAGACCCCTCTAACACTGGAAAAGTTTTCAAGATTATCTGTCAATAATAGCACATATGCTTTAAAAAAGCCAAATTAAAAATAAAGCAAGATAATTTAAACGGCCGTTCAAAGATATTTTTTTTGTTGTAGTATCAAGTATAAGTTATAAACACTATTGACAATTTATGACAGTCAATTTTCAAAAGAAACTTATTGATTTTAATTAATAAAAACTTTCATTTTCTTGTGGAGAAAAAAGTCTAATATTTACTGCAAAAATAAGATATACACATATAAAGGAATCAATATCAAGCAATTTGTTCAATAATCTCTGGGTCAATCAACCTTTGTTGTCACTGTCTTACCATGAACATCCCACACACTGATCATGTTCTTAGCATTACAGACTTAGTAATAATCACTAAAACAGAACATGTTTACTGAGTTTGTATAGGACATGATGATGGTTATAACTTTCTCGAAATTGAAATGTTTCTATGACTCAAAATAGTCTTTATAGTCTTAGAATGACTTAGTGTAACAAAACATACCATGATCACAAATCATCACTTTGAAATTAGTTTTTAAATATGGCAATCTTCAGTCAAATTTTGTTACTTTCTTTGATTGAAATTCCACAGATTGATGTGTGTTTCCAATGTACTTAAAGGAGCCACAGTGGCTCAGTGAGTTAGACGTTCGCTAAGCTAAGGGTCCAGGGCTCAATCCCAGCAAAGGTCTAGATTTTTCAGCCTGGGAAATAGACATGCAAAATCTTCTGGTTGTTCAGATGGGAGCCCTGTGTGCTACAGGCTATAGATCCCTCGACAATTGCAAAAAAAAAAAAAGGCTTATGCCACTGTCCTGACTTTTATATAACAATTTAATAATTTATAAGAATTACACCTGAGAGAGGATTTCAAAATACGGTATTTTAATTGTATCTATGACACTGATAGCATCAATTTGCACCAATCCAATTGTCAAAACTAAGCGTTTGATTATATGTCACTTTACTCATGCATTTGTCATATAAGGCTTTCGTCTTAGACATAATCAAAAATTTAGTTTTAGTGGAATTGCAAGACATCTACATGAAAATTGGAAGCTGAAAATTGATACTATGTGTCCAGGAAACACATTTTATAAGATTTAGAAAACCTATCTACAATGATTGTAGTACAATCCCTTTAAGGCGATGTTTCAAGAGATATATGTATAAGATACTGTATACATATATATATAGTGGATCTTGTATTTGGACCATAATGTACACATGACTAATGTAGAGTCAGTCACAATCATGTGTATACTTTACATGGTTCTGTTTTTTTTTATTATGTCATAACTCGTTAAAAGTTTGTCAGCTAACGGCCTTTAAGCAAAAAAAAAGGTCTTATTTAAAATTGTGCAATAAAATTAGAAATTTTTTAGCTTAAAAAGAACCCCTAATTCTTAATCCCATGTAACTTTTTGTTTTAAAAAAAAAAAAAAAACTAAATACCTTCAAAAGCATCTGTATATCCTTCAGCCATCGTTTTCTACAAAAGAAAGTTATAGTACTGGGGTATTCCATAATCTTTGGACAAATAAATGCATACCGGTATCATTTTAGTGACAAAAATTAATCAATTTACAAGCAAACTATTTAAGAACAAAATATATCTTTTGTAGGCTACTCAACGTAAAGTTACAAATACCGAAGGCCTACATTTGAAATCCCAAACAGATCTTCAAACCAATATGGAATGACTGTACCCAAGTTCTTCAAAGTTTTCATCATTTTAAAAACTTAAGTGTGTAAGTGCACTGATCCGTTGGACAATATGAAGTGACAAATAAAGAAAGTGTAGTATAAATTTCCATCAAGTTTAACCCTCTCCAAGATTATTGGCAGATCATAAATCAATATCATTATCTAATGTTTATACAAAACTTGGACTAAGTATTGGTTTCCTTCAAGACAGGCGTACTGATTATGGGTGTTTAAAATACCTGTAAATCAGTGGCATCGCCAGCTCTTTAGGCTAGAAGTACAAATAACTTAAGAGACAGAATAACTCAAAGTTGGGACAAATGTCGAGGTTTAAAAAAGCAACAGGTCTGCAGAAGGTTTATATGACGCAAACCTGCCATAGAATGTCTGAGAGGATTCTCCAAGAAAATTATTTCCAAATAGAATTGGTTTATTCTATTCACGTATATTTTGAGAAAAATGTGTAACAAGTAAAATACCGGTATTTAATTTGTTAGAAATGAAGTGGATGTACAAAATATTATTCAGCCAATGGATTCAGGAAGAAAAATAAAACAAATTATTCATTTTTACTTAATATCTAGAGAAACAATGAGAATGTACACAGGAAATTCCTTCAATTTAAAAAACTTAGCTTATATAAACCGAAAAAGATTTCCACTCCAAGAGGCAATATAGATTTTCATTGACAATAAATAGTCAGATAAAATTTATTATTTTATTGTGTATAAGCCCAATTTAGACATTATGTAGTTCACTTATTTCTTCACTTATGATTATGGACAATGACCCAAATATGAGAAAAGAATACAAAAAAAATAGTGCTATATTATGCTCCTGTTATTTTTAACCAACAAGGCATTTGCTTCTGACATTTCAACGGTTGAACAACTGTAGATTCCTCATATTGTACTGTGTGAAAAGATTTACTTTTTGCTGAAACTTACTGTTTTATTGTCAAACGAAATCAGAACTCATTATTGAGTGTAAAGGGCAGCCATTGAATGTTTACATTTTACTGTTGCCACCTGGTGGATTTTTCCAGCAATCATATTAAAGGGAAATAATTTTATGAAAAGTTAAAGGGATAATAGGCGTTAGAACGAACATAAAATTTTAAGTTCACTCAAATTTGGACAATAACAGTATATATCCATCAGTGGACTTACCTATACATCAAAATCCCTCTAAAATCCGATAAATCCCCAAAATAAAGTAGTTAATCATAAAACGCTTGAGCCATCCATCAAGCGATTTTCAAATCGTGTAAATATAAAGGGAAGTAACTCTAACATGTGGGTTTTCACGCGTCCTTGACCCCTACTGTTGAATTCCACAATGATGTTTTAGCGTTGATTTACCAGACGTTTTTATTCTCAAACTGAAATCGTCGCTGGCTCACTTTTTTTTTTAAATTCCGAATATATTTTTATTGTGGCTTTTTAAAATTTGGTAAAGTGTGGGATGCATACTTATTTTACTAATAGTCAATATGAAACACATATATAAGCCGTAGGACGAGTGTATTCTAACGCCTATTATCCCTTTAAGTGCCTAGCATAATGGTAGTCTTTGAAATACTTATCTAATGAAACATTTCAAAATAAAATTAAAATTGAATAGCATTGCAATGGCTACATTATACACATTATTCAAAGACAATGGCGGGATATAATACATGAAGTCTTTAAAGGGGCACAGTCTTGATTTGTTTCGGACAATCATCCGACAGCCTCAAACACATGAAATCTTTTGTTTAGTTAATCAGAAATAGTCTACAGAGCTTACCTTTGAAATTTGAGCCTTCAAATCCATGGGTATACATATTTATCCGTGTTTGAAAATCATAATGTCTTAAGATATTATGAACGTCCCGCCATATTGGAAAATCAAAGAGTTATAAATAGACTACTGCGCAGGCCCACACTGATAAAACAAAAAGAAAGTACATGTAATAACAATTGTAGATTTTGTCAACAGGACACACAATTTTCAGATTGACTGAAGACCAGCCGCGTACAGCACGGAAAAAAATAAAAACTGAAATTTTTTAGGTATATTTCAAGGTATTTTGCGATTTTCTTAAAGCTTGATTATTTCTGAGGACTGTTTAAATGTAACAAAGGCACAAAACGACCCCTAAAAATCAAGATTGTGCCCCTTTAATATTACTGAGCTAGAACTAGAACTGATATTTTGCCTATCTGCATATAGTTTTGCAGAGACGCTCCTGTGTAATAGACCCGAAACTAACAGAAATACTTTTCATACAAGGTTGAAAATTCAGTTTTTAATTCAAAGTAACATGACCACAAAATAAGCATTTAATTAAGAATAAAAACCTTAATTTTGAATTATAAACTTTAATTTATAAGATGAAAATTCCCGTAGTTTTTTTTATTAAAAACATTCATTTTCTCCTTCTGTTTTTCTCCATTGTTTTTTTTTTTTTTTTTTTTTTTTTTTTTTTAAAAAACTTTAATTTTCACCAGTAGATAATTAAAAAAATTAAAAAAAAGTGAATGATATCGTTTGTGAGCCACCGTATATTCGTAAAAACTATCTCTTATATGCATTCTTGTTCAATCGACGATATATGTATGGAGGGGAATGATGACAGTTCCAACATTAAAAATGCCACCCCCCTCTAGATAATCTTGATTTGACCGTTTGTAGAGTGCGGTTTTGATTATGAGGTTAGGCCTACAATAACTTATATACAGGCTATTTTGGAGAAATATTTAGAGGTGCAACATTATTGACGTCTACAAACTTTACAAGTTTTTGCCAAAGCAAATCAAAAGTGTAACAGTAACGTTTACCTAATAATTAACTTCTTGATTCTTAAACATCCTGGACAACGCTTTGTTAAGAGCCTACTATTACATAATGTATTAATGAATGGAATGAAGAATGGAATATCGGATATTTTATAATTTGTTTCAAGGAGCTGAGAATGTAGTATTTTCTGACTTACAACGCGCTTAAATAAAAAATGCTAAATGAATTATCGTTCCTATCGTTAAAACTTTGTTACCGTGAAAGGTTTTGATTGATAGTTTGTAGACGCCACTAATGTTGCACCTCTAAATATTTTTCAGAAATAGCCTATATAAGTTATTGTAGGCCTTACCTCATAATCAAACGACCGATTAGGGTTCAACCTGCAAAAAAAAAAAAACACATACATGTATATATAATATAATGCCTCATTAAATGTCACCCCTTTATAGGTACGTTTGGGCAGGATAATATTTTATAAAGAGTCTATGGGTTACCCGAATGACCCCATGAAAAATATAAAATCTTGTTTCATTTCTTTAATAAACGTCTGTTTAAATTGTTTTCACTTGGAAAATGTCATTCAGGGAACTCGTAGGCACCTATAATAGACTATCCTGTCAGAGGCAAATTAATAGAAACATTGTCTGCCGTTTTGCATACCAACGATACATTCATTTACTAATTAATGCAATTAAAACTGCGGATATACATAAAACAAAAATTCAAAAATTTGCAATTTAGGGCAACAACGTAAGATCGGTAATGGATTATCCACTCAGCGTAAAGGGTTCGGCAAACCATTATTACTTATTTCGTTATAATAACGTTACATGACAATGCTTACATTATTGGACACTATTGGAAGAAGTAAAAAGACATTTTAGTAACATTTTACTAAATTTTCACCCTTGAAAATGTTTAAGCGGATCAATTATTCGCTAAGTACTTAAAGGGGCCCAGGCTTTATTTGTTTCAGACAATCATCCGACAGTCTCAAACACATGAAATCTTTTGGTTAGCTAATCAGAAATAGTCTACAGAGCTTACCTTTGAAATTTGAGCCTTCAAATCCATGTGTATCCATAATTATCCGTGTTTGAAAAATCATAATGACTTAAGAAATTACGAACGCCCCGCCATATTGGAAAACGGTTCGTCTTGATAATCAAAGAGTTATCCTTCCCGTCGTGCAATAGCGGTCATCTGTATAAACAGAATACAATGCATTTTTCAATTGTAGACTTAGTCAACAGGACACACAATTTTCAGACTGACTGGAGACCAGCCGCGTACAGCACGGAAAAAAATGAAAAGTGAAATTTTTTGTTTGAGGCATATTTCAAGGTATTTTGCCATTTTCTCAGAGCTTGAATATTTCTGAGGACTGTTGAAATGTAACAAAGGCCCAAAACGACACCTAAAAATCAAGCCTGGGCCTCTTTAAATGTCGTAGTCGTATAATCATAGATGCGCAGTTAATAAGTCGTTATGTTCTTTCAGAAATGGTTGACGCTCGTGACAAATTGCTCAAAAGTGGAAGGTGTGCTGTTCAATATTAAAGATCTGATACACGTGTAACTCCTTTTTACCAGAGGAAAGAGGAAAGGAAATCAGGGACTGGATTGTGTAGGTATGGAATGAATCCAAAAACGACCTTAACAAAATACTGAACGACAGGACAGAACTAAAGAAATCTTGCAAATGCCAGGGTAAGTTTTGATCCCAGTTCTATATATCTGGTCACAAATTCAGCTAACAATATTGTCGGACCATAAGATGATAAAATGAGACTACTACAGTATATCCTGCTCATACGACCACCTTTATTAAGAGCCCACCTTCAATAAGCAACCACAATAAATTCCCCCCTACGAGTTTTCAATGTAATTATCGACTAATAAGCGGCCACCTTCATTACGCGACCAGCGGCCATGTATTTATATTCCCAATTGATTAAAATAACTCAATTATGCGACCATGACACTTTTGATTATCTCCCGTAACAAAAATCACGTTCACGCGTCGGTGATATTCAATGAGATTATCGCTAATTGTTAATAAATAAATACAATTGTATACAATTGACGATTATATTAGCAATTACTTTAAGTTGAGTTGTCGCCCAATAAAAAGTGTACTGCGGCCCTTTTTTCAAGCTGATTTTATAAACACATCGTAATCATACTTTCAAATTAAAATTTCAAAGAAGCGGTTGCCTAGCAAGATACTCCCACTTTAAAATATATTTTCTGTTTTAACACAGGCAGAAACTCCAACATTATTTAGGTCTTATCCAAGTTCTCATAAATAAATGTTCACACCAAATTTGATTCAAATCAGATGAAACCTAGTCTCTATTGTATTTACTAGCTAATTTTCATGAGTTTGGACTAAGTCAAGGGCAATAACTCAAATATAGTTCATAGAAAAATAGTAAATATTGAACTTGTTCAAGATCTCAGCAATAAAAATGATCACATCAAATTTCATTCAAATCAGATGAAAACTGTATTATCAATCGCAATCACAAGCCAATTT
This sequence comes from Nipponacmea schrenckii, assembly GCA_030562195.1. NCBI lineage: Eukaryota > Metazoa > Mollusca > Gastropoda > Lottiidae > Nipponacmea > Nipponacmea schrenckii. The sequence continues at coordinate 14,755,646 of CM060199.1, read as the reverse complement.
CGCAGTGTTTTGACAAAGTCAAGTGCAATAACTCAAAAACAGTTTATCAAAAAATCTTTAATTTCGAACTTGTCCGAGATCTCATCAATATAAATGATCACAGCAAATTTCATTCAAATCGAATGAAAAATGTAGTCTCTATAGCGTTTACAAGCCAATTTTAACGCGTTTTGGCTAAGTCAAGAGCAATTACTCAAAAACTGTATATCGAAAAATCGCCAATTTCGAACTTGTCCGAGATCTCTTCAATATAAAGAATCACAGCAAGTTTCATTCAAATCCATTGAAAACTGTTGTTTCTTATCGCGTTCACAAGCCAATTTTGACGTGTTTTGACTAAGTCAAGTACAATAACTCAAAAACCGTTCGTCGAAAAATCGCTAATTTCGAACTTGTCCGAGATCTCATCATAATAAATAAGTCAATTTTGACGCGTTTTGACTAAGTCAAGTACCGTACATAAATCAAAAACCGTTCATCGAAAGATTGACAATTTCGAATTTGTCCGAGATCTCATCAATATAAATGATCACAGCCAGTTTATTCAAATCCGATGAAAACTGTAGTCACTTTTGCGTTCACAAGCAATTGTCGACGGACCGACGTACCGACGAACCGACAGGGGTGACGACAATATACGATCGCATTATAATGTGGGCGTATAAAAGCAATATAGTTAAAGACAGCTGCTTACTTATTAGTTTTACCATGTACATTATAAATGGATGTGATTGTCTTCACTTGAATTTGGAAATAAAAATCTGTTCTCGGTTTAATGCTCACAGATCAGACATTAATTTAAAACAGGCAAGCCTGTTTCTAATCATTTAAATCTTGACGACCATTCACTTCACGATATCACCCTAACCCCAATTGAGAGCATAGAAATCGACTTGCCCGAAGATGAAACTCCAAATTCCGTCAATCTAGAAAGCCCATTGGATTGAGACATTAAATACAGAAAGGCCAAAAAGACTTAATATTCACCATAGTGCGGGCCATCCCTCCCTTTCCCGAAATTTAATCAAAATTCAAGAAAAATCTTTCATCGTTTACCGATAATTCTTGTCAACCTCTCAGACAAATAGGCTACCAATATAAATGTGAGCGTATTACCATGTCCATCGCTATTTTTAACATTCTAAGAAAAAAGTTCACCATCTATTTCTCTTTAAACTGTCTTCTTCAATACAGTCTGCTTCATTGTTTCAAACACCAAACAGTAGCTATTCTGATTGGATCAAAATTCAAAGCAACCAATTAAAATTCAGAATTTCCAACCAGCAAAATCTGAAGCACAAATCACTACCATCCAATCCTTGTCCACTACAGTGAGTCTTATCTGAACACTTTTCACCCACACTATTGTTTCAACATATTCAAATCTTTACATAAGCAGTACAGGGAGTTTAAACCGCCATTAAGGATATCAATAAGAAATATGTTATATAAAGATGTTTTGGTAAGTATTATTTAGTAAAGGGTTGTTTTGTTATATATATTTACTCCTAAATCATTCTTTATGTAAAACGTTAACCCCGAAAACTAATTCAAGAGTTTATTATATACATAAAGCCTATTATAGAAACATTTTCAGGTGAAACTTTTGATCACTGTCTTGTTTACTGACCCTTTTAGGTTTTAAAAACGTCTAGTTATAGTTTTATATGTTTAAATGACGTTACTGGTTTTCATTTTAAGTAAGCAATTCTTATATTTCTTTCCATATCAACATAATTGGAGCACAACAGGAAGACTACAAAGAAGATACAGTGGATAATCCAAGCAAAAAATTGAGAAAAGAATTAGAATACGCAGAATAATGAACAAAAAACATCAATTGGGAATTGTAAGTGTTCTTTTATTTAATTCTGTGAGGAATTTACTAATGGGATTAAAATGTCCTTTTCTGTTGCTTTAAAGAAATATAATCTAATTTTTTTGAAAGAAAATTTTAGCTTTACAATTGCCGACATACATCAGAATTTGGATAGTATATTTTCATATCCAGTGATTTTAATTTCCAATTCCAGATGGAAACAACGTCATCTAAATTAGTACCAACCAACTGTTTTTAGCCAAGATCTTTTGAACGTAAAATTTATCATCTGACAAACCATTTGGCTGTTGTAAACTCAGAATTCCAGAAAGTAAACAGAATTTAGAAAGTAAACAGAATTCCAGAACGTAGAGAACTAGAGTCAGGTAAGAAGTGATATTTATAAATTCTGAAATAATAACACAATATACATATTCCAATACCAATAAATTGATTTGATACTGAAATTTTCAGTATTATCAATCATTGATAAAACATTATACTCTCACTTCAGTACTGAAAAAATTTGCACTAAAAGAACCTTATATAACATATATTGCCAAAGACTATTGTACATGGTAACACAAATGCTAATGCCTGTGTCAGTGCTTCATGGAGTTGTATCTGTGTCAGTTTTAAACCTTAAATACCTAAAGCACAATTTCTACATCAAGACAGATAGGAATGGATTCGTGGTTCTACTACTACTACCTGCTTAAATGGCCCTTACATTGTTAGAAGCATGCTCGATTCTATTTCAGCCAACATTCGTAAATTTCAAATAACTTTCATATAGAACTTAAAGAGCACGCCCCCTTGTCTGTAAGACATCTAAGATATAAGTTAACAAAACTAGTTTCAGAGTAGTTTTCTTCCATTTCCAGATTCTCAGTTTATACCATAGTTTTCTAAGTAACTAACATAGTTTTTGAAGTTAATATCATAATCTTGGAAGTTAATACCATAGTTTTCTAAGTAAATATTATAGTTTATCAGCCGAAACCATCGTTTCTAGGTTGACTCCTTAGTTTCTCAGTTGAAACTTTAGTTTCTCAGTTGATACCATAGATCCAAGAATTTCCCGCTTTGAATCAGTTGAAATTAATTTTTAAACGAAGTTATTTCATGTAATTTTCGTATAAAAGTTTTAAATTAAGCTCTTAAATAATGGTTTTTAGACATTAGAACGAGTAACTCCGGGCTTGTTGCTTTTAAAATGGTGAAATCTTACAATTAGTTTCTGGAAAATGAATTAAAATTAATAACTTTTGGCGTGTTGTTTTTAAAATATACTGGTTTGGTAGATGTCTCATTTCTATGTAAAACATTGAAGGTCGTTCTTTTTATCTTGTAAGCCGAATTATTTCTTTGGCTCAAATTTATGAAAACTTCACATCAAAATCTATCCAAATGTGTCCCTGAACATATTTAAAAGTTGTAACTTAAAAAATCCAATAGTTAATTTAATTATTTAAAAGTTTACATAAACATCTTAGATCTATATTGTTTTTGTTAGACGTAAGAAATCTACTGAACAGAGATAAGCGAAATAAACGTGTAATTAAATTTGGTACTCTCCGTTTATCATTAACCCTTTTAAAACTAATTAAATTTGATCAAGTAGATACAATTAAGTAGGATGTTCACGAAATATATTACATTTATATTTGTTACATATTACCCCTTTAAATTTAGCTTGTACTTACGACATATTTTTTTACATTCTGTCGTCCCTGTGATAGAATGGAATGAAAATAAAGAGGATAGTTTATGTTTTACAATAGTAGAAATTGGGACACAACAAAGTTTTTCCTTTGATTTCAAACATATAACAAAGGTTTTTATTTTGTCTTGAAGAATTTCAATTTATTTCAGATTTAAAGAGATTTTATGTTATTGAGCGGACTGTATCTAAGAATCATACCTTTGGAATTAAATAGATTTAGATGTAGTTGAAGTTTTGCTTTAGGAGAAAGTATCGCCCTAATTTAATCACAATAATAAAAAAACTTCTTAATTAGCATCATTGCTGATAAACAAAGTTTTAAAAATAAATGTAACCAAAAATAAACCTTTGATCAAAGATCACGAAGGGAAGAAAGTAGATTCTGGTTGCGATTAAACCAGGCAGGTGTGTGGACTAGGTCTTAGTCTACGATATCTAGGGCAGTCTATAAGGATCATAAAATAATAATAATAAGCCCAAAGAGGCATAGGAGCTAAGTCAACATCCTCCGGATCTGGGCATCTAGAGATGGCCAATAAGACCTCCTGGCCTTGATCTTTGCCAGTAAGAAATTGGTTCTACTACCAAGGACTTGGTCCTAAAAGCTGTTTATCACCCTAAAAGTTCTGAAAGTACTGAAAGCTGAGTTACTTCTAATCCTAGTTGACCACATCTAATCCCTCTGTATTCGTGTTCGAAATAAAAATTATAATCACCAAGTTGTTATTAGAAGTCCTTTTCTAAATTTCCAGAATGAAATAGACAGGACTGGCAATTTGGTTTATATCTTGAATGTCTTCCCTTCATTTGGTTACAAATTATCTTTTAAAAAAGTATCATACAGTTTGGCGGTTTGAACAATAAATGCTATTACTGTATTAAAAAAGGTTTTGAGCAATGCTTCGTGAAATTATACAAGTCACTACACTTGATCATCTGGTACTTTAAAGGGTGTTTCTCAGAGAAATCTAGTCTCAGACACAGAAAATACTTCTTTAAGAATTTAAATTGATTCCGTTTTACAAGACAAAGTAAAAATATATTTAAAAATAAAATAAAATATATATCTTTATCGTTGTTGTATAAAGGAACATCTGAGGACTGATTCTAGTCTGTCACAATTTCTAGCGTAAAGATACTGTCTTTCTCCTTATTAACTTTCATTTCATTCACACATACAGGTAGAAGATAGAAAAGTTAAGGAATGAATAAGAATCCAGGGTTTTTTTCTTTACATGAATGATATTTTGCAACAAAAGAAATTTTATTATATAGCTAAAAATTACATCCCCTCCTCACCATTTACGGAGATTATTGATAAGAAATAAATCTCTCATCCAAACAAATGTCTAAAATCAAGGCAATAAATCAATTTATTTGTATATTTTTTTTCTTTGGCTTCAATTTATGAAAACTTCACATCAAAATATATCCAAATGTGTCCCTGAACATATTTTAAAGTTGTAACTTAAAAAATCCAATAGTTAATTTAATTATTTAAAAGTTTACGTAAACAAATTAGATCTATATTGTTTTTGTTAGGCGTAAGAAATCTACTGAACAGATTTAAGCGAAATAAACGTATAAGTAAATTTGCTTCTTTCCATTTATCATTAACCCTTTTAAAACTACATGTAATTAAATTTGATCAAGTAGATACAATTAAGTAGGATGTTCAAGAAATATATTACATTTATATTTGTTACATATTACCCCTTTTAATTTAGCGTGTACTTACTACATATTTTTTGCATTCTGTCGTCCCTGTGATAGAATGGAATGAAAATAAAGAGGATAGTTTATATTTTACAATAGTAGAAACTGAGATACAACAGTTTTTTCTTTGATTTCCAACATTTAACAAAGGTTTTTATTGAAGAAATTTGAAGAATTTCAATTTATTTTAGATTTAAAGAGATTTTATGTTATTGAGCTGACTGTATCTAAGAATCATACATTTAGAACTAAATAGATTTAGATGTAGTTGAAGTTTAGCTTTAGGAGAAAGTATCGCACAATCCTAATTTAATCGCAATAAAAATAAACTTCTTAATTAGCATCATTGCTGATAAACAAAGTTTTAAAATAAATGTAACCAAAAATAAACCTTTGATCAAAGATCACGAAGGGAAGAAAGTAGATTCTGGTTGAGATTAAACCAGGGAGGTGTGTGGACTAGGTCTTAGTCTACGATATCTAGGACAGTCTATAAGGATCATAAAATAATAATAATAAGCCCAAAGAGGCATAGGAGCTAAGTCAACAAGCAGTTGCGGAGCCAGCTTTACGTCCCAGGGGGGGGGGGGGGCGAGATTTCTGAGGTTGCCCGAATTTCGAACTTAGTTATGAGAGTTTTCTTCGAGAGAAACACTATTGTTATTGGCAGAGTATTTTCACTCTTTCTAGAACACATGATACTACCCCCTTAGGAGATCCATAAGTATTCAGTTTAATTTACGGGATGTACTGTTTTCACCCGATTTTGAATGAGATTTTCGGCTAATGGATATGTTATGTTTGTATGGATTTTTTCATTTCGATTTTTTTTTTAAATTTCAATTATCATAGATATCAACTTTAGTCATACATAGCTTTTCCTTTTTTTCATCGTTGAAAACGTCTGAATGACTTTGTCGAAATCAACATCTTTGGCAAAATTCCTTTCTATATTTATCAAAGATAAATTTGAGAGCCTGTCTTCAGCCATTGTTGATCTCAGATAATTTTTTATTAGTTTCAATCTACTAAAGCTTCTCTCACTGGCAGCACTGGATACAGGGATTGTCAAAAATATTTTATACAAAATCGTCAAATTGGGAAATGCAGTATCCATGGATATTTACATGTCAAATCAATTAATTTCTCAAAAACAGATGAACATTCTTGTGGACTTTCCGGAATTTCAGTTCCACTTATATCAGGTGTGTTGGAACATGTTGGTTTATCGCAACATTCACGGACTGTGCCTCCGGATACATTAGCTGATTGGGAAGAAGGGTCACAATCATCAATTAGATGTGTTTCCACTTCACTGTGCTCGCTACTAATTACTTCACTTACATTCTGATTACTTTCTGAAGATGTGCTAGTATGTGTTTTCCCGAAAAAACTACTTAATTGTGGCTGAGATTTATCAATTATTTGTTGAACTGGTGTAAAAGTAATAGTATCCCCCAAGTGTAAGCGTTTTACGTGACTTTCTTTATAATCGGAATCAAGTTCCTTGCCGCATGCATCACATGCAACCCGTTGTCGATACAATCGTTTACGTGTAGAAGACATTGTTTTGATTTCTGTGTCAATTTGCTACATTGCAACAGTGCAAGTTATAACCAGGCCAAACAATTCTTGACAAAAGACAAAAATATTTTTGAACAATTTTTAGTGCGTGTTTATCGATGATCGATTGAAGATAGAACAGGTGTTATTCTAACGAAATTTCACTCTGAAATGATCACAGCTAGAGGACACGCAATGTTATGTGATTATAATGATAATTATGATCTTTTTTCCAAGGGAAGTAAGCTAGGGAACTCATGTGTTTTTAGTTGAAACCTTATCAAACTTATTTATTTTACATATTTTTTTATTGGTGGAATAATAGTTTAGAACTTTTTTTTACACAAAAAAACCCAAAGTGATTAAAATGATCTATTTTCCAAGGGAAGTAAGCCAGGGAACTCGTGTGTTGTTAGTTGAAACCTTATTAAACTTATTTATTTTACATTTTCTTATTGGTGGAATTTTTATTGATTTATTTGATTAATAAATGATCTATTTTCCAAGGGAAGTAAGCCAAGGAACTTGTTAACTTTTTAGGTGAAACCTTACCGAATTGTCTTAATTTAAGGCAATTCGGGCACCGATTTCCATTTTTTTAAACAAATATTGTATGTCATACAATATTTATTGAAAAATTTGAAATATGTGCCCGAATTGTCTTTTTTTGGTTGTGTAAAAAAAAGTTCTACTTTCGGGCTGCGATTTCAATTTTTGAAATATGTAAAATATAATCATAGCAATGACATTCGGGCAGTGATTTCGATCCTTAAATAATATGAATTATGAAATATTATTATAGGAGAATAAAATTGGGCTATCAATTTAAAAAAATACAGTTATAGTAATATAGGATATTCGGGCAAAGATATGATTTCATTTTTAAATTCCAAAAAAAAAAAAAAATTTGGCGGTTAAATTTTTTTTTTTTTAAATGCCTTGCCCGAAAAACTAGCCTTTGGGGCTGCGAGGGGGGCGGCTGCCCCACCTGCCCCCCTGTGGCTCCGCCACTGTCAACAAGCTCCGGATCTGGGTATCTAGAGATGGCCAATAAGACCTCCTGGCCTTGATCTTGATTTTTTTTTTTTGACTCAAATTTATGAAAACTTCACATCAAAATCTATTCAAATGTGTCCCTGAACATATTTAAAAGTTGTAACTTAAAAAATCCAATAGTTAATTTAATTATCTAAAAGTTTACGTAAACATCTTAGATCTATATTGCTTTTGTTAGGCGTAAGAAATCTACTGAACAGATTTAAGCGAAATAAACGTGTAATTAAATTTGGTACTCTCCGTTTATCATTAACCCTTTTAAAACAAATTAAATTTGATCAATAGATACAATTAAGTAGGATGTTTAAGAAATATATTACATTTATATTTTGTACATTTTACCCCTTTTAATTTAGCGTGTACTTACTACATAATTTTTGCATTCTGTCGTCCCTGTGATAGAATGGAATGAAAATAAAGAGGACAGTTTATATTTTACAATAGTAGAAATTGAGATGCGACAAAGTTTTTCTTTGATTTCCAACATATAACAAAGGTTTTTATTGAAAAAATTTGAAGAATTTCAATTTATTTCAGATTTAAAGAGATTTTATGTTATTGAGCTGACTGTATCTAAGAATCATACCTTTAGAATTAAATAGATTTAGATGTAGTTGAAGTTTTGCTTTAGGATAAAGTATTGCACAATCCTAATTTAATCACAATAATAAAAAAAAAACTTATTAATTAGCATCATTGCTGATAAAAAAAGTTTTAAAAATAAATGTAACCAAAAATAAACCTTTGATCAAAGATCACGAAGGAAAGAAAGTATTGGGATTAAACCAGGCAGGTGTGTGGACTAGGTCTTATTGTACGATATCTAGGACAGTCTATAAGGATCATAAAATAATAATAATAAGCCCAAATAGGCATAGGAGCTAAGTCAACAAGTTCTGGACCTTGGTATCTAGAGATGGTCAATAAGACCTCCTGGCCATGATCTTTGCCAGTAAGAAATTGGTTCTACTACCAAGGACTTGGTCCTAAAAGCTGCACATCACCCTAAAAGTTCTGAAAGCTGAGCTACTTCAAATCCTAGTTGACCCCATCTGATCCCTCTGTATTTGTGTTCGAAATGAAAATTATAATCACCAAGTTGTTATTAGAAGTCCTTTTCTAAATTTCCAGAATGAAATACTGTAGACAGGACTGGCAATTTGGTTTATTTCTTGAATATCTTCCCTTCATTTGGTTACAAATTATCTTTAAAAATGTATCATACAGTTTGGCGGTTTGAACAATAAATGCTATTACTGTAATAGGCTTTGTGCAATGCTTCATGAAATTATACAAGTCGCTACACTTGATCATCTGGTACTTTAAAGGGTGTTTCTCAGAGAAATCTAGTCTCAGACACAGAAAATACTTCTTTAAGAATTTAAATTGATTCCGTTTTACAAGACAAAGTAAAAATATAAAAAT
>CM060199.1:14126071-14145841 GCA_030562195.1 Nipponacmea schrenckii | reverse complement strand
AAAAAAAAAAAACTAGAGCCGTACGCCTAACGGCACTGAAGCAGTGCGTTCCATTCAGGGATTCGTTCGTTAAGCAAAAGACAAAAAGGATTTATTAAAACAAAAAAATGTGCATCAGAAATGGATTTTGATTTCATAAAAAACGCTCTCATACCCCCCTTTTCCCCCTTTCCCCCTCCCCATCCTCAGCCCTCATCATCAATTAAGATAGATAATAAGTTAAAATCATAATAAAAAATGGATAGAGGGTCGTTTAATCTAAAAAAGATATCCGGATCGCCGAAACTCATATTTGTAAATCGCCAAAACGTAGATAATTATACCCAATACATTGTAGATAGTTTTATATATTAAATTCGCAATTTTCAGATGGCGATGAAACCAAAAGTAGATATCGTACAAAAAATATATATATAGCATTGGATAGACAATGTCGAAGCTATATACAAATCGAAAGGTCACTAATGGTTCAAGTTGTCTTAAGTCGCCAGGGTATAACATTGAGACACCACATAAATAGCGCGGCCTAACATTTTAAAATTTATATTTAATAGAGTTTCATCCCTTAGACCATTATTCCAGTCAACTGTATATTATTGTTGCATAATTATAAGAGATAAAATTTAAAATTCTAAAGGTTGTAATTTCGTTCCAAATATTCAATATTTACATCACCCACAACAGGAAAAACATATATAACAACTTTGAATCATTTTAACTGGATGTAGAACGATTAAACTAAAAAATAATTTCAGATCGCTGAAACTTATATCTTGTAGGTCGCCCAAATGCAACACATTAAACAGATTGTTTTATAGGGAAAATTCGCAATTTTCAAATGGCGATAAAAGCGGAAGTATACATCTTACAATAAAGCTTTATATATCATTGGATAGATCTTCTCGAGACCTATCATATTTGTACAGGTCAAAAATTCGTCAAAGGTCAACGTCACAATATACGACCCTTCAAAGTTTTTAAAAAATTTAATCGTTAAAAAATTAAAATCAAAATCAAAATTCAAAAATCGGTTTCCATATATATTTCGGCAATCGGTTATAGATTCTATATACATCAAAATAACACAAATCAAATAATCCCCCGAGATCCTATTTCGATTTAAAGAAAAACACGCACAGTTAGTATAGAAGAAATTACAAATTTTGAAATTTTTAAACGCGCAATTTTGATTAAAATACCAAGTGTGATATATTAATGAAAAGATGACATTAAACGTAAAAGGAATATGTAAGAAATTCTGTGCTATGTAAATTAGGTCACGTGATAGGGCTCTTTAAAGTTAAAATTCGTGATTTTCAATTGGCTGCAAAACCGGAAGTAAACACCGGACAACAAAAGTGAAGATACCATTGGATACATATAATCAAGGGCAACAACCTATGTTCAGGTCAAAAGGTCACCGAAGGTCAAAGTCGCGAAATATGAACCTTGAAAGTTTTGACAATTACTGGAAAATTTCAACCGGAAATAAAAGAAAAGCAAAGGCGAAATTCAAAAATCCATTCCCATACTTTTTTGCGCAATCGATAGATGTTTTAAGAAAACTTAAATTTATGCAAATTTGATTTAACCCTGAGGCCCCATTTTGAGTTTTACAAAAGTTAGTCATATCAAGATGGCGGCTGATCCGTTACTTCCGGTTCGGATTTTTTTAATTTAGCATCATTTAATAGACAATTGTAGCTAATTGCAAAAGCAATTTTTTCAATATCTTCAATATTCCGGAAGTGCAAAATTCAACTTTAAAAGCAAATAACTTCAAAACCGGAAGTAATATCTAAATTTTGAAAATTAATTATAGTTCGCAATCAAAATGTCTATATATCTGTAAGTTTTCAAGTCGATCGAAAGAAAACTGTAGAAGTAAAAAAATGCTAAAAATTCAAAATTCAAAAAGTCAGCGACAAAGTTGGGAAATGTTTAATTCTCAATTTCCTATCTTTTAGAACTTAGTTCAATGTAGTTATCTAAAAAAGAACGATCAAAATCGGATCAAAAATAAAGCCGCAAATTGAAAAACAAAGAAAAACTTTGGAATGCGCTACGTCATTTCCTGTTTACAAAAAATGCATCAAATTACATTCATTAACATTACTTTCACGAGTACGACAAGAAAATCGAAAGAGTGAATTCATAGCACATGTAGTTTTGGCTGGGCGCTCTGGGAAGAATTCGAAAAAAAAAAAAAAAAAAAAAAAAAACATTTCGAAAACAAAGCAGTGCGTTCGAATGAACGCACTGCAACTAGAGCCACACGTGGCACAGAGTGGGACTTTGCTAACGTTGCAAAATTGCAACAAACAGGCCGAAACATCTGATTTTCTGGGAGAAACTGGCCAAAGCAACGAGATATCTGTGTGCAAAGAATTTTTTGGAAAAATGTTATTTTCTACAGATGTAAAGCGCTGACCGATATAACTGGTAAATTGGAAGTTTACCCGTATGTGCAACGCCCATCTAATTTACTTTTGCGTAAATCTAATCTCATACAAAATATATATTCATGGTACAAATTTGAAGCTTGTACATCTAATAGATCACGAGATATACACAAATACGTTTCAAAAAAGCAAAATGTACTTTAATTTTAAAAGTCCAAAAATTAAATTTTCATTTTAAAAACTTTTGTTGTGCATCGCTGGAAAGAGGACAAAAGGCGCCTTCGGAATGTGAAAAAAATAACCCTCTAAATTAATTAGGTCACGCTCTAGAGCAGTCCAACTTTGCAAATTTTGCTGCTTTCGAGCAGCTATAAAACCGGAAATAGACGTCAGAAGTCTAATGCCAAATTGTCAACTGATAGCTAAAGTCAGTGACCAATGACCTTGTAAAGGTCAAGGTCACCAAAGGTCAAAGTCACTAGAAATAAGCCCCCAAACTAAAAAAAAACTGATTTTTTGCAAATGTCGCAAAATTGCAACAAACAGGCAGAAACATTTGATTTTTTGGGATAAACTGGCCAAAGTAATGAGATATATGTATGCAAGGTACTTTTTTGAAAAACGTTATTTACTGCAGCCGTAATTCGCTGACCGATACAAATGGTAAATTTGAAGTTCACTCGGATGTGCCACGCCCATCTCGTTTTTTTGGAGGGGAATCTAATCATATTCAAAATGTATATTCACAGTAAAAATTTGAAGCTTGTACAGCTGATAGATCACGAGATATACACACAAACATTTCAAGGAAGCGAAAATACGGCAAAATGTACTTTTCTTTGCAAAAATCAAAAAATTCAATTTTCATTTTACAAACTTTTGTTCAATATCGTTGGAAAGAGGACAAAAAACAATCTAAGAATCTGAAAAAATTAACACTCTAAATTAATTAGGTCACGCTCTAGAGCAGCCCAAAGTTGCGAATTTTGCTGTTTTCGGGCAGCTATAAAACCGGAAGTAGACGTCGGAGGTCAAAGTTCAAAGTATCAACTGATAGCCAAGGTCAATGACCTTTGACCTACTAAAGGTCATGGTCACCAAAGGTCAAGGTCACGAGAAATAAGCCCCCAAACTTCGAAAAAATTCAACCGGATGTTGCAAAAAAAACAAAAGCAAAATTCAAAAATCGATTTCAAACATTTTGATCGCAATCGACTAAGCTTTCCAGAAATATAAACATCACACAAATCGCTCTTACCGTAGAGGCCCCATTTTGAGTTTTACAAAAAAGTGGCATTTCAAGATGGCGGCCAATGTTTTACTTCCGGTCCGGATTTTTTTTGCTTCGTTTTTTTGTCTTCTAATTTAATTAGGATTGATATAAATTTTGTTGCGATACATCAATTACAGCACAAGTAGGTCAACCGGAAGTTTAAACCCGTTTTACGTTGGCATCGGAAATGAAGCAAAAATTTTGACTCTGCCAATGTTTTCATATTCGTGACACTTGAAGGCACCCAAATTTTCAGATCAATCGGTCTAAAAAAAGCAAAGTTGCAAAAATGTGCAAAATACGGCGAAAAAATGTGTGCTATGAATTTTCGAATTTCGAAATTTTGTAACTGCTATCTTGTTGGAAATTGTTTCAAGTTTTCAAAAATGCAAACCCGACGAAAATCGGTCCAAAAATGCGAGTTCTAGAGCCACTGACCGACTTTTTAGACATGTTGCAATGCAGCACTTCCGGTTTTGCAAAATTGTTCCAATTTATATTTAATAGAAACTTCGCCACAACAGAAGGTGTAGAGAAGTTGTGAAATTGCTGCAACTATTGCAGCCTAGGCTGTGTGCCCTGTGTAAATTTCGAAAAAAAAAAAAAAAAAAAAAAAAAAAAAAAAAATAGATCCCCAGGCTTCGCGAGGTTCTGACGCAGTGCGTAGCAGTTTTGTTATACGCTTTAAAACTACCCCACAAAGTATCTATAGAACACTAACGTTATTTTACAGAGTATAAGTCGTTTTTTTTTTTAAAACATAATTGGTTCGCTGAAACTCGTGTCATGTAGATCGCCCAAACGCATAATTCAACAAACAGTTTTTAACAATGAAATTCGCAATTTTCAAAAGGTGATAAAACGGAAAGTATACATCGTACATCAAAATATAATATATCAATGGATAGATCTTTTCGAGAGCTATCACATTTGTGCTGCTTACAAGGTCACCAAATTTCAAGGTAACAATATACGACCATTCGAAGTTTTTATATATTACTATCAGGTAAATATCAAAATCAAAATCAAAATTCAAAAATCGGTTTCCAAATATGATTCAGAAATCGATATTACATTCTATAGACATCAAAATTACGCGAATCGTAGTATCTCCAGAGGCCCCATTTCGATTTAAAGAAAATTACGCACAGTTAGTAGAGAAGAAATACAAAATTCTCAAATACTAAAAAGCGCATTTTTGATGGAAATATGTGGTTTTATATATCATTACAAAGAGCAGATAAACTGTAATAAGATTCAATATGAATTTTTGTTATTTATAAATTAGTTCACGTGACAGAGCTCTTTAAAAATAAAAATCACAAATTTCAATCGGTTATAAAACCGGAAGTAGACATCGGACAACACATATGAATATATCATTGAATAGATATCATCAAGGGCAATAACTCATGTTCAGGTCACAAGGTCACCAAAGGTCAAGGTCACGAAATACGGGCCTTTGAAATTTTGGTCATTACCAAAAAATTAAAATGGAAATAAAAGAACATCAAAATCAAAATTAAAAAATCGGCTCCCAAATAAAGTTGCGCAATCGACTCTAGTCACAAGATATGAAAAAATAATGAAAATCGCTTTATCACCTGAGGCCCCATTTTTAATTTTACAAAAGTTTAACATTTCAATATGGCGGCTTATCGTTTGCTTCCGGTCTGGATTTTTTCATCTTCGTTTTTTTGTATGACTATTTGTAGCATGTTGCAAAACGAATTTTTGAAATATCTTAAGAATTCCGGAAGTTAGGATTTTAAAATTTACAAGAGAATAACTTCAAAACCGGAAGTGATGTCGAAAATTTGAAAAATTATTTAAGATCGCATTAACAATGTTTATCTACCTGTAAGTTTTCAGGTGGATGAGAATAAAACTGTAGAAGTTGAAAAAAAAGCAAAAATTAAAAATAAAAAAGTCAGCTACAAAAGTAATGAAATTAGCAGTTTAAAACTGCAGTTAAGTAGCTAGCAGTTTAAAGTAGCTAACAAAAGAAGTTCTGTCAAAATCAGCTGAAAAATAGCGGAAATAAACAGCAAAAACCCAAAATAGCGCTATTGCCCACAGCTCGTTTCCCGGGTTTACCTCAATGACGTCATTTTGCATTTAACAAATACAAGTCACGCAGTTTGAATAGCAGACAGCAACAGGTAGTTTGTGGCATGTCGCCTTCTTAGAGAATAATCGAATGTGAAATTCGAAAAAAAAAAAAAACTAGATCCCCAGGCTTCGCGAGGTTCTGACGCAGTGCGTAGCAGTTTTGACATACGCTTTAAAACTGCCCCACAAAGTATCGGTAGAACAGTAACGTTATTTTACAGAATATAAGTCGTTTTATTTCAAAGCATAATTGGTTCGCTGAAACTCTTGTCATGTAGATCGCCCAAATGCATAATTCAAAAAACAGCTTTTAACGATGAAATTCGCAATTTTCAAATGGTGATAAAACGTAAAGTATACATCGTACAACAAAATATAATATATCAATGGATAGATCTTTTCGAGAGCTATCACATTCGTGCTGCTCACAAGGTCACCAAAGGTCAAGGTTAAAATATACGAACATTCGAAGTTTTTATATATTACTATCAGTTAAAATATCAAAATCAAAATCAAAATTCAAAAATCGGTTTCCAAATATAATTCATGAATCGATATTACATACTATGGACATCAAAATTACACGAATCGGAGCTTCTCCAGAGGCCCCATTTCGATTTAAAGAAAATTACGCACAGTTAGTAGAGAAGAAAATACAAAATTTTCAAATACTAAAATGCGCATTTTGGGTGGAAATATGTGGTTTTATATATCATTAGAAAGAGCAGATAAACTGTAATAAGATTCAATAGGAATTTTTGTTATTTATGTATTAGTTCACGTGACAGAGCTCTTTAAAAATAAAAATCACAAATTTCAATCGGTTATAAAACCGGAAGTAGACATCGGACAATACAAATGAATATATCATTGAATAGATATCATCAAGGGTAATACATCGTGTTCAGGTCACAAGGTCAACAAAGGTCAAGGTCACGAAATATGGGCCTTTGAAGTTTTGGTCATTACCAAAATTATTAAAATGGAAATAAAAGAAAATCAAAATCAAAATTCAAAAATCGGCTCCCAAATACTATTGCGCAATCGACTCTAGTCATAAGATATGAAAAACTAACGGAAATTGCTTTATCCCCTGAGGCCCCATTTTGAATTTTACAAAAGTTCAACATTTCAATATGGCGGCCAATCTTTTGCTTCCGGTCCAGTTTTTTTTATCTTCGTTTTTTTTTTATGACTATTTGTAGCATGTTGCAAAACGAATTTTCGAAATATCTTCAGGATTCCGGAAGTTAGGTTTTTAAAATTTACAAGCGAATAACTTCAAAACCGGAAGTGATGTCGAAAATTTGAAAAATTATTTTTGAGCGCATTAACAATGTCTATCTCCATGTAAGTTTTCGGGTGGATGAGAATAAAATTGTAGAAGTTGAAAAAAACGCGAAAATTGAAATAAAAAAAGTCAGCTACAAAAGTAATGAAATTAGCAGTTTAAAAATGCAGTTATGTAGCTAGTAGTTAAAAGAAGCTAGCAAAAGTAGTTCTGTCAAAATCAGTTAAAAAATAGAGGTAATAAATAGCAAAAACCAAAACGAAGCCATTGCCCACAGCTCGTTTCCGGTCACTCTGAATGACGTCATTTAACATTTAACAAATAGTAGTCTCGCAGTTTGAATGGCAGAAAGCAACAGGTAGTTTGTAGCATGTTGCCTTCTAGGAGAACAATCGAATGTGAAATTCGAAAAAAAAAAAAACTAGATCCCCAGGCTTCGCGAGGTTCTGACGCAGTGCGTAGCAGTTTTGATATACGCTTTAAAACAACCCCACAAAGTATCTGTAAAACACTAACATTATTTTACTGAGTAGAAGTCGTTTTTTTTTTGCAAAGCATAATTGGTTCGCTGAAACTCGTGTCATGTAGATTGCCCAAACGCATAATTCAACAAACAGTTTTTAACAATGAAATTCGCAATTTTCAAATGGTGGTAAAACGGAAAGTATACATCGCACATCAAAATATAATATATCAATGGATAGATCTTTTCGAGAGCTATCACATTTGTGCAGCTCACAAGGTCACCAAATTTCAAGGTTACAATATATGACCATTCGAAGTTTTAATATATTACTATCAGGTAAATATCAAAATCAAAATCAAAATTCAAAAATCGGTTTCCAAATATGATTCAGAAATCAATATTACATTGTATAGACATCAAAATTACACGAATCGGAGTATCTCCAGAGGCCCCATTTCGATTTAAAGAAAATTACGCACAGTTAGTAGAGAAGAAATACAAAATTCTCAAATACTAAAAAGCGCATTTTTGGTGGAAATATGTGGTTTTATATATCATTACAAAGAGCAGATAAACTGTAATAAGATTCAATATGAATTTTTGTTATTTATAAATTAGTTCACGTGACAGAGCTCTTTAAAAATAAAAATCACAAATTTCAATCGGTTATAAAACCGGAAGTAGACATCTGACAACATAAATGAATATATCATTGAATAGATATCATCAAGGGCAATAAATCGTGTTATGGTCACAAGGTCACCAAAGGTCAAGGTCACGAAATACGGGCCTTTGAAATTTTGGTCATTACCAAGAAAATTAAAATGGAAATAAAAGAAAATCAAAATAAAAAATCAAAATTCGGCTTCTAAACAAAATTGCGCAATCGACTCTAGTTATTAGATATGAAAAAATAACGAAAATCGAATTATCCCCTGAGGCCCCATTTTGAATTTTTCAAAAGTTTGACATTTCAATATGGCGGTTGATCTTTTGCTTCCGGTCCGGATTTTTTCATCTTCGTTTTTTTGTATGACTATTTGTAGCATGTTGCAAAACGAAGTTTTGAAATATCTTAAGAATTCCGGAAGTTAGGTTTCTAAAATTTACAAGAGAATAACTTCAAAACCGGAAGTGACGTCAAAAATTTTAAAAATAATTTGAGATCGCATTTAAAATGTCTATCTGCTTATAATTTTTCAGATGGATGAGAATAAAATTGTAGAAGTTGAAAAAAACGCAAATATCGAAATTAAAAAAGTCAGCTACAAAAGTAATAAAATTAGAAGTTTTAAACTGCAGTTATGTAGCTAGCAGTTGAAAGAAGCTAACAAAAGAAGTTATGTCAAAATCAGTTGAAAAATAAAGATAATAAAGAGCAAAAACCAAAAAAACGCCATTGCCCACAGCTCGTTTCCGGTTGCTCTAAATGAAGTCATTTCACATTTAACAAATACAAGTCTCGCAGTTTGAATAGGCAATAGCAACTAGTAGTTTGTGGCAAGTTGCCTTCTATGAGAATAATCGAATGTGAAATTCGAAAAAAAAAAAAAAAAGACATTTCGAAAACAAAGCAGTGCGTTCGATGAACGCACTGCAACTAGATCCCCAGGCTTCGCGAGGTTCTGACGCAGTGCGTAGCAGTTTTGATATACGCTTTAAAACTACCCCACAAAGTATCTATAGAACACTAACATTATTTTACAGAGTATAAGTCGTTTTTTTTTTTCAAAGCATAATTGGTTCGCTGAAACTCGTGTCATGTAGACCACCCAAACGCATAATTCAACAAACAGTTTTTAACAATGAAATTCGCAATTTTCAAATGGTGATAAAACGGAAAGTATACATCGTACATCAAAATATAATATATCAATGGATAGATCTTTTCGAGAGCTATCACATTTGTGCAGCTTACAAGGTCACCAAATTTCAAGGTTACAATATACGACCATTCGAAGTTTTTATATATTACTATTAGGTAAATATCAAAATCAAAATCAAAATTCAAAAATCGGTTTCCAAATATGATTCAGAAATCGATATTACATTCTATGGACACCAAAATTACACGAATCGGATTATCTCCAGAGGCCCCATTTCGATTTAAAGAAAATTACGCACAGTTAGTATAGAAGAAATACAAAATTCTCAAATACTAAAAAGCGCATTTTTGATGGAAATATGTGGTTTTATATATCATTACAAAGAGCAGATAAACTGTAATAAGATTCAATATGAATTTTTGTTATTTATAAATTAGTTCACGTGACAGAGCTCTTTAATAATAAAAATCACAAATTTCAATCGGTTATAAAACCGGAAGTAGACATCGGACAACACATATGAATATATCATTGAATAGATATCATCAAGGGCAATAACTCATGTTCAGGTCACAAGGTCACCAAAGGTCAAGGTCACGAAATACGGGCCTTTGAAATTTTGGTCATTACCAAAAAAATTAAAATGGAAAAAAAAGAACATCAAAATCAAAATTAAAAAATCGGCTCCCAAATAAAGTTGCGCAATCGACTCTAGTCATAAGATATGAAAAAATAATGAAAATCGCTTTATCACCTGAGGCCCCATTTTTAATTTTACAAAAGTTTAACATTTCAATATGGCGGCTTATCGTTTGCTTCCGGTCTGGATTTTTTTATCTTCGTTTTTTTGTATGACTATTTGTAGCATGTTGCAAAACGAATTTTTGAAATATCTTAAGAATTCCGGAAGTTAGGTTTTTAACATTTACAAGAGAATAACTTCAAAACCGGAAGTGATGTCGAAAATTTGAAAAATTATTTTAGATCGCATTAACAATGTCTATCTACCTGTTAGTTTTCAGGTGGATGAGAATAACACTGTAGAAGTTGAAAAAAACGCAAAAATTAAAAATAAAAAAGTCAGCTACAAAAGTAATGAAATTAGCAGTTTAAAACTGCAGTTAAGTAGCTAGCAGTTTAAAGAAGCTAACAAAAGAAGTTCTGTCAAAATCAGTTGAAAATTAAAGGAAATAAACAGCAAAAACCCAAACTAGCGCTATTGCCCACAGCTCGTTTCCGGTTGACCTCAATGACGTCATTTTGCATTTAAAAAATGGTAGTCTCGGAGTTTGAATAGCAGACAGCAACAGGTAGTTTGTAGCAAGTTGCTTTCTTAGAGAAAAAGCGAGGGTAAAATTCGAAAAAAAAAAAAAAAAAAAAAAAAGTCATTTCGAAAACAAAGCAGTGCGTTCGATGAACGCACTGCAAAAAAAACATTTCGAAAACAAAGCAGTGCGTTCAAAGAACGCACTGCAAAAAAAAAAAAAAAAAAAAAAGACAAACCGAAAACAAACTGGGACTTTGCGGTAGCAAAGTCCCACAATAAAAATAAAAAATAATCCGAACGATTACAATACGTTTTCGCCAAAGTCGAAATACGTAATAAGCTTTGAGTTGAGATTTTAAATTCTGGAAGATACTAGGTCTAAAGTCAGATCTCTTGGCCAAATTAACAGATTTGCGAAGCAAACTACGATTATATTCTAAACCTGAAAGATATAAAATATATCACCTTTTAAATCAAATGTCTACAATATTGTCAAATAAACTCGCTCTACTACTTATATCATAGTAAGAATCGTGAATTAGAGAATAAAAACGATCACGGTAAGAGTGAGCTTTATTCCAGTGAGACAGGAGATCGGCCAAACAATTCTCGCGTGAAGTAATATAAGTAGAGCGAATTAGTACACTGTATTGGGAACATAGAAACCAAATTTGCCTGACTAAAAAAAGTAATTGAGGGTTTCGACCTTTCCCAGAATTCAAAATCATGACACAAGCCCGGTTATCACACAATACTAATAAACGTTTAAGTATTAAATTAGGAGCCCACAATTGGGCTGCAATGTAAAGCGCATACATCTATAAAATACAAATATGAGTATCATTAAGAAAAGAAGGTACATCGACATGAAAATACTCCTTAGAGACAAAATTAATACCCACAAGACCAGTTAAACAGGCATCGGTAGCAAGTAAAGAGTCAGGTTCGGCCCAAGAAACATCCGGAATAAGAGATATTCCATTAAATTGATGCAAAAACAAAAGCCACCAACGTAAATCTTTACGAAATTCACTAGTGGGATGTACATAATGATGATTAGCAGTACACTTGCGTAAAAGTTGTAAAAACCGACAAATGAATAAACGCCCACTTCGTACACAATCGGCAACAAAAGCAAGTTTGCCAATTAATTGTTGAAGCTCACGTTTAGTACAAGTACGACGTCTAAAAAGGGAATTCAACAAATTAGGGATTTCCTGAATTTTCCCAGGAGGGATACTGACTGTCATAGAAACAGTGTCATATTCCTTTCCTTAGAAAATCATTTTAGTTAAAGGCAAAATACATTTTTTGGCACTAGTCTCTAACCCAAGGCAATCAAGAAGGTTTACAGCAAGAGAAAAAATCAGAAAAAGACTTGAAAGGGGACTCCACCAAAGTCATCAACATAATTAACTACAGGAACACCCTTTTTTAGACAGGATGTGAGCAATAGCATTAGTAGTGCGCTGGCACGCTTGCGGCGAAGACCGCATTCCAAATATTAAACGAGTATCAATGTACATATCATTCCTCCACTTAAAACATTGGAGGTGTAAATCATGAGGATCAACACAAAATTGGTTAGTAATTCTGATCAACTATTTAATTGGACAGTGTGCCCTATATAGGTAATAAATTCAATTTCCTTTAGGTTTTGATATTGAACATGCACAACAATCGTTTAAATTTGTAATTAAAGAGTTGTAACATATTTCTACGATTCTTCATTCAAAATTTTTATTCTAATAATTATGACGTCAATAATTAAAATACCCACAATAATAAAATTACGTCACATGTCTAAGAAATTTACATTCTATAAGACGTATTCACGAGTTTCTCTGTATTTTAGAAAAGAATTTCTAGAATTATTTGAAGGTAAATAGTAATTTTCATGTCTCTAGTAAGACATAGACTTGTGGAATTGTGTTTTACAGTAACCGATGTGCTACATTTGCCGATGAACCTTTACTGTCCTTCAATCTTTTCTGCCCCCCAGTCTTGTAAATTTGTTTATAAAGAATTTTTAGGGTCAACATAATGTGCAGAGTTATAAATGTACAAATGGATTTTGATTTTTGTTTGCTTTATTATTAAGCATCTTAAATTCTGTTCTTTCTAAACAGAAAAAACCCAAAGATTTTACCATGTTTAGAATCCTATATATTTTTTTCATATTTCAAGAATGTTTCCCATGAAAAAAGGAAAACCAAATCTACTTGATGTTTACCTGAATCAGGTGACATCACAAGTTGTGGATCGTGAGGTTTCTGATGCAGAAGGTACCCATAGTTCCATCTTGTCAATGGACACAGGAACTCAGGCAGATAATATTACCTTGGAGTTGAAAGAACCCAGTAAAGGTAACATACAGGCTTTTAGATATTTTATTTGTTCTATATAATGAGATAGTTGGTGATAAGTAAGAACAAAGTTTCGCTAGAATAACACTTCTATCTTCTTAATTTTGGCGTATTTAAATATGTTTTGTCCATTTCAGACGAGGAAGATGCATCAGAATCAGCATCCACCAAGCCTAATATTTTACCTATATATATGGCTCATATGAATCAGATTGATAATAACATTGACAACGAAGACAAAAAAGGTATATTGTCTATATATTAGTAACAACTGATGTAGATGATGAAGATTAGAATAAAGATTTAAATTCTTTCTAATTTTTAAGTGGATGAGTCTCGTAATAAAGACTACTAGACCTACGAATCAAAAACTTAAAATTTCCATATATAATGTAACTATGTTGATGATAGAGTGTCACGTTTAGGAAGCACTGATCAAAGAAGCTTACGTTTAATTACTCTTCCAATTGAAAAAGATAATTGATACATTTGAACTGTTAAACCATTGTAGGTAAGAAAGTTGATCTGAAACCAGATTATGGTAGCTTAACAAATAGGATAAAAAATGGTAGTACCGATGATGAAGATAGCAAGATATATGATGACCTGCTAATACAACTTGGGTTGCAACGGGAGATCCCAGGCTGTCCTGATCACCTGAATCCTTTTAAATTAGGATACCTAAAAGGTAATATATTTTTTTTTATCAACAACATACAGGTCTTGTGTGCGATAATAACTATTGAATAAAACGACTTAAGCCCAGTAGAGTCTCATGGTGATTTTAAAGCGTAAACGCAATTCTTTAATTAAAATTATTAGAGGCTTAAAGACATCACAGCTTAATAGGGAACTGAATGTTTCTTGTTTAAATATTCCGTTAATAAATTACTACTCTAGTAGTTTTTGCACAGCAGTTTCTTTTCACTGCAAAATTATAATCTAATTTATTAAAATCATAACCATAAGTTCAGCCATCCACATGAGTTTTAATCAGCTGTATTTTCCATTTTAGCCAAACCACCACCACCACCTCCACCACCACCGGTAGTTCCATCAAGGTTCAGGAGCATTTTAAGATCTGTAAGAAAGACCCTGGCAAGGACATTTGGCATGTGTGGGGGATGTTACCGATCAACAGAAGGCGAAGAAAAGATTGACTAAGTTATTGGCCAAAACCACGATAGCAGGCTATTTATATTGGCTGGTATTTCTAAAGGACCACTGGTAGCATTTCGATACCGGGCTATTGTTACCAAGCCCTGGGTACTATCAGATTATTGCTATTAAGCCACTATTATCTAGACTGGTTTATCCTAGATTATTGATACTAGGCCACAGATAGAACTATGCTAATCTTACTGGGCCACTGGTTATGCAGAAGATTATACATGAAATACACAATTCAAATAATTACATAAACAATAAATCAATATACACATAATATATCACAGAAAATATTGACAGTATTGGAGTTTTTAAATATTTAATAATTTTCGGTATGAAATTTGTGATACAGGATTGGTACATAAGAATATCTTCTGTTAGCAGATACTCCAATACAATTAAAGCATCGAAATCTGTAGCATTTCGTAAATTTCATACAAAATAGTTTGAATAGAAATGATGAGCAACCGTTTATAAATAGGAATGTTTTAATCTAAAAATTGAATGTGGCAATTGATGAAGTATGAACTGTCCTGAAAAGTTTAAATTCAGGATTAGAGGTGTGAAGGTTCTACTCTCTTTCTTCACGATCTCTAAGTTACTTACCTAAATGGACTAACATCTTTCTGCCTCATTTTCAGTCCAAGAATCTTTCAGCCATTTTATAGAACGCTCCAGTGATTTATCGCTAGGATGTTCTCGACAGCACCAAGGCTTTCGACACTGTTTTAAAGTGTGGCTCTCCGTTTTGTCGTAAAGAACATTCCAGTGCCAAACCTCAGAATGTTTCGCGCATGCTATCAGCATTATGGCCAGTTGTCTGTTCCATAGCTACATTGATATTCGGCTGTCTGCTCAGCATCCCGACTATCGATGTAGCTGTGGAAAATCCTGGTCCACACTAAATATTTTCAATTTTTCTTACAATTATCATTATGGCCAGTTGTCTGTTCCATAGCTACATTGATATTCAGTTGTCTGCTCAGCATCCCGACTATCAATGTAGCTGTGGAAAATCCTGGTCCAGAACCAATAGGTCCAATAGTATGTCTCGTTTATATATATATTCTTGTTATGTTTTTGGCTTTTGAAATACAACTTCTTGCCTTCGCACGAATATACATACTCATCTATCTCCACATGCTATTTCAGAGTTTTTGCGTTTCATGTCTCGTATATGGATAATTGACATGATACTATGTGTAATAAATATGTGGGCAAATATTTAATTGTATTATTGAGCATGCCCTTCTTAGATGTGCTTTATTCAAAGACATTTTGTATGAAATTTTCAAAGTGCTACAGATTTAGATGTTTTAACTGTATTGTTCAGCCTTAAAGCATCGGAGTATCTGCTAACAGACGACATTCTTATTTACCAATCCTGTATCACAAATTCCATATTAAAAATTTCTTAACATTTGAAATTATCGACGATACAACTGTCACTATTTTATTTGTTTACCGATTTATTGTAAATTATTATGTAATTATTTGAATTGTATATTATATATATTATCTTCATAATTGGAGAAAAAGATTTTTTTTTTTTTAGTATACTGTACATATATTGATTGTTTTTTTATATTGTGTATTATGTGTATTATCTTCATAATTGGACGCAATAAAGTTATATACTGGGTTATTGTGGTACTAGGCTATTGTTACAGATGCTCTTGTAAACTTAAGCTGTAGTGTAGCTTAGAAAGGGCTATAGCTGGTTCAAAAATAGTTCCGTATATCAAACGAAAGATTACTTTGTAGTTTGTTGCGCATCTTCTGAACATAAATTGATGTAGAAACCTAGAATTGGGCTTCGATGGTTCAAAATCAATTGATAGCCTTCGGGCTTTTTGGCTACCAAAGGGTTAGATATTAGTTAAAGCAATAAGGCTTACCTTTGCACAGTCTAATCCATTGTATGACCAGGGCTTGCCAGGCAAGGTAACATACGCCCACTGGCAGCTTTGTTAATGTAAATGAAACAGTTGGTATGACGCATTATTTTGTTAATTCATGCAAGAATGTAATTAACTAATAGCTGTATGTATTGACAACTTTGATCTTGTATATATATTTGATATTGAATTTTATCAATATCACACAGTAGCTTTGTTTAAATAACCAACAGTATATTAGCATATAGTTCAATAAATCATTTGAAAAGCATTCAATATGGGCAAGTTGAAGTTAGTTTAGAACATTATATTGGCTTACCTTTATTAATTGTATTACCTTAGATGTTGTCCCTATGCATTTTATGATGTCACTAGAGGTGAGCTACTAAAATCTATGCTTTTTCCCTCTACTGACGTCATAAAACGTGCCTACCACACAGCTCGGCAAGGCAGGGGCGCTACTCCCTGTAAGACCATTTAAAGAAATACAGTCTTCTGCCTACTCCAACAGCTCGGCAAGACAGGGGCGCTACTCCCTGTAAGACCATTCAATGGAGGAATTCTGTCTTCCGCCTACCACACAGATCGGCAAGGCAGAGGAGGCTATAACCATATTTAAGGTTTATAAATATTCTTAAGATACTGACTTGATTTTCTAAAAAGAAATATCAACATAAACATGGATGACCAATAAACATTTTGAAATAGAATTAAGATCTAAATAAAGTGAACTTTACCTGTAGAGAGAAAAAACCCCAGTAAATTCTTGATTTTTGTAGACTGTATGAATTGAAACTCCACAGCAAATCTTAGTCAAGCTTCTATCATGGCTACAAGCCGAAATTGATGGGTTTTTGGTACGTCGAGTGTAGACAGACAGAGATAGGGGCAACCGTAATATACATCCAAACAAGCCGAAATTGATGGGTAGTTACTAAGTCAAGGACGGACAGAGGGACGGACTGATGTACGGACAGGGGGAAGGACGGACAGAGGGACGGACTGATGTTGTAGCACTTCTAGATGTTGAAATGACTTCACGTTGTGTTTTAATATTTTTATTAGGTATGGATCTTCTGAAAAGGTGGTGAGAGAGATATAGGAGATTGGTGGCGGCGAATCTTCCTCTGTTCTCCCTCCCGGTCCATATCTTGACAAGCTCTCTTATACCACGACCTGGACCCTGGATGCCCAACATGCAGACTATTGGCTGACGCAGCTTTAATGCAAGCTGTCCACTCCAAACATGCATGCACAGTCAGCATTAATCTAGATTAATAATACAGGACACTCTCTCATCACCTTTTCAGTTAAAAACAATAATACAATATCAAATAAATTGTAGCTAGATTAAAGGGACTACATCAGAACCTATAAAGTGTCACAATACTCCCATTGTCAGGAGACCAATAGTCCTAAACACTATTTGTCCATAACTTTCTATAGAAACTAATCACATGGTTCTGAATGTAGCCCTGAAAGATATATTGAAAGCAAATAAAACTAGAATTGCTTACAATTATGAACGTATTTCGAGAGCCTTAAAATATTATGTAGGCTAAATTTGCAATTACCTACATCTAGACAATATATTGAATATCATTTGACCTAGTTTTCAAAGTCATAAAATAATTAGGTCACACCTTCCGTAACGGTTAATGATGGCGAAAATATGAAAATTATCAATTTTTGCTGTATTTAAGTACACTTATCTCTATGAATTTTTTAAGTAAGCCAAATTAAAAAATATCTACTCGTAGACAATATATTGAATATTATTTGACCTAATTTTCAAGGTCATAGATTAAGTGGGTCACACCTTCCGTACCCGTTAAAGTGACCTAATTTTGAAAAAATCGAAATTTAAATAATTCGAAAGAAAATACGAAATTTGAAAATCGGTCTCCAAGAAAAGGTAGATAATGATCCATTGTATCTATGTGCTAAATTTCATCAAAAACGGTCTATCAGTAGTGTCTGAATTTCGGATTTAAGAATTGTAACGAAAATTAAAAATGGCGGCCGATATGGCAGCTTGACCTAATTATTTAGGTCAAATCAATTACTATTGACAAGTTATTTATAAAACAGTTTTCACTTTTCACCTAGCAGTTATAGACCGGAAGTTACGTAATTACGTCATTTGAGGCTAAACCGGAAGTGGAATTTTTTTTTTCACATTTTTTCAAAAATTATAAACATATCGCCTATCAACTGGTAAAGTTTCAAAATTTTACCATTTATATTAAAGGAGAAATCACGGTCTGAAATTTTTGCCGATGACCCTTGAATATCGAATTGCAAATCGTGGGTAAAATATTTAACCTTATTGCATAAAACCTATAATTGTTAGTTGACAAATACATTGAAGTTTTCAAATCTGAAAATCCGGTCAAAATCGAACTGAAAATAAACTTGCTAAAGCAAAAAAACCTGAACTTCCGGTTCTCACTTCCTGTCAGAGATAGAACTTCCGGTTTTGTTTTATTTGATAATAGAAATCATTCTAAGATCAACTGTAGATTTAGAATTTCTGCACCTTTTACCAGTTTGTCTGCAAACTCATCCAAGAATTACAAAAAAAAAAAAAAAAACTAGAATTGCTTACAATTATGAACGTATTTCGAGAGCCTTAAAATATTATGTAGGCTAAATTTGCAATGACCTACATCTAGACAATATTTTGAATATCATTTGACCTAGTTTTCAAAGTCATAAAATAATTAGGTCACACCTTCCGTAACGGTTAATGATGGCGAAAATATGAAAATTATCAATTTTTGCTGTATTTAAGTACACTTATCTCTATGAATTTTTTTAAGTAAGCCAAATTAAAAAATATCTACTCGTAGACAATATATTGAATATTATTTGACCTAATTTTCAAGGTCATAGATTAAGTGGGTCACATCTTCCGTACCCGTTAAAGTGACCTAATTTTGAAAAAATCAAAATTTAAATAATTCGAAAGAAAATACGAAATTTGAAAATCGGTCTCCAAGAAAAGGTAGATAATGATCCATTGTATCTATGTGCTAAATTTCATCAAAATCGGTCTATCAGTAGTGTCTGAATTTCGGATTTAAGAATTGTAACGAAAATTCAAAATGGCGGCCGATATGGCAGCTTGACCTAATTATTTAGGTCAAATCAATTACTATTGACAAGTAATTTATTTAACAGTTTTCACTTTTCACCTAGCAGTTATAGACCGGAAGTTACGTAATTACGTCATTTGAGGCTAAACCGGAAGTGGAATTTTTTTTTTCACATTTTTTCAAAAATTATAAACATATCGCCTATCAACTGGTAAAGTTTCAAAATTTTACCATTTATATTAAAGGAGAAATCACGGTCTGAAATTTTTGCCGATGACCCTTGAATATTGAATTGCAAATCGTGGATAAAATATTTAACCTAATTGCATAAAACCTATAATTGTTAGTTGACAAATACATTGAAGTTTTCAAATCTGAAAATCCGGTCAAAATCGAACTGAAAATAAACTTGCTATAGCAAAAAAACCTGAACTTCCGGTTCTCACTTCCCGTCAGAGATAGAACTTCCGGTTTTGTTTTATTTGATAATAGAAATCATTCTAAGATCAACTGTAGATTTAGAATTTCTGCACCTTTTACCAGTTTGTCTGCAAACTCATCCAAGAATTACAAAAAAAAAAAAAAAAAAAAAAAATAAAATTGC
>CM060199.1:14045343-14125571 GCA_030562195.1 Nipponacmea schrenckii | reverse complement strand
ATGATTTATTGAACTATATGCTAATATACTGTTGGTTATTTAAACAAAGCTACTGTGTGATATTGATAAAATTCAATATCAAATATATATACAAGATCAAAGTTGTCAATACATACAGCTATTAGTTAATTACATTCTTGCATGAATTAACAAAATAATGCGTCATACCAACTGTTTCATTTACATTAACAAAGCTGCCTGTGGGCGTATGTTACCTTGCCTGGCAAGCCCTGGTCATACAATGGATTAGACTGTGCAAAGGTAAGCCTTATTGCCTTTAACTAATATCTAACCCTTTGGTAGCCAAAAAGTCCGAAGGCTATCAATTGATTTTGAACCATCAAAGCCCTCCAATTCAAGGTTTCTACATCAATTTGTGTCCAGAAGACGCGCAACAAACTAAGAAGTAATCTTTCGTTTGATATACGGAACTATTTTTGAACCAGCTATAGCCCTAACTAAGCTACACTACAGCTTAAGTTCACAAGAGCATCTGTAACAATAGCCTAGTACCACAATAATCCAGTATATAACTTTATTGTGTCCAATTAAGAAGATAATACACATAATACACAATATAAAAAACAATCAATATATGTACAGTATACTAAAAAAAATAAAAATAGGTAACCTTTTTCTCCAATTATGAAGATAATACATATAATATACAATTCAGATAATTACATAATAATTTACAATAAATCGATAAACAAATAAAATAGTGACAGTTGTATCGTCGATAATTTCAAATGTTAAGAGATTTTTAATATGGAATTTGTGATACAGGATTGGTACTTAAGAATGTCGTCTGTTAGCAGATATTCCGATGCTTTAAGGCTGAACAATACAGTTAAAACATTTAAATCTGTAGCACTTTGAAAATTTCATACAAAATAGTTTGACCAGAAATGTCTTTGAATAAAGCACATCTAAGAAGGGCATGCTCAATAATATAATTAAATATTTACCCACATTTTTTTACACATAGTATCATGTCAATTATCCATATACGAGACATGAAACGCAAAAACTCTGAAATAGCATGTGGAGATAGATGAGTATGTATATTCGTGCGAAGGTAGGTTTCATTCTCTTTCTTAACGATCTCTGATTGCTGAACAGCATTCTTCGACTGGGATTTCGATGATAAAAACACTTGTTTCAAATACAGCATTCGCATAATGCAAGGCAAGAAGTTGTATTTAAAAAGCCAAAAACATAACAAGAATATATATATAAACGAGACATACTATTGGACCTATTGGTTCTGGACCAGGATTTTCCACAGCTACATTGATAGTCGGGATGCTGAGCAGACAACTGAATATCAATGTAGCTATGGAACAGACAACTGGCCATAATGATAATTGTAAGGAAAATTGAAAATATTTAGTGTGGACCAGGATTTTCCACAGCTACATCGATAGTCGGGATGCTGAGCAGACAGCCGAATATCAATGTAGCTATGGAACAGACAACTGGCCATAATGCTGATAGCATGCGCGAAACATTCTGAGGTTTGGCACTGGAATGTTCTTTACGACAAAACGGAGAGCCACACTTTAAAACAGTGTCGAAAGCCTTGGTGCTGTCGAGAACATCCTAGCGATAAATCACTGGAGCGTTCTATAAAATGGCTGAAAGATTCTTGGACTGAAAATGAGGTAGAAAGATGTTAGTCCATTTAGGTAAGTAACTTAGAGGTCGTGAAGAAAGAGAGTAGAACCTTTACACCTCTAATCCTGAATTTAAACTTTTCAGGACAGTTCATACTTCATCAATTGCCACATTCAATTTTTAGATTAAAACATTCCTATTTATAACGGTTGCTCATCATTTCTATTCAAACTATTTTGTATGAAATTTACGAAATTTTACAGATTTCGATGCTTTAATTGTATTGGAGTATCTGCTAACAGAAGATATTCTTATGTACCAATCCTGTATCACAAATTTCATACCGAAAATTATTAAATATTTAAAAACTATCTCCAATACTGTCAATATTTTCTGTGATATATTATGTGTATATGGATTTATTGTTTATGTAATTATTTGAATTGTGTATTTTATGTATAATCTTCTGCATAACCAGTGGCCCAGTAAGATTAGCATAGTTCTATCTGTGGCCTAGTATCAATAATCTAGGATAAACCAGTCTAGATAATAGTGGCTTAATAGCAATAATCTGATAGTACCCAGGGCTTAGTAACAATATCCCGGTATCGAAATGCTACCAGTGGTCCTTTAGAAATACCAGCCAATATAAATAGCTATCGTGGTTTTGGCCAATCAATCTTTTCTTCGCCTTCTGTTGATCGGTAACACCCCCCACACAAGCCAAATGTCCTTGCCAGGGTCTTTCTTACAGATCTTAAAATGCTCCTGAACCTTGATGGAACTACCGGTGGTGGTGGAGGTGGTGGTGGTGGTGGTGGTTTGGCTAAATGGAAAATACAGCTGATTAAAACTCATGTGGATGGCTGAACTTATGGTTATGATTTTAATAAATTAGATTATAATTTTGCAGTGAAAAGAAACTGCTGTGCAAATACTATTAGAGTAAACACATTTATTAACGGAATATCTAAACAAGATACATTCAGTTCCCTATTAAGATGTGATAATGTTTTTGAGCCTCTAATAATTTTAATTAAAGAATTGCGTTAACGCTTTAAAATCACCATGAGACTCTACTGGGCTTAAGTCGTTTTATTCAATAGTTATTATCGCACACAAGACCTGTATGTTGTTGATAAAAAAAAAATATATTACCTTTTAGGTATCCTAATTTAAAAGGATTCAGGTGATCAGGACAGCCTGGGATCTCCCGTTGCAACCCAAGTTGTATTAGCAGGTCATCATATATCTTGCTATCTTCATCATCGGTACTACCATTTTTTATCCTAATTGTTAAGCTACCATAATCTGGTTTCAGATCAACTTTCTTACCTACAATGGTTTAACAGTTCAAATGTATCAATTATCTTTTTCAATTGGAAGAGTAATTAAACGTAAGCTTCCATGATCAGTGCTTCCTAAACGCGACACTCTTTCATCAACATAGTTACATTATATATGGAAATTTTAAGTTTTTGATTCGTAGGTCTAGTAGTCTTTATAACGAGACTCATCCACTCATAAATTAGAAAGAATTTAAATTTGTATTCTAATCTTTATCATGTAAATCAGTTGTTATTAATGTATAGACAATATACCTTTTTTGTCTTCGTTATCAATGTTATTATCAATCTGATTCATATGAGCCATATATATAGGTAAAATATTAGGCTTGGTGAATGCTGATTCTGATGCATCTTCCTCGTCTGAAATGGACAAAACATATTTAAATACGCCAAAATTAAGAAGATAAAAGTGTTATTCTAGCGAAACTTTGTTCTTACTTATCACCAACTATCTTATTATACAGAACAAATAAAATATCTAAAAGCCTGTAGGTTACCTTTACTGGGTTCTTTCAACTCCAAGGTAATATTATCTGCCTGAGTTCCTGTGTCCATTGACAAGATGGAACTATGGGTACCTTCTGCATCAGAAACCTCACGATCCACAACTTGTGATGTCACCTGATTCAGGTAAACATCAAGTAGATTTGGTTTTCCTTTTTTCATGGGAAACATTCTTGAAATAAGAAAAAAATATATAGGACTCTAAACATGGTAAAATCTTTGGGTTTTTCTTCTGTTTAGAAAGAACAGAATTTAAGATGCTTAATAATTAAGAAAACAAAAAAGGCAAATAGTAAACAAAAATCAAAATCCATTTGTACATTTATAACTCTGCACATATGTTGGCCCTAAAAATTCTTTATAAACAGATTTACAAGACTGAGGGGCAGAAAAGGTTCATCGGCAAATGTAGCACATCGGTTACTGTAAAACACAATTCCACAAGTCTATGTCTCACTAGAGACATGAAAATTACTATTTACCTTCAAATAATTCTAGAAATTCTTTTCTAAAATACAGAGAAACTCGTGCATACGTCTTATAGAATGTAAATTTCTTAGACATGTGACGTAATTATATTATTGTGGGTATTTTAATTATTGACGTCAAAATGATTAGAATAAAATTTTTGAATGAAGAATCGTAGAAATATGTTACAACTCTTTAATTACAAATTTAAACGATTGTTGTGCATGTTCAATATCAAAACCTGAAGGAAATTGAATTTATTACCTATATAGGGAACACTGTCCAATTAAATAGTTGATCAGAATTACAAATCGGTTTGGAAAATAGAAAATATTGAGGCTAAATAGGCTATTTCTTCATATTTATAATCATGTAGCAATCTTGCATCTAAATATATTTAAGTTTATTGTTACCATTGAAAAATGTTTGTTGTATCGGTCAATGTAAAAAAGGAAAATTCAGCTTCACTTGGAAACATAATAAAGTACTCCAAGGAAGGCCAATTGTAAGACATTATCGAACGTATGTGTAAACGTGTGCTTCTTGAACTGAAATTGTATGGATGAAATAATTTAAAACTTTTGCAGTCAGAAACCCATTTTAGATTTATTTTCAAACTTTCGAGAAAGTCGACTTTAAAGTTTTACCCGAATTTTCAAGATGAAAATGGAGAATTTAGTGGATTTTTTCGCGTATATCGAAATACGTGCATTAATAGTTCGATATGATCTGATAACGAATGGTGACTATTCGTTTTATCAATTCGGACAAATAACGACGTCGACGGTTGCTCATTTTCTGGGGAAATTGGCGTATTGACATGCTTAACCTTCGAGTAAAATTTCAATGGTATATTCCTATGCCTTGTCGGATTTTTTCACAGGGTCTTCGTTTTTTACCTCGTGGGGTCCTCCTTTTGAACCTTTTTTTTTACGTCCGTGTTTTTGTTTCAACCTGTAGGGAAGGGAGGGTTGATGGATTTTGCTTTTTTTCTTGGGAAATTGGCGTATTGACATGCTTAACCTTCGAGTAAAATTTCAATGGAATATTCCTATGCCTTGTCGGATTTTTTGACAGGGTCTTCGTTTTTTTACCTCGTGGGGTCTTCCTTTTGAACCTTTTTTTTTTACATCCGTGTTTTTGTTTCACCCTGTAGGGAAGCGGGGGTTGATGGATTTTGCTTTTTTTTCTGTGGAAATTGGCGTACCTTCGAGTAAAATTTCAATGGAATATTTCTATTCCTTGTCGGATTTTTTTTACATGGTCTTCATTTTTTACCTCGTGGGGTCTTCCTTTTTTAGGTCTTCGTTTTTTACCTCGTGGGGTCTTCCTCTTTTAGGTCTTAGTTCTAAGGTCTTTGGGTCTTCGTTTTGTACACACCCGGATATGACTTGCAAATTAATATCTGAAGGGAAAATCAAAAGATACCGAGCTAACCGTACAAGATCACAACAGGCAAAGATAATTTAAGTGTGGGTTCAATAAGAGCCGGAGATACTTTGAGTCTATCCATTAACAAACGTTTAAAAGAAATTGGCCAAAGTGGCAATGTAGCCTATTCTGGATAATTGTTGTTTTAAATTTTAAAAAAATAATTAAAAAAAACATCTGAATTGTCTCCCTTTCACATGAAATCTTATAACATCGATCTTTCCAAATATTTATATCGAGGTTTAGTGGATTCGAGGTATGTGAATAGCCTACGTTTAAAACCCCGCAGTGAAAATCCCAAGTTTTTGGTGCCTAGTTTTTCTGACTCTCCCCTAGCCATATCTGTCCAAATAGCTATTAGAGGCTGGGAATAGAGTCAGAGTCAGCAATTTTCGGACTAGATGACGAGATAGTTGTCAGAGATCGCGAGAGTGGACACTTCCATAAACTTGGATACTCCAAAATGCCTAAGAAGAAACTGCGAGTTCAAAAGTAAACACTTTGTCTAAGACGAATAAATGATCTTCGATTTAATCTATTTGATATCCCGATGGAGTAAAATTAATAAGAAAAAGGCAGTGCCTTGAAACAGAGCGCAGTGAGTAATATTTTGTTGTGGTTTGTTTAATGCGGTTATGGCAAAAATAATAGTTCGATGCAGTTATGCCAAATTCAGTGTTGGCTGGAGCCTAAGTTACCTCCGTTTAAAATGACAATCTTCATATGAGATGATCTGGTCTTAGTTTCAAGGTCACGGACACCATAGTTTGCAGACGTCATTGCCAGATCATGAACAAAATAGGTCTAGCGCATTAGAAAAGATATAAGGATCACTTTTAGATACACAGGCCTAAAAGTTTGGTAATAATCTAGTTAAATCCTTTTTTAAAGATAGCTTGCCATGCAAGGTAATATACGCCCACTGGCAGCATTTAATTTGAATAATAAATTGGGCAAAAACTAAAAAAAACTTTAAATATCACTGAATATATTTTTCTATGCAACTGCTCGCACTAAATTTCATCAAAATCCTATGAAACCTACAGCTTCTATTGAACCCACAATACCATTTTGATGCAAAGGCAATAACTAAAAAACTGTTTCATGGAAACTCGACAAATTCAAACTTGACCACCCTTTTATCTATTTCAATACTCATACCAAGTTTCATCTATCAAAAATTGTAGTTCTTCTTTTGCACTCACAAAAAATGTTAGACCCAATGTTACTAATTTTACAAGGGTAATAACTCAAAAACGTTCATCAAAAAATCAAAATTCGAACTTGACTAGATCTAGGCCTACCGTCCTATCAATTCCAATGCTTAACCAAGTTTCATCAAAATCCTTTGTAAATTGAAGCTTCTTATTGCAACCACAATATAAATTTGACGCAATTTTACTAAATCAAGGGCAATAACTCAAAAAATGTTCATCGAAAAATTGCCAATTTCAAATTTCGATACTCAATCAAGTTTATCAAAATCCATTGAAAATTGTAGCTTCTTTTGTGTCTTCAACAAATATAGAGGCAGGGGCAATAATTCAAAAACCTTTCATCGAATAATCGTCAAAATCGAACTTTACTGCCGTCTTATCAATTCCAATGCTCATACCAAGTTTCATTAAAATCCATATACAATTATAGCTTTATAGTGTCTACAACAAAATGTTGAAGGACTGACAGACCGACGCGACAGACAATATACGTCCACATATTCATGTGGGCGTATAAAAAGTACTAAATTTTGTATATCAAATTGTGATTTTTTAAATATGTTGTCCCTTTATCAGGTTATTCTATTAGGTTAGAAAAACATTTTCCCTAGCACGGTATTCGATCAATGGGATGAATGACTATATGGGACATAACTCATATGGGAAGCGTGACGTCAAAGTAAAAAATTAGGTTTTGTTGACGATAACTGACCATTAAACAAATTGAAAGAACACAAGGTAATAAATAAATGTATTCATAATAAAATGAATCATGGACAATGTCAATTATACGCTTTATTTCAATTCAATGACAAAATTCACCGCGTGTCTCAACAAAGTGTCGGCAATAATTTACCCGTCCGCCATATTGTTTCACAACACAGTTTTCTTCAAGCCCCCTGACTGTATTACAGGAGACGAGAGAGCTGTGTTCATTATTACTGAATTGAAAGTAGTCAAAGACCTGATGGTCGCAGGATTATTTATTTATATTTTTAATCTGATTGTGCAAGTGGTTGGTGAAGTAAACACACTATGGCCTAGGAATGTCTTACCATTACTCTTATTTTATTAAAGGGCTAGGCCTACATATCCGTTGACCAGCAAAAATTCTTACATTTGATTAAACGGCCAACTTGATTAGAATTAGACATGGGTATTAATCCAGCTGGTAATATTATTTTCCTTATTACAGATATTGATTCGTATTCTTCAATATATTTATAGGATATTACTGATGGTTATCCTGAAAAAAAAAAACACGAACCGCACAACAACCATCCAACTTCACACCCCTTGACGCACCAGAAGAGGCGCTTTGGTTTCAGGGGCAAATGCAATGAATGAAAAACTGGATGCAGCATGGAACATTGAATATGTTACTCCCTTCCATAATCGTTGTTTCTGAAACTTTAAACTTTATCACCAAGGGAAATCTGATCTAGCGTGTCTACGTAGTGTTATTGGAAGCTGGTAACTTGTAACTCCTATAATATAATATATTAATACCCTGGAAGAACTGAAAGAAAACAATCAGGTGTTCCAATTCAAATCGGTTGAGACGATTAGGATAACCTTTAGGTTTCTCTTGTTCCAGTCCAAGATGTGTTGCCAGGTCATAATGCAAATTACGGCTTCATCATCATCAGTGATAGCTTCATTTAATTCACCATATTCTTTTTTTCGTTTAGCTGCCTTACCTTCAATAGTTTAACCATTTTATGCCCAGACCTGGGATATGACTGCAAACACTAATTAAATACGACTTTAGGGTCTAAAAAATACCAAGTAAGGATTGATTTTGAAAGGACATCTTTTGCGTAATATTTACAGGATAAAATGTTAAGTTCACCTAAAAGGGTGCACGGGGCACAACAGGTACATGTGTTTTTTGTCTTATTTATTATGTTATTGATGTAATATCGTTGTCGAGTCGCATATAGGTTACAATTAAAATTTCAAATCATGGGCAAGAATTATGGAAAGGGGTTGGGGTTGAAAAAACAGTATATATAATGTTCATAACTTTAATTGTCATGATATACAATCATTGATGCATGTGATTTTTGGACTAATCTGACTTATCATGAAAGCTGATAAAACAATGCATTTGGAGAGCTACATTGAAACACTTGACACAGGACTTCTTAGTGTTTTTCTTACAGACCACACATCTGCGTTGTGTAGGAAGATCACCATGACGATGCCCAGTTGTACTATAGCGGACCTCCGGTGAAACTTTAGAATCGATTGATGAGTGACACTTTACTCTGGGAGGGATTTCATTAGCTGTAGCGTATGCAGCTCTATAAACGCTAACAATATCTCTTCTGAATCCTAACAGATGAAGTGGTCGTTCTTTATGCGATGGGGTGTATCTGTAAAGTAACCAAGCATTCTGAATCATTAAATCAACAATGTACGCAAAGAAATGCCACCACCATTTTCGACATCGGATACCAATTCTGTATTGTGCAATGTTTTGGTCTGCTCGGTCGACGCCTCCCATAGTAGAGTTATACTGCTTGATGGGATATGGTTGATCTATAGAAATAACCTTGGATTCAGCCCTTGACCATCTGTTCACCTTGTTGATGGGGTTTATACCAAATCTGTTCGACACAACTGATACAACACTGTTATCATGCCATGAGGTCAAGATGATCCCTCTGATACGATCCATTCGAAAATCATATGATCCTCGTTTCATTTTGACCAGCTCTTTTGAAGAACTGACAGGGCATCTTTGAAGGTAATTTTGGCGAATAGTACCAGTTGCACCCACGTGTTGGCTACTAAATTGTTCTAGAAGATGGAGAGATGTGAAATAGTTATCTGTGGGAACATGGAATGGAAGATCTGGAAGTGGTTCTAAAAGTTTTGTGACAACGCTTCCTCCTAGGCCTAGATCCTTGTCGTAACTCTCAGCTTTTCCTCCATAAGGATTCAGTTGAATGGTGTATCCAAGAGGTGTAGCAAGTAACCAAACCTTATATCCAAATCGGACTGGCTTCCCTTTGATGAATTGCTTTTCGGAGTGACGGCCATAGTATGGAATCATGGATTCATCT
The DNA here is from genome assembly GCA_030562195.1 of Nipponacmea schrenckii. NCBI lineage: Eukaryota > Metazoa > Mollusca > Gastropoda > Lottiidae > Nipponacmea > Nipponacmea schrenckii. The sequence continues at coordinate 14,115,914 of CM060199.1, read as the reverse complement.
ACGCAGAGGAATTCTTCCATAGGGTTGTACTTCAAACGCCTTTTATTCATCATGTCGAAGATTAGTCGTATTTTACCCAGACGATCATCATACGTATTATCAGCCAAATGAAGGTAACGCAGAATATCTTCAAAACGATTGCGGCGCATGGCTTCACTAACAGCTAAGTTGTGACAATCATCATGTTGCTCCCAATACATTCTTCGCCTCGGAACTGTTGAATAACCAGAAAACATCAATATCATCATAAAGATTCTAATTTCCGAGTTTGTGACAGAAAAATCATGTTTGCCATGATCTCGAGATGCATACAATTTGGTGTGCTGGATTATAAAGTCTAAAACTTCATCATCAAAAAACAAATTAAAAATAGTTGTTGGTGTGCTATGCTCCTTCAAGAAAATTGGCCTTTCTTGGCTCCAATCATGTTTCTTTACTTCAGTTTTCATATCCTTTTTGATCCAATTCCTATTTTCAATCTGTCGCTTTGCTATCTTACGTTTGGGCTCTCCAGAATTTTCACCAGTATCAGTCTCGTCATCAATCAGGTCATATTCATCGATTTCGTCATTGCCACCACTATAGCCTGCATCGTTTATATCGTCCCTACCATCTAAATCAATACCAATTCTGCGTTTCTATCCATCGACAAAATGAACAGTAGCAGATGCTTCACTTCTGAGCTGGGAGGCTGGCAAGTTATCTACATTTGTTGTTTCCTCGTCACCACTGTCCTCATCAGAGTTTTGGCCATCTCCTGGGGGAAGCATAAAGACCTCTGCATTCTGCACACCACCATCTTCCAGAATGTTGATTACATCATTTACAGTGAGCCTGAAAGTAGTCAATACCTTTATTGTTTATAAAACTTGGATTATCAATATCTAATATTTTGATAAATGCCCAGAAAAAAAAAAATAAAAAAAAATAGCGCCTTAGCCTACAATCAAACTTCTTCATGAACAGCTGAATGTTTTAGAAGATGGACCTTAATTTTGTAAAGGGTGCACTGGGCATAAACGGGTTAATGGTTAAAAATTGGGAAATTTTACACAGATTTTGTTTATAATAAGGCAGTTATCATTTATTAATTTAAGACCTTTATGAATGATCATCTTACCATTTGAGTATTCAAATTCGAATGGGTTCAAACAAACAGGATAACCTGATTTCTCTATTTTCAATCGAAGTTGTATTGTCATAGCTTCATATAATTTACTGCAATGTTGTTTAAGTTCTACTTCCTTACCTACAATAGTTTAATGGTTAATGAATTGGGAAATTTTTCAGATTTTGGTTATAATAAGGTAGAAATCATGTATTAATTAAACCGTGACTTCCTTAAACGGTGCTTTAGAAACTCGAAATTTTATATTATCCAAACCCTGAGTAACAAATTAGTGTGAGCGTATATCGCTTTCACCCCTGTCTGTCTGCCAATATTTTCGTCTGTCTGTTCACAACTCTTTTAGACACGATCTTGCTTGTTGATGGATTTCGACGAAACTTTGTGTGGGTATTTGTAACCACCTAACAGTGAATCATATTGAAAATCAGACCAATCGAAAAATGGTTACTAAAAGTTATTGTACGTGGTCTTGAATTCTTTCTGGGCTTGTTTCTTAATGGATTTTGATTAAACTTGGTGTGGGTCTTTGTTACTAAGGATTGAACCCTGTTAAAAATCATTATTTTTTTTATACCGATAACTCTTCTCAAACTCTCGGAGGAATGGGTTTTTATTACAAATGTGGGCGTATTACGATGGCCATCACTAGTTTATTAAGTTATTCTTCTCATTAAAAAAACATTCCCATAAAAAAATCAATCTATTTAATCTATTTGCTCTATATCAATTGTTATATAAAACATGTTGTCGACATATTTTGTTTGGCCTGATATTGCCACCAATCTGATTTAGATGTATAATCACTTGACTTGGGTATTGTCCGCTTTAATCCGCCTCCCTCGTCTGAAATGGACAAAACAATTTAAAATACGGCTTCCAGGTTTTTTTTCTATCTTTTCTTTTTTTTTTTTTTTTTATCTTGGGGACTCTTTTATTTGCACGACTGATGCTTGTGGTTTCTATAAACTTTGTTCTTACTTATCAACAACACTCTTATTGTTGTTATTCAGAACGATCTGTTACCTTTACTGGGTACTTTCAAATCCAAGGCAATATTTTCTGCCTCATTTCCTAACAACATGGAACGATAGAATTTGTGTGCACTAGAAACAACAATACCATTGGTCCTTTAGAAATACCATAGTATCAATAGCCCAGTAACATTAACCTGGTACTACCGGTGGCCTAGTATCAATAATAAGTAATTATGACATGGTCCTGAATCTTGATAGCTGTGGTGATGTGGCTACTTATACATTTATACACAGAATGTCTTAACAAGAAACATTCAATTCCCCATTAAGATTTCATAATGTTTTTACACCTGTAACCATTCTGCTTCAACTGGCTAACTAATTTGCGATTAATAATGGACCCATTTGTGTTTAATTCATTTTATTCAAAGCTAATACGAAAATCATTACTACACAAATACGTCTGGTACTGCGTACAATATACCAGTACCAAGGGAAGACCTGTATGGTCAACTATCGTACCGTTTGCATAACCCAATTAAAATGGGTTGAGAGCGTCAGGATAACCTGTAGGTTTCTCTTATCCAAATCCAAGTGTCATAGCTTCATTAGAGTGATCTTTTTCTTCCTCTTTCTATTTATATTTATCATAAAAGAAGAAGAAAATTGATGATTTAAAAATTGAAGTTATGAATACAATTGATACTAAATTAAAAATTCTACATGACGAACTCTCAATAGATATCAGTGCAGAGAAAGTAAAGATAGATAAAGTGCTCAACAATGTTCAGGGATTAGAGGGTAGGATATCAGTTCTAGAAGAAACTCATAAGAAAGGTGAATGTACTCATGCCCAACCATTTGAAAATGAAAACGAGGCAATTGTCATGTTTGGAGTAAACTATGATCAAACTGAAAACATAAAACAGAAGGTCTGTGATATACTCAAGACCTTGGGTGAAGAAACTTATAATTTGATTACAGTTACCAACGTCAACCGATTTAAATCTAGATCGATCTCAAAACCAGGCCTAGTTAAAGTCACTTTTCAGAACTCTGAACAAAGAAATATGGTGTTAGCTAATAAGAAGAAACTTACACGATCGGTGTTTAAAAATGTATTTATTGCAAGATCCAAAACCCATATTGAGAGAGTGATAAACACTAACTCGAGATTTCTAATCAAACATTTACCTAACAACTCATCTTTTGCTGTGAATTCAAGTGGTGTAATCTTCGAAAAGAGTGACATAATACGTAGCCGAAATGAGAGCAACTTATAGCTACAGATTAATGAGGGAAATCAACTCAAGATACTTACACTTAATGTTTGTGGCCTTGCGTCTAAACTTTTGTCTCGGATTATGATTTAATATGTTTAGTTGAAACAAAAACCGGAATATTGGACACAGTTAATATTGATGGATATCATGTAACATTGAACACTAGATCTAAGTGTAAAATTAGTTCTGGCGGTGTTGCCATCTTGGTTAAAGACAAACTTATTAAACACATTACATTTCACAAGTTAAACAACGATTTCTAAGTGTGGCTAACCGTCGATAAAGTAATTTTTGGATATAAACTTTTAATCTGTGCAGCCTACATTCCACCAATTAACTCATCTTACAGTTCTATTTCAATGTTTGATGCAATAGAGGATACCTACTAAAACCTACTGACAGACGAAACTGAATTTTGTTTTCTTGGAGATTTAAATGGTAGAACAGGCGAGAACGATGATTATGTATCATTAAACGATAGGGAAGAAAGTGAGTTAGATATTTATATGAGAGAGAAACTAGATTCAAACGAATTGATGGTTGCATCTGGTATAGACTTAAAACGACATAACCAAGACATATGTGTGAATGCATATGGAGAAAGACTATTACAATTGTGTAAGAATCTCGGGATTTATATTATGAATGGAATGTGTGGGACGGACAGAAACGTTGGAAATTTTACCTGTGCAGAGAGATCAGTGGTTGACTACATTATTGGTACACCAAAAGTATTCCAACACGTGAGCAATTTTAGCGTTTGTGATTTTGATCCCCTTTTGTCAGACAAACACTGTGCATTATCTTTACATCTTCAGTGCAGAGCGTCTGGAAATCACGAAAGACAAGAATACCAACCTGCTGAATACCAGAAGATCAAATGGGATCCACTGAAAGAAGCTTCTTTCCTTGCTCACATTGACATTACAGATGTTGAATCCCTCATTGAAGACCTATCAAACATCAACATGAACTCTGTTGACCAAACAACAATCAATGAAATTAGTTTTAAAGTTTGTGGAATTTTTAATGGTAGTGCCAGAGCAGTTGGAATAAGTAGTACCGTTAATACCAACAGAAACAGAGCTCGCAAAACAAGTCCCAAACCCTGGTTTAATGAACTTTGTGAGGAAAAGAGACAACTGCTCTTTAACGCCAAGAACAAATACAAATCCCAACCATCTGAGGAAACGCAAAAGTGCTTGAAAACCGCTAGTCAAGAATATAAAAGGCAATTGAAAGCAGAATTCGATTTGTATAACAAGAACTTTAACAGTGACCTGAACAAACTTAAAAGATCAAATACATGCGAATATTGGAAATTATTGACTTATGGAAAGAAACAATCGAATTGCTCAGTGGCTATTAGTGATTTCTATGATCATTTTCGGAATCTGAACTATGGTGAGAAGATTGACGACGTGACAGAAAGAACAATGCTTGAGAGTGTGGATGATAATCATAATGAACTAATGAATAACCCAATAACAGAATCCGAAATCCAGATGTGTATAGACAAATTGAAAAACAACAAATCGTTTGGAGGAGACGAAGTACTTAACGAGTACATCAAATCAACCAAACCAATAATGTTATCTGTGTACGTTTTACTGTTCAACCTCGTACTTAATACTGGCATCGTACCGTCTGAATGGACTTTAGGGATGATTTATCCAATATACAAGAACAAGGGCAGTCATTCAGTTACAAATAACTATAGAGGTATCACTATTTTGAGTTGTTTATGTAAATTATTCACATCGATTGTTGATTCTAGGCTTAGTAAATATATTGAATCTGAGTCCATTATTGGACCTGAGCAAGCAGGATTTCGCAAATACTTCTCAACAACAGACAGGGGCGCTGGAACAAATTTCAGGTTGGGGGGGCAAACTTTTTCAAAGTCGAAAAACTGTTATCATTCATATACCTTTATTTCAAAATTAATCGAATTACGGGAGATAACTCAAAAGAATTAAGACAAAAATTATTATTTATTCAAATAATTTGATTGTGATAGAGAATCTTATATTATTTACCAGCTTCGAAGGTTAAAAAACCAAGGAAATTTACAAATATGGCCTTATGAGACAATTACATATTTAGGCTACCCGGAACATGTAATTATTTTATTTCATTTTTTGGGGGGGCAAATGATATTTTTGCCCCCCAACAAAAATTTTGGGGGGGGGGGGGCATTTGCCCCCCCCTGTTCCCGCGCCTATGACAACAGATCAGATTTTTACTTTAAAATGTTTAGTAGAATTATACCTAAAGAAAAAAATGAGACTTTATACATGCTTTATTGATTATCGCCGAGCATTTGATGGAATCCCTAGGCTAGAACTATGGCAAAAAATCTTAGATTCAGGTATTAAAGGGAAGTTATTTAACGTTATTTTTAATATATACAAAAATGCCAAATCGTGTGTAAGGCACAATAATAAGTTGTCCGAATTATTTGATTGCTCAGTCGGTGTTAGACAAGGTGAAAACTTATCTCCCCTTTTATTTTCTATTTATTTGAAAGACCTTTCGCAATTCCTGTCCAAATCATATGCAGGCCTAAGTTTACGTGAAACAGATTACGAAAATGTTGGTGTATACCTGAAATTATTTGTGTTATTATACGCAGATGACACAATTTTATTAGCCGAGTCTGAGTCAGATCTGCAGGATGCCGTAAGTAGTATGTCTAAGTATTGCTCACAATGGAAACTAGATATCAATATCACTAAGACAAAAATACTTGTATTTTCTAGAGGTAAAATACGTAAAAGACCAATCATTAAATATAATGATCAAATTATTGAAGTTGTAGATGATTATACGTACCTGGGTTTTAATTTAATTTTAATTGTAATGGATCTTTCACTAAATCATATACAGCCTTATATACAAAAGCGTCAGCAGCAATGTTTTCCCTCCTTCAAAAAGGAAAAGCCCTTCACTTAGATATTGACACACAAATAAATTTATTCAATGCCCTAATTGTACTTATAGCACTATATGGATGTGAAGTATGGGGTTGTACTGACTTTACTTACTTAGAAAGACTTCAATTACGATTTTGTAAAATATTATTGAAGGTTAAAGGTAGCACGCCCAACGCAATGGTTTATGGTGAACTTGGAGTTTTTTCCATTATCAATTCAAATTAAAACAAGAATGATACGTTTTTGGTTCAAATTGATGAATAGCCCGGTGCCTAAGATGTCAGCCACATTTTATAAGTTAATGCTGAATTCGTCACTTAATTTTACATGGATTAATTATGTTCAAAATATCTTGAATGACACTGGTCTTTCGTACATTTGGAGTTCCCAGGCTAGTAATAATAATGGTAAATGGTTAAAGGAAACAATAACATTAAGACTTAAAGACCAGTTCATGCAGGAATGGACAAACACAATTAATCACAGCACGAAATGTATAATTTATCGTATAATTATAACAGAATTTAAACTTGAAAATTATTTAGTTTCTTTACCCACTAAATTAAAAGTAGCCTTCTGTAAATTTAGATGTAAGAGTCACAGACTGCCTATCGAGAGTGGAATTTTCATTAATGTCTCGAAAGAACAGCGCATATGTAATCTATGCGATCTAGCTGAAGTTGGGGACGAGTTCCATTACCTTTTCAATTGTACATATTTTATAAATGAGGGAAAAAGACACATCAACAAGTATTATTATAAATATCCTTCTTGTATAAAAATGTCAAATTTATTCACTTGTAAAGGAGTAGAGCGAGAAAACCTTTGTAAATTTGCTTATATTGTTTTGAATCAATTTAAACGTAATTAAGATTAGATTTGTTGCATATAAATCCTTATTGCCTATTTTATCATTATTTAATTACTGTTTATATTTTTCGTATGTCTCATTTTGAGATCTTGAATAAAGTTATTATTATTATTAACCAACAATAGTTCAATTCATTTTTATTCAAAGTTAATACGAAAATCATCATTACACAAATACGACTGGTACTTCGTACAAAATACCAGTACCACTGGAAGACCTGTATGATAAACTATCGTACCGTTTGAATAACCCAATTCAAATGGGTTGAGATTCTCTTGATAACCTATAGAATCATCTTGTCCAAATCCAAGTGTCATAGCTTCCTTAAAACTTTTTTTTCTTCCTCTTTCTAACCTACAATAGTTCAATTCATTTTTTATTCAAAGTTAATACGAAAATCATCACTACACAAATACGACTGGTACTGCGTACAATATACCAGTACCACTGGAAGACCTGTATGATAAACTATCAGTATCGTACCGTTTGAATAACTCAATTCAAATGGGTTGAGACCGTCAGGATAATCTGTTGGTTCCTCTTGTCTAAATCCAAGTGTTGTCATAGCTTCCTTAAAATGTTTTTTTTTCTTCCTCTTCCTTACCTACAATAGTTCAATTCATTTTTATACGCCCACATGGAAATGTGGACATATATTGCCGTCGCCCCTGTCCGTCCGTCCGTCCACATTTGTTGTATCCACGATAGAGGCTACAGTTTTTATCCGATCTTAATGAAACTTGGTATACATGTATATATTGATGATATCTCGGTCAAGTTCGCAAATATAAATAATCGCATGAGCGGTTTTTGAGTTATTGACCTTGACTTAGTAAAAACACGTCAAATTTGGGTTGTATCCCCAATAAAGGCTACAGTTTTTATCCGATCTTAATGAAACTTGGTTTACATGTATATATTGATGATATCTCGGTCAAGTTTGAAAATAGAAATAATCGCTTGAGCGGTTTTTGAGTTATTGCCCTTGACTTAGTAAAAACGTGCCAAATTTGGGTTGTATCCACAATAGAGGCTACAGTTTTTATCCGATCTTAATGAAACTTGGTATACATGTATATATTGATATCTCGGTCAAGTTCGAAAATAGAAATAATCGCATGAGCGGTTTTTTAGTTATTGCCCTTGACTTAGTAAAAACGTGTCAAATTTGGGTTGTATCCACAATGGAGGCTACAGTTTTTATCCGATCTTAATGAAACTTGGTATACATGTATATATTAAGGATATCTCGGTCAAGTTCGAAAATGGAAATTATCGCATGAGCGGTTTTTGAGTTATTGCCCTTGACTTAGAAAAATCTTGTCAACATATTAGTTTCGATGCAATAAATCCTCCAATTTTCAGAGGATGTTGATGAAACTTGGTGTGAGTATTGGAATTGATTAGGCCTCAGTCAAGTTTGAATTTGACAGTTTTTCAATGAATTGTTTTAAGTTTTTGCCCTTGACTTAGTAAAATTGCGTCAAAATTCTATTGTGGTTGCAATAAGAAGCTTTAATTTTCAAAGGATTTTGATGGAACTTGGTGTGAGTATTGGAATTGATTAGACATCAGTCAAGTTTGAATTTGACAGTTTTCAATGAATTGTTTTAAGTTTTTGCCCTTGACTTAGTAAAATTGCGTCAAAATTCTATTGTGGTTGCAATAAGAAGCTTTAATTTTCAAAGGATTTTGATGGAACTTGGTGTAAGCATCAGAATTGATAAGACATTAGTCAAGTTTGAATTTCTGACTGTTTTTAACAAATGGTTTTTGGGTTATTGCCCTTGACTTAGTAAAATTGCGTCAAAAATATTTGTGGGTGCAAAATAAGCTACAATTTTTTAATAGATTTGATGAAACTTGGTATGAGTATTGAAATAGATAAGATGGTGGTCAAGTTCTAATTTGACAATTTTCCAAGAACAGTTTTTGAGTTTTTGCCCTTAACTTCAATATTAATTCAGTGAATGTTTTTTGAGTTATTTCTCTATTTATTTTTCAAATTCAATGCTGCCAGTGGGCGTATGTTACCTTGCCTGGCAAGCTATCTTATTCAAAGCTAATACGAAAAGTGCTCAAAAAATGGTAAATGTTTTAAATATTTTGGTCATTAAAATGCAGTAATCGTGTATAAATCAACAAGGACGTGGTCTTGTCTAGCATTCAACCCATTGGGGCAATATATAGAATGATATAACTCCATGGTACATGTTTCAAGATTTTTTCGTATAAAGACAGCTTTCGTGAACCAATCACTCTAACTAAGGCTTCCATGACTATTGCGTCCGTAACTAGAAAATCTATCACAATCTATCTAATGTAATGGGAGGCCAACGCCTTTAATTAAAACTAATACCAAATTCATCAACAGACATATACAGCGGGTAACTTTCTACAAGAAATCAACACCGCTGTGAGACCTATATTAATGATTATCTTACCAAGATACCATTTGAGTTTTCCAATTCAAATGGGTTCAAACAATCCGGATAATTTGATTTCTTTTTATGAATATGATCTGCAATATCCAAATCACTATGTTGTTTTCTTTCTACCTTACCTACAATAGTTTAATGGGTGAAAGATGAGGGTTTTGGCGGATCGCCGAGATTGACCTCTCTTTGCTCAATGGCAGCTACTAGTTTCGACCGTATGGGTCTCTTCAGGCTGATGTGATCTGCTTAATTCTTTGCGGTATTTATAGGCTAAGCATGGCGGATCATTGAGACGTCACCTTCAGTGGCAGATCATCCAGGTTGGCGGATCATAAAGAGGAGTGGCGGATCATTTTGTCCTGTGGCGGATCAAAAAGAATCAAGTCGTAAAAATGGTTTTCTAGATTTTAGAAATGGAGAATAACGACTAGGCCATTTGTTTGAGTGAAGATGACGTGGAATAGATCAATATTCTTAGTCTAGAAAAGATTTTATTGGATAAATAAAATCGAAAAATGTGTTCTTGAAAACTTTTTCAATCACTTTCTAGAGCGTACGTCTTCCCTGTTTTGTTGTCGGAAGACCTTCCATGTTTCTGGCCTGAGGTCTTCTACTCCGATATCTCCGTTGAGTAACTTGTACCATCTACCAAAGTCTGGCCAGGGTATATCGATTCGTTTTTCTGACCAGAGATTGGTCCTTATAGGCAATTCCATTGGTTCTTGGATGGTATTATCTTCAAGGTTATCGCGATTTAAAGTAACACTTGATGTTGTAGTGGTTGTTACTGGTGTAGGAGCTGTTTTATTTTCCTCGAGGTTTTCAAGACTGCCAATAGCATTGGATATTGCTGTAGCTAGTAAATCGGTGGGTTTTTTCCTGATATGTTTTCCTAGATTATCGGAACGCTTAAACTGTAGCCCACAGTGTTCACATAATATCTTATTATGCATGTGGATAGATCTAAAGTGTCTAAGTAAGTTGGTTTGTAAAAGTGCATTTGCAGGCTTTGCAGATGAGTGCCATTATTTATGTTTCACCCTGTAGGGAAGGGAGGGGGTGATGGATTTTGCTCATTTTCTGGGGAAATTGGCGTATTGACATGCTTAACCTTCGAGTAAAATTTCAATGGAATATTCCTATGCCTTGTTGGATTTTTTCACAGGGTCTTCGTTTTTTACTTGGTGGGGTCTTCCTTTTATACCTTCTTTTTTACGTCCGTATTTATGTTTCACCTTGTAGGGAAGGGAGGGGGTGATGGATTTTGCTCATTTTCTGGGGAAATTGGCGTATTGACATGCTTATCTTTCGAGTAAAATTTCAATGGAATATTCCTATGCCTTGTCGGATTTTTTCACAGGGTCTTCGTTTTTTACCTGGTGGGGTCTTCCTTTTATACCTTCTATTTTACGTCCGTATTTATGTTTCACCCTGTAGGGAAGGGAGGGAGTGATGGATTTTGCTCATTTTCTGGGGAAATTGGCGTATTGACATGTTTAACCTTCGAGTAAAATTTCAATGGAATATTCCTATGCCTTGTCGGATTTTTTCACAGGGTCTTCGTTTTTTACCTGGTGGGGTCTTCCTTTTATACCTTTTTTTTACGTCCGTATTTATGTTTCACCCTGTAGGGAAGGGAGGGGTGGTGGATTTTGCTCATTTTCTGGGGAAATTGGCGTATTGACATGCTTAACCTTCGAGTAAAATTTCAATGGAATATTCCTATGCCTTGTCGGATTTTTTCACAGGGTCTTCGTTTTTTACTTGGTGGGGTCTTCCTTTTTTAGGTCTTCGTTTTTTACCTCGTGGGTTCTTCCTTTTTTAGGTCTTTGGGTCTTCGTTTTGTACACACCCTCCAAGTTGTATTGGATAATGGTTCATCTTTTCATCTTTCTTTCCTACAATAATTTAATGGTTTAAAAATTAGGAAATGTTTTACAGATTATGTTCAAAAATGGAGTAACCGTGAAGTGATTTATGAACAGTGCTTACGAAACTCAAAATTGTATGACAAAGGATGGTCTAGCATAAACTATAGACATGGTGGTTGTACTCTGTATTGTGTCTTATACGTTTAAAATGGACAAGACATATTATTTAAATACGCAAATAAAAAAGATAGCTTGCCAGGCAAGGTAACATACGCCCACTGGCAGCATTGAATTTGAAAAATAAATAGAGCAATAACTCAAAAAACATTCAGTGAATTAATATTGAAGTATATAAATATATATACTGTAAGGCTAGAAATTAATGCGTCAACAAATTAATGCGACATGGGGTATAGAGACTAAAATGCGAGTACAAATTAATGCGATCCGCGATAGGTGTCGCATTTTTCAATATCATCAAAATTCTAAAGGGTGAATGAAGACATGAACAATGATCAAGATTTTATCTTTAAATAGTCAAGTGTGAAAATCTTTTGTTTTTTTAACGCCATTGATTACTGATCAGTTTCAAAATTAGAGATAATTACCTAATTACTTAACCCCACCTCAATTTGAAAACTATATATCTATGTTAACTAATGTCAGCCATATTTACTCCATAAACTTCACTTGGGAATATGTATTTAAAAGTGCGGATACAAATTAATGCGATCGCATTAAACGCATTAATTTCTATCTCGCAATAATTTGTAGCCTTACAGTATATAAAATATTGAAGGGCAAAAACTCAAAAACTGTTCATGGAAAATTGGCAAATAAGAACTTGACCATCTTATCTATTTCAACACTCATACCAAGTTTCAAATCTATTAAAAAATTGTAGCTTATTTTGCACTCACAAATATTTTTGACGCAATTTTACTAAGTCAAGGGCAATAACCCCAAAACCATTTGTTAAAAAAAGTCTAATGTCTTATCAATTCTGATGCTTACACCAAGTTCCATCAAAATCCTTTGAAAATTAAAGCCTCTTATTGCAACCACAATAGAATTTTGACGCAATTTTACTAAGTCAAGGGCAATAACTTAAAACAATTCATTGAAAAATTGTCAAATTCAAACTTGACTGAGGCCTAATCAATTGCAATGCTCACACCAAGTTTCATCAACATCCTTTGAAAATTGGAGGATTTATTGCATCGAAACAAAAATTTCGACACGACTGTAGCCTCTATTGTGGATACAACCCAAATTTGACGCGTTTTTACTAAGTCAAGGGCTATAACTCAAAAACCGTTCATGCGATAATTTCCATTTTCGAAGTTGACTGAGATATCATCAATATTTACATCTATACCAAGTTTCATTAAGATCGGATAAAAACTGTAGCTTCTATTGTGGATACAACCCGAATTTGACGCGTTTTTACTAAGTCAAGGGCAATAACTCAAAAACCGTTCATGGGATAATTTCCATTTTCGAACTTGACCGAGATATCCTTAATATATACATGTATACCAAGTTTCATTAAGATCGGATAATAACTGTAGCCTCTATTGTGGATACAACCCAAATTTGACACGTTTTTACTAAGTCAAGGGCTATAACTCAAAAACCGCTCATGCGATTATTTCTATTTTCAAAACTTGACCGAGATATCATCAATATATACATGTATACCAAGTTTCATTAAGATCGGATAAAAACTGTAGCCTCTATTGTGGATACAACCCAAATTTGACACGTTTTTACTAAGTCAAGAGCAATAACTCAAAAACCGCTCATGCGATTATTTCTATTTTCGAACTTGACCGAGATATCATCAATATATACATGTATACCAAGTTTCATTAAGATCGGATAAAAACTGTAGCCTCTATTGTGGATACAACCCAAATTTGACGCGTTTTTAATAGGCAAAGGGCAATAACTCAAAAACCGCTCATGCGATTATTTCTATTTTCGAACTTGACCGAGATATCATCAATATATACATGTATACCAAGTTTCATTAAGATCGGATAAAAACTGTAGCCTCTATTGTGGATACAACCCAAATTTGACGCGTTTTTAATAGGCAAAGAGCAATAACTCAAAAACCGATCATGCGATTATTTCTATTTTCGAACTTGACCGAGATATCATCAATACATACATGTATACCAAGTTTCATTAAGATCGGATACAAACTGTAGCCTCTATTGTGGATACAACCCAAATTTGACGCGTTTTTAATAGGCAAAGGGCAATAACTCAAAAACCGCTCATGCGATTATTTTTATTTTCGAACTTGACCGAGATATCATCAATACATACATGTATACCAAGTTTCATTAAGATCGGATAAAAACTGTAGCCTCTATTGTGGATACAACCCAAAGTTGACGCGTTTTTACTAAGTCAAGGGCAATAACTCAAAGATAGCTTGCCAGGCAAGGTAACATACGCCCACTGGCAGCATTGAATTTGAAAAATAAATAGAGCAATGACTCAAAAACATTCACTAAATGGATATTGAAGTCAAGGGCAAAAACTCAAAAACACCAAGTTTCATCAAAATCCATTGAAAATTGTAGCTTCTATTGAACCCACAATAAAATTTTGACACAATCTTACTAAGTCAAGGCCAATAACTAAAAAATTGTTCATCGCAAAATCTTCAAATTCGAACTTGACCGTTGTCTTATCAATTCCAATGCTCACACCAAGTTTCATTTAAATCCATTGAAAATTGTAGCTTCTATTTTGTCTACAACAAATATAGAGGCAGGGGCAATAACTCCAAAACTGTTTATCACAAAATCGTCCAAATCGAACTTGACCGCCCTCTTATCAATTCCAATGCTCATACCAAGTTTCATTAAAATCCATAGATAATTGTAGCTTCTATAGTGTCTACAGAAAATGAATTTTTACGCAATTTTACTTAGTCAAGGGCAATTACTCATAAACTATTCATCAAAAAATCCTCAAATTTGAATTTCTGATAAAAACTGTAGCCTATATCGTGGATATAACCCAAATTTGACGCGTTTTTACTAAGTCAAGGGCAATAACTCAAAATCTGTTCATTCGATAATTTCCATTTTCGAACTTGACCGAGATATCATCAATATATACATGTATACCAAGTTTCATTAAGATCGGATAAAAACTGTAGCCTCTATCGTGGATACAACCCTAATTTGATGCGTTTTTACTAAGTCAAGGCAATAACTCAAAATCCGTTCATGCAATGATTTCCATTTTTGACCTTGACAGAGATATCATCAATATATACATGTATGCCAAGTGTCATTAAGATCAGATAAAAACTGTAGCCTCTATTGTGGATACAACCCAAATTTGACGCGTTTTTACTAAGTCAAGTGCAATAACTCAAAAACCGTTCATGCGATGATTTCCATTTTTGACCTTGACAGAGATATCATCAATATATACATGTATGCCAAGTTTCATTAAGATCAGATAAAAACTGTAGCCTCTATTGTGGATACAACCCAAATTTGACGCGTTCTTACTAAGTCAAGTGCAATAACTCAAAAACCGTTCATGCGATAATTTCCATTTTCGGACTTGACCGAGATATCATCAATATATACATGTATACCAAGTTTCATTAAGATCGGATAAAAACTGTAGCTTCTATCGTGAATACAACCCAAATTTGACGCGTTTTTACTAAGTCAAGGGCAATAACTCAAAATCTGTTCATTCGATAATTTCAATTTTTGAACTTGACCGAGATATCATCAATATATTCATGTATACCAAGTTTCATTAAAATCGATAAAAACTGTAGCCTCTATTGTGGATACAACCCAAATTTGACGCGTTTTTACTAAGTCAAGTGCAATAACTCAAAAACCGTTCATGCGATAATTTCCATTTTCGGACTTGACCGAGATATCATCAATATATACATGTATACCAAGTTTCATTAAGATCGGATAAAAACTGTAGCCTCTATTGTGGATACAACCCAAATTTGACGCGTTTTTACTTAGTCAAGAGCAATAACTCAAAATCCATTCATTCGATAATTTCCATTTTCGAACTTGACCGAGATATCATCAATATATACATGTATACCAAGTTTCATTAAGATCGGATAAAAACTGTAGCCTGTATTGTGGATACAACCCAAATTTGACGCGTTTTTGCTAAGTCAAGGGCAATAACTCAAAAACCGTTCATGCGAAAATTTCCATTTTCGAACTTGACCGAGATATCATCAATATATACATGTATACCAAGTTTCATTAAGATCGGATAAAAACTGTAGCCTCTATTGTGGATACAACCTAAATTTGACGCGTTTTTACTAAGTCAAGTGCAATAACTCAAAAACCGTTCATGCGATAATTTCCATTTTCGAACTTGACCGAGATATCATCAATATATACATGTATACCAAGTTTCATTAAGATCGGATAAAAACTGTAGCCTCTATCGTGGATACAACAAATGTGGACGGACCGACGGACGGACGGACGGACAGGGGCGACGGCAATATACGTCCACATTTCCATGTGGGCGTATAAAAACCGTTCATGCGATAATTTCCATTTTCGAACTTGACCGAGATGTCATCAATATATACATGTATACCAAGTTTCATTAAGATCGGATAAAAACTGTAGCCTCTATTGTGGATACAACCCAAATTTGACGCGTTTTTACTAAGTCAGGGGCAATAACTCAAAAACCGTTCATGCGATAATTTCCATTTTCGAAGTTGACTGAGATATCATCAATATATACATCTATACCAAGTTTCATTAAGATCGGATAAAAACTGTAGCTTCTATTGTGGATACAACCCGAATTTGACGCGTTTTTACTAAGTCAAGGGCAATAACTCAAAAACCGTTCATGCGAAAATTTCCATTTTCAAACTTGACCGAGATATCATCAATATATACATGTATTACAAGTTTCATTAAGATCGGATAAAAACTGTAGCCTCTATTGTGGATACAACCCAAATTTGACGTGTTTTTACTAAGTCAAGAGCAATAACTCAAAATCCATTCATTGGATAATTTCCATTTTCGAACTTGACCGAGATATCATCAATATATACATGTATACCAAGTTTCATTAAGATCGGATAAAAACTGTAGCCTGTATTGTGGATACAACCCAAATTTGACGCGTTTTTGCTAAGTCAAGGGCAATAACTCAAAAACCGTTCATGCGAAAATTTCCATTTTCGAACTTGACCGAGATATCATCAATATATACATGTATACCAAGTTTCATTAAGATCGGATAAAAACTGTAGCCTCTATTGTGGATACAACCCAAATTTGACGCGTTTTTAATAGGCAAAGGGCATTAACTCAAAAACCGCTCATGCGATTATTTCTATTTTCGAACTTGACCGAGATATCATGAATACATACATGTATACCAAGTTTCATTAAGATCGGATAAAAACTGTAGCCTCTATTGTGGATACAACCGAAAACGGACGGACGGACAGGGGAGACGGCAATATACGTCCACATTTCCATGTGGGCGTATAAAAAGTTACAGAGTAATAGTATCAGAGAAATAGTTACAGAGTTATAGTTACATAATATCAAAGTAATTGTTACAGAGTAATAGTATCAAGGTAATAGTAACAGAGTGATTGTTACAGAGTAATAGTTACAGAGTAATAGTTAAATAGTAATAGGTAAAGAGTAATATAATTAAAGTTATAGTTACAGAGTAATATTATCAAAGTTATAGTTACAGAGTAATAGTATCAGAGTAATAGTATCAGGGTTATAGTATTAGAGCAATCGTTACAGGGTAATAGTATCAGAGTAATAGTTTCAGAATAATAGTATAAGGGTAATTATATACTAGTAATATTATCAGAGTAATAGTTTCAGAATAATAGTATAAGGGTAATTATATAAGAGTAATAGTATCAGAGTAATAGTTACAGAGTAATAGTTTCAGAGTAATAGTATAAGAGTAAAAGTATAAGGGTAATAGTGATAGTATCAGGGTAATAGTAATAGTATCAGGGAAATTTTTTTTCAGAGTAATAGTTTCAGAGTAATAGTCCCAGGGTAATAATATAAAAGTAATAGTTATAGTATCAGAGTAATAGTTAGAGTAACAGTTACAGAGTAATAGTATCAAAGTAATATTTAAAGTAATAGTATCAGAGTAATAGTCAGAATAATAGTTTCAGGGTAATAATATAAGAGTAATAGTGATAGTATCAGAGTAATAGTTACAGAGTGATAGTATCAGAGTAATTGTTACAGTGTAATAGTATCAGAGTAATAGTATTAGA
This sequence comes from Nipponacmea schrenckii, assembly GCA_030562195.1. Classification (NCBI taxonomy): domain Eukaryota; kingdom Metazoa; phylum Mollusca; class Gastropoda; family Lottiidae; genus Nipponacmea; species Nipponacmea schrenckii. The sequence continues at coordinate 14,098,093 of CM060199.1, read as the reverse complement.
GTAATAGTTACATAGTAATAGTATCAGAGTAATAGTTACAGAGTAATAGTTACAGAGTAATAATATCAGAGTAATAGTAACAGTCATAGTTACAGAGTAATAGTTTTACAGAGTAATAGTATCAGAGTAATAGTAACAGAGTAATAGTTACAGAGTAATAATTACAGAGTAATAGTATCAGAGTAATAGTAACAGAGTAATAGTTACAGAGTAATAGTTACAGAGTGATAGTATCAGAGTTATACTTCTAGTACCAGAGTAATAGTTACAGAGTAATAGTAACAAAGTAATAGTTACAGAGTAATAGTTACAGAGTGATAGTATAAGAGTAATAGTATCAGAGTAATAGTTGAGCATTTAGTTACAAATAATAAATTTCAAACTTAATATAATAAATAAATAGATGGAAAATAAATAAATATTTCAAAAATATAGATCTTCAATAATTTTCTTTGGACTGCTTGAAAGTTGTTATGTTAAATTTTTAATACCAAATTTACAAAATATCTTGAGGTTAAATCATCGAAAAAATATTTCTGTCAGAAAGCAACTACCTGAAGTCAAAACTTTACAACAGCATCCAATTAAGCCATAAAACTAAGTAATAATCCATTAAAATAGTAATTTTTTAAACATGCTTAGAAGCGTTTTTCAATTATTACTAAGTTAAATGAATATATCATGTTATTTAGAAATTCTATTCTTTAGTCATGGTCATGGCCGAGGTAAGTCCAACTGATGAATACATCCACTATTGAGGATAAACTTAATATCCATTTTAATATGTAATATATCATTCAAAATTAGTTGCATAACCCCAAGAAAATAGAATAATCTTAAGTTGTAGTTGAATAATAATAAAGATAGCTTGCCAGGCAAGGTAACATACGCCCACTGGCAGCATTGAATTTGAAAAATAAATAGAGCATTAACTCAAAAAACATTCACTGAATTAATATTGAAGTTAAGGGCAAAAACTCAAAAACTGTTCATGGAAAATTGTCAAATTAGAACTTGACCACCATCTTATCTATTTCAATACTCTTACCAAGTTTCATCAAATCTATTAAAAAATTGTAGCTTATTTTGCACCCACAAATATTTTTGACGCAATTTTACTAAGTCAAGGTCAATAACCCAAAAACCATTTGTTAAAAAAAGTCAGAAATTCAAACTTGACTAATGTCTTATCAATTCTGATGCTTACACCAAGTTCCATCAAAATCCTTTGAAAATTAAAGCTTCTTATTGCAACCACAATAGAATTTTGACGCAATTTTACTAAGTCAAGGGCAATAACTTAAAACTATTCATTGAAAAACTGTCAAATTCAAACTTGACTGAGGCCTAATCAATTCCAATGCTCACACCAAGTTTCATCAACATCCTCTGAAAATTGGAGGATTTATTGCATCGAAACTAAAATTTTGACAAGATTTTTTTAAGTCAAGGCCATAACTAAAAAACCGTTCATGCGATAATTTCCACTTTCGAACTTGACCGAGATATCCTTAATATATACATGTATACCAAGTTTCATTAAGATCGGATAAAAACTTTAGCTTCAATTTTGGATACAACTCGAATTTGACGCGTTTTTACTAAGTCAAGGGCAATAACTCAAAAACCGTTCCTGCGATAATTTCCATGTTCGAACTTGACCGAGATATCCTTAATATATACATGTATACCAATTTTCATTAAGATCGGATAAAAACTGTAGCTCTATTGTGGATACAACCCAAATTTGACACGTTTTTACTAAGTCAAGGGCAATAACTAAAAAAACGCTCATGCGATTATTTCTATTTTCGAACTTGACCGAGATATAATCAATATATACATGTGTACCAAGTTTCATTAAGATCGGATAAAAACTGTAGCCTCTATTGTGGATACAACCCAAATTTGACACGTTTTTACTAAGTCAAGGGCAATAACTCAAAAACCGCTCATGCAATTATTTCTATTTTCGAACTTTACCGAGATATCATCAATATATACATGTATACCAAGTTTCATTAAGATCGGATAAAAACTGTAGCCTCTATTGTGGATACAACCCAAATTTGACGCGTTTTTACTAAGTCAAGGGCAATAACTCAAAAACCGCTCATGCGATTATTTCTATTTTCGAACTTGACCGAGATATCATCAATATATACATGAATACCAAGTTTCATTAAGATCGGATGAAAACTGTACCCTCTATTGTGGATACAACCCAAATTTAACGCGTTTTTACTAAGTCAAGGGCAATAACTCAAAAACCGTTCATGCGATAATTTCCATTTTCGAACTTGACCGAGATATCATCAATATATACATGTATACCAAGTTTCATTAAGATCGGATAAAAACTGTAGCCTCTATTGTGGATACAACCCAAATTTGACGCGTTTTTACTAAGTCAAGGGCAGTAACTAAAAAACCGTTCATGCGATAATTTCCATTTTCGAACTTGACCGAGATATCATCAATATATACATGTATACCAAGATTCATTAAGATCCGATAAAAACTGTAGCCTCTATCGTGGATACAACAAATGTGGACGGACCGACGGACGGACGGACGGACGGACTGACGGACAGGGGCGACGGCAATATACGTCCACATTTCCATGTGGGCGTATAAAAATGGAGTGAGTAGTCAATTTAATGTCTAATAGAATTTGACTTAATACTAATTTCAGCGTTTCATCCGTCTTGAGTTCACTTTTATTTGCACAACCTATGCTTGTGGTTTCTGTTATTCTACAAAACTTTATTCTTACTAATCACCGACTTTCTTATCGTTATTTATCAGAACAATCTGTTACATTTACTCAGTACTTCCAAATCCAAGTCAACATTTTCTCCCTCAATTCCCCACAACATGGAACGATTTGTGTTTTGTATGGGAAACATTCTGTAAAATATAAAAATGCTTTACAGAGACTTTTTAAGGGACAGTGTGTACATGGGGATTGGTCGTAAATCAAAGGAGAAATCCACACTGTAATATTTGATAGAGTACATTTAAAAAAAACTTGATATCTTCTTTAGTTTTAATTAGCACATAAAAACTTAATATTGGCCTTACTTATTTAATCTCTCTCTTTTCTTCAACTTTAACTGGCCTCACTGGACAATGGCTAAACTGTCGTAAGGGTAGTCAGTTCAATGAGTTCCTGGTGAGTTTTCTTCAATTTTGCTGTCTATAGCCTTAGACCTCAAGATATAAAACAGAGTGGTAATTCTTATTTCTTTTAGAGTTTTTAGCTCTGGGTTTTCTCCATTCTACATATCAGTGTGTTTCATCTTTCTGTAGGTAGCGCAGATATGTGTCATTTGCATTATCTTAGGTAATTGTAGTATTGGAGTAACTAGATTATGAATGCAAGATGAGTAATTGAGATTTTATATTAATACTATTCCATTGCATATGGTAGCCATATTGCATTCTATATTTCATTGCCTATTATATTTCAATAATCATAATATTCCAGTATTTCAAAAAGTAGATAAGATACTAGTATATATATGACCTGAGTATTTAAGATTTCATAAAACACCCCATCTGTGGTTTAGTAGGCTATTTATATTTTATATCAATTTTTTGTAATTAATAGCTTCCATATTTAGCCTATATGTAATAAGGTCCATGGGTGGTTCTACAGTAATATGACAAAACACAGTCCACATATTTCAAGTCTGGTTATTTCTACATTTAAAACGTCTTTTTTATATTTTTTCTTTTGATTCCATAAGATAATCATATAGTTGATAAATGTTAGGCACTAATCTCGCGTATTTTGAAAAAATAAGGCAAGAATTTTGGTACTCCGTTAAAGTCACCCCCCAAAAACTCCATGTCCAAAATGCAAACATTAAAAGTTCTACTTGCAATTATTCCGTTATGAATGAGTTATATATTCCAATTTAAGACGATTTATATTCGTATACATGTATATTCCAATACTAAATAGCTAAAAACAATATTATTTTTTAATCAATTATCAAGGCCAAATGCAACATGGCGAACGCGACGACGAAATGGGGATATTTGAGAAATTGTTAGGCAAATAGGGTGAGTACATCAATTCCATGTCATCTACAAACGGTCTATACGAGTCTCCTATAATGTTGAAACTTCGTTTTTTCACCTGGCCATAGAAAATATGCCATTCCCTTTTCACAAAACGCAGCTATAATGTCACCACATATGTAAACAAACACGCAGCCATTGTTTAATCAATATCCTTGTCATCAACGACACGGTCATCAACGACACAAATTTTCGTGACGCTGATGATTTTTATTGTATCGTTGATGACGTGTTGTTGATGACAATGAATAAAGTATATGTTTATCTCATTCACAATTTGTGTAAAGCCAATTTCAAACCAAATTAATCATACTCTCGTTATCTTTTGTAGAAATACAGTTGGTATTTATCATATAGCATGGCACTAACATCAGCAGAACGTTCCAAACGGTATAGAGAGAAGAAAAGGTTGGACCCAGGATTCCGGGAAAAGGAAAGGGAGAGGCAAAGACGAAGATATGTACCAATAGGGGATAGATCCGCGAGAGAAAAAAGATACACTCAAAGGCGATGGCGGAAAAACCAAGCGTCTGTAAGGAGAAACAAAAGAGTCTTCCTACCTGATACACCTCCGAATTCTCCAGATGGACCTACACAAAGAATACGGGGAAGACGAAGAACACGAAAGGACAGGGCAAAGGCATACAGAATCATAGCAGGATTAAAACTTATGCTGATCAATCAAAAGAAGACGAGCGAAAAGTACAGAAAACGCTAGCAAAGACTGAAAAATGAACACACAGAAAACTCTCCTAGAAAGAATACAGCCCGAATGATTAATACTATTCGAAAAGGTAACATGAAATCCATACAGAAGGCTTTATTATTCCACAATGTTTTGATAAAACAAATAAGTAAGAAATATGAAGAATCGAAGCTACAAAGAGAAAAACAGATAATAAAGAAGATAGCATCTGGAAAAATTATTAAGAAATACAGATTGATAGACAAAGCAAATAAATTATTTGGTTGTTCAAGAATAGGCGATAATAATGGTAGTCTCATTCAATATGAAAGAAAGCAACGGAACTATTCCTTGTCACTTGAACTGAGAAGAGTTGTTCAACAATTTTATGAAAGGGACGAAAGCAGTAAGGTTCTTCCAGGTAAAAACGACACCAAAACTAAAAACAAAATAAGAAAACAAAAGAGAATACTATGTGACAACATGAAAGTCCTCCACAGTAAATTTCTGTATGAACACCCTCATCAAAATATATCCTATGCGTTATTTTGTAAGCTGAGACCATTTTGGGTCACGATACCAAGACAGAGTGACCGTGAAACATGCATGTGTAAACGTCACGAAAATATACAACTGATAACTGATAAATTATTTCGCGAGAAGATAGTCGATTCCTTAAGACCCACAGAGCACTGTAAGCATCTTGTATGTAGTATAGCTGACCAAAAGTGTATGTACGGGGTATGTCAGTATGCCTCCGAAATCCAGAGTGTCCATTTTGGAGCCTCCCACCAGCAAGCCAGTTTCTTTACTGGCATCATATATACTTCTGGTCACATCACTCCCTTTTGTACAATCGCTAAAGACACAAGACACGACCCAGCTTCCATTTGGGCCCACGTAAGTCCTTTGTTGGAAGACTTGAAGAAAACTCATCCAGACATATCTGTGCTCCATTTCGTAACAGATGGTCCAACAACTCAATACAGGAATAAAACAAACTTCTATCTAGCATCGATTATTCCTAGAGAAATGGGCTTTACAGACGTGACCTGGAATTTCCTGGAAGCGGGCCATGGAAAAGGGGCAGCAGACGGAATTGGCGGGACAGTGAAACGACAGGCTGATCAGTTGGTGGCTGAGGGTAAAGATATTTCTGACCCTAAAACTCTGTACCAAACTATGATGAACAGAAACTCAAGCATTACATTCAAGTACATTGAAGATACAATGATTTCTGAAGTTGAATCAAAGATTCCAGAAAATCTACTTCCAATTAAAGGAACTATGAAAATCCATCAGGTAAGATTTAAAATCAAAAATTTGAATGAGCAAAAGTGATAAACAAAACCTAAATCATCCTGGTAAAATATAATTGGACAGGTAACAGTGCACATCATTTATTGTACATAAGATCTTCCAATCATAAAATTGCATTTTGCAGTTCAATAAGGCACATATAGCCACTCCAACTGCTATTATGATACTTCATATATACAGATGTGTTAATAATGTCTATTTAATATATCCAAATTGTTTTACAGGTTCTGTTTAAGGGCAAAGCTGGTTTTGTATTTCATAGAATATTAAGTTGTTTTTGCCAATCAAATGGTACTGACGGTAACAACCAACGACCTTCTTGTACTTGTTTTGATTTAACAGAGGCGTACCTGGTAAAACCAACGACGGAACCAGGTTTGTATGAAGACCCCTAGTGTCAGATTGCCAATGTCTTTTTGAACCACAAGAATGCCATTTAAAGACTTGTTTCGGGTAAAAGATGACCATAACTAGCATTTAACCGTATAAAACAAAAAAAATATAAGGTGTAGAAAACATGTTTCATATACAGCATTCCACAATGCTATCCTGTTGTCTTTTATTCTTCCAGGTGATAACAGTGATACGAGTCCAACTATACATGTACTTTCTAATTCCAGTACATGTACTTCAGCTTTTGTACCCATCAATCCTGATGACCCTGATATGCATAATAAATGGTGTCTGGTTCTGTACGACGGAATTGTCCCGGTCAAATTACTGATTTTGATCATGATTCTGTTGAAGTTAAAACAATGTCTAGAGTTGGCGAAAACCGTTTCTTTTGGCCAAGGACAGATGATGTGATATGGTACGATTACGAAAAAGTAATTACGACAATACCACCTCCAACGAATGTAACAAATAGGCACATGCAAGTTGACAAACTAATATGGGCAGAGATTAATCAAAAGTTTTCGTGTTAATTGTAATGTGAAATAAACATACTTTCAATTGGTATAATTTTTAGAACCTTATTTTTATTGTTATTTTGCAAATTGTGTCTTAAATTTGAGCCTTAACTCAAAAATGCATACTTTTTTGTTCTCAACTTCACTAGTTTGTCATCAACGTCACGTTGCCTGTCATCAACAACACCCTTTGTCATCAACGACACATGGCAAATGAAGTGACCTGCAGTCCAAGCATTAAACTTCACAACTTTGAACTTATCACCCGAGATATTTTACTGTTGAAATCTTTCTAATTCAAAAAATAACATTCACTCTATACTACCATAATCTCCCGACGGAAGATTGAAAGTTTCCTTTTTCGCAGCAGCTTTCGGTCTGTTTGTAAATGTGCTAATATTTAATAACTATAAGTACAATCCGAGAAACAAAACGATGACTAAAGGACAAAAACATTATTTTCTCTTATTCTAACTAATTTTTAAATACATGTGTACGCTCATTACGTACTAACTGACCATTTCTGTTCGATCAACCATGTCGTGACGCTGATGACAAAAATTTCAGATGCGTAACTTCGCTGGACAAATAAAATTTTTAATGAAAGTTTTTAGCGCTGCTGACGCTCGAAATATAAAGTAGACATGTATCTCCTGCATTTAGAACCTTAAGTCACGAAAAATTCAGGTTTGAATTAAACTAAAAAATTAACCTTTAATATGTCAGAATATCGTAGAACGACCCCCAGATATTTGGTTATGTGCATATTATGCTAATTAGTAAACTGTGATAATAATATTGTTAATATGTTTTAATTGTATTATATTTGTTAATTGTTTATAAAAATTTTATAGGATGTTTCTTACCTTACAATAAAGTTGATATGATCCAGAATAAGTTTATCTGGTCAAGCCCCCGGACCCGAGTGAGTTAGCCAGGCTACAATACCAAATAGCTATGCCCAGAGACCAGGAATAGAGTTAGTTTCGAGATCGCATATTATAACATTTTTACTTGACTTACCTTTGACGTATCAGTGTCCTTAGTTTTTTTGTCGACATTAGGTTGATGGTGTGGTCACATTATCGGCATTGACTTTATTGGCAAGTTTTCTTCAAAACTGGTCTAAAGGTCCACGAGATAACAGATCAGGATATCGACTGTCAGGGTGACACAAACCATAACATCACCAGCGCAGAGTAAAGTAGACAGGCTCAAATGCAGGCTTTTCGTTGGTAAAAAACGACCGATATGAAAGCTGTAGTTTGCAACTGATTAGGCCCTACTTACTTTCCGCCAATTTTGTCTGAGGTAGGCTTGGCTAAATTTAGAATACGCGGGGTTTTTTAATTCACGCGTTTTGATTGGTCGTGACGTCGAGCGAAAGGTCATAAGAATGAGTTAAAAAGCTAAATAGATAGATCAGTGTTAGTAATAGGCTAGTTGTAGAATAATTAACAGGAACTTCCGAGATGATTATTTCCATTTTTTTTAAATTTCTTTGCTGTGTATGCTTAGAAAAAATATGCTAAAATCGCGTTCAGCTATTTTCCTGGGCGTGATTTTAACCGATCATTTCAGAAGTGCTTTTTTTTTGCCTTTCAATTCTAGTTCTGTAATTAACTTAATTAATATACTAAAGATAGCTTGCCAGGCAAGGTAACATACGCCCAATGGCAGCTGAATTTGAATAATAAATTGAGCAATAACTCGACTACATTCACTGAATATTGAAGTAAAGGGCAAAAACTAAAAAAACATTCATTAAAAAAAGTCGTCAAATTCAAATTTGAATATTGTCTTATAAATTCTAAAGCTCACACCAAGTGAAAAATTTGAAAATTGAAGCTTTTTATTGCAACCACAATAGAATTTTGACACAATTTTACTACGTCAAGGGTAATAACTCAAAACAGTTCATTGGAAAATTGGCAAATTCAAACTTGACTGAGGTCTAATCAATTCAAATACTCAAAAACAAGTTTCATTAAAATCAATTGAAAATTGTAGCTTCTGTTGCACCCACAAATTTTTTACACAATTTTACTTAGTCAAGGGCAATTACTCATTACTGTTCATCGAAAAATCCTCAAATTCGAACTTGACCACCACCTTATCAATTTCAGTGCTCATACCAAGTTTCATGAAAATCCATTGAAAATTGTAGCCTCTATTGCACCCACAATTAAATTTTGACGCGATTTTAATAAGTCAAGGGCAATAACTTGCAAGCCGTGTATAGAAAAATCATTTGAACTTATCGGCACCTTATCCATTCCAAGGTTAACACCAAGTTTCATCAAAATCGATTGAAAATTGGTGCCACAATTACACCTGCCATTAAATATTGACGCGATTTTACTAAGACAAGGGCAATAACTCAAAAAGTGTTAATTTACAAATCGTCAAATTTGAAAAAAATCAATTGGAAGTAGTAGCCTCTATTGCACCCACAATAAAATTTTTACGCGATGTGACTCGAGAACCGTCTATCGAAAAATCGTCAAATTCGAATTTGACCACAGTGTTATCAATTCCAGTTGTCATACCAAGTATCATTAAGATCCATATAAAATTGTAGCTTCTAAAGTGTCTACAACAAATGTAAGATATGTAAGTTAATGAAGACATTTATATGTGTTGTGCGATGGGGTACTCGCAATATTTAGATCAAGTAAAAATGGAACATTAAAAGACTTTTTTGAATGATTTATATTAATTGTATTTCATTGAACACATTTTATATACAGGCCTAAAAAAACAGAAAAAGGAAAAAATACACTGACATACAATGGAACTATTTATTGCACAATTTTAAAAACTACAATATTAAGAATGTGTTTAAAAGGATTTCTGCAACATCAAGGTTTATAACCAACAATATTTTAAAATATGAAAAGAAAAAAAAATAGTTTATCAATAGAAATGAGTATTTTCCTCTAAACAAGTAAGTAAATTATGTATCATGAATGGAATGATGTAAATACAAAATATATGTTAATAACAAAACACAAACTATAACACACAACAAACAATAACAACCTTATATTACATTTCAACAAACAAAGTGGACAATAACATTAACAAGAAGACTAACAACAATGGAAATTAAAGGTATACTACACTCTTAGCATGAACAAAAAAATTGGAAAATTTAAATTTTTCAATAATTAAATAGTTTAATAGATATACCAGAACAGTATAGAGATACTGTTCTAAATTACAAGAAAAATTTGTAGACAAAACCAGATAATAATGAAAAAGGATAAGGATCTATAAGATAACAAAAGATAGCTTGCCAGGCAAGGTAACATACGCCCACTGGCATTGAATTTGAAAAATAAATTGAGCAATAACTCGAAAAACATTCAATGAATGAATATTGAAGTCAAGGGCAAAAACTCAAAAACTGTTCATGGAAAATCGTCAAATTCAAACTTGACCAACGTCTTATCAATTCCAATGCTCACACCAACTTTCATTTAAATCCATTGAAAATTGTAGCTCCTATTTTGTCTACAACAAATATAGAGGCAGGGGCAATAACTAAAAAAACTGTTCATCGAAAATCGTCCAAAACAAACTTAACCGCCGTTTTATCAATTCCAATGCTCATACCAAGTTTCATTAAAATCCATAGAAAATTGTAGCTTCTATAGTGTCTACAGAAAATGAATTTTTACACAATTTTACTTAGATAAGGGCAATTACTCATAAAATATTCATCGGAAAATTGTCAAATTTGAACCTGACCACCGTCTTATCAATTCCAATGCTTATTCCAAGTTTCAATCAGTAGATTCTATTGCATCAACAATAAATTTTGACGTGATGTAAATAAGTCAAGGGCAATAAATCAAAAACCGTTAATCCAAAAAATCTTCAAATTCGAACTTGACCACCGTCTTATCAATTCCAATGCTCATACCAAGCTTCATTAAAATCCATAGAAAATTGTAGCTTCTATAGTGTCTACAACAAATGTTGACGGACCGACAGACAGATGGACCGACGGACAGGGGCGACAACAATATATGACCACATATTCATGTATGAACCAATATTAATGGAAAATGGCAAAATATAAAAGGTATATGCTTGGTGAGGTAAGAAAGAGTCAAAATAAACTCTTCAAAATAGACAAAAAATATAATAATGATTTGTGTAAAGAAAACATTGTAAAAGAAAAAAAAATACAAATATGGTAAGTATCGACTAGGAGAAAATAAAGAGTATTTCAAAATAAAATCATTAAAGACAATCGTAACTTCTTCTATAATCTACACAATGAATGATAAAATATTAGCTGACAATACTAAAAAATATTGACAAAATGTTGATATAGAATGTTACTGCAATCTGTGGAATATGATAATATCAAAGAATAAATTTCATATTGAGACAACTACTTAAAGTCACATAACTGAAATCTTGTTTCGAGTAAAGAAAGCCACATTCAATGAAATATAACAGATGATGTCTTTAGGATCTTTGGCACTGACATTCTTAAACCTTAAACTGACAATTTCATTGTAGAGACTCTCTACTAGAGAGATTATTAATCTAAGGCTTGACTTGTATTTTTTGTATGGGGTGATGTCTTTTTAACCATCATCTGACCAAATTCTTGATCAGCTTTATGGAATTTTAAAACTGTTAAATCATCTTAAATTGACACTTTCAACCTTAAAACATTAAGATAATGAAATGTAGATCATTAAATGTAATAAAAATCTTGATAAAGGGTCATTTTTGTATTGGTTAATTAACTTGTTCATCGATGATCTGACAAAAATCTTCATTCTTATAGTCAACCTATTGAACCATCAAATCACTCATAATAAACACTTTCAATATGTCTTTATGTTACCTTGACTAAAATCTTTGGAAACCCTGACTGAAGAGAGTAGGGGAAGATTCATGCTGTGTTTTACGATTAACCAGATGAACTATAATCAAGATAGCAAGTCCTGCAACCAGACCACCAATAACTGGAGGAACTAGACTACGTTTACTGTATTTCTCTACTTCCTCTCTTCTCCATATTTTATACATTGATTCTTTACAGCTGTATCCATCTTCTATTACACTCTCTATAATATAAAACATTTTTTATTACTGGTGATAACATGTAGGTACATGCATCTATTAAACATATTTCTACTGAAAGTGTCTGATAAAATTTTATGGATATTGATGCAAAACTAGACCTTCCTATACCTTTCAATCTTCAGAACAAAGAAATATATATTTTTGATTGTAGATGTGCACCTGATGGAAGGAAACATTGCAACAAGACAACCACAAATTTAAGCAAAGAATATTTCGTAAAAACATCCATGAACCAGGTTAATCATTCAGAATGAAATCCAATATGCAGATCTAGACTTCCTCATTCTTTTTTCCCTGCACATTCATTACAAAGAACAGCTATTGTAGTAACACTTTATACAACTATTGTAGTAACTTTTTATGGAAAAAGACCCTATACTTCACTTACCATCTTCTATAGTACTGACGGCTATTTTAAATGGAGGGCGAAGATCACACTGGGGGAAAGGGAAAGGCAAAGTAAGATGAGCCTAGTGGTAACCTGTATGTCAATGTCCATGTAATATTATCGCTTGTCTTTCCATGTAACTCTTTACTCTTCTTCATATTACACGACTCAAAATCTTCCTGAAATATTTTTGGTAGTAAGCACAATGTGAACAGAACAGATTTGTAACCTGTAAGACATATTTAAATTCCAGATGATATTATTTCATTATTATCCTAATAGAAATAGGCATAGGTACTGAAGCACAAGATATATGGATATATTTTACCTGTGAATGAAGTACATGAACTGTAGTATTACTTGTGTATATGAAAACTAAGCTATCGCCATATAAAGCATGAATTCTTTTAAATGGTGCTGACTCCACAGACCAATTCTCCTTCCTTTCTCCAACTATAAATTTCTGAAAAATGTGATATTAATATTCCAGAAATATTCATGAATGCACTTATAGATTCTATGAAACTCTAAAATAGTTTTTCAGGTAAATAAAATCTAATATATTAAAAGATTTTAAAATCCTTTAATTCTACTAAGTTGCTACATTACATACACCACAAGGACGGCAACTGTTACTGAAACTGAAAATCTTTTCACTACTTTTATATACAACTAATATACAAATTAATTGCTGTGAATATATAAAGTAACTTGAAAATCTTGAAAAGGAACCTGCTATAGATTTAACATGTACAATCACAATATAGGAATAGTTAAACAGGAATATAGCTGAATGAAAAATAGCTCACCTTAGGTTGAACACAATGGTTACGTTCTATAATTGGTAGATTACCAGCTAGAGGTGTAGTACCCAAACCAGGATTAGTGACATATAGTTTAAATCGTCCTAATCTCAACGCATCTATTAGATCTGGTGATGTCTGAGGTAGCTCACCCTAATTAATAATAAAGTACCCAATTAAGAAAATGCTTTGCCAGTGATGTCAGATACAAAGGATCTCTGTGTTGTAACACTGAGCTTGTGGATTTTTGACTCTATATTTAACATAAAATAAAAATATGTATATGTTTATTTCAAAAAGACCATAAAATCAAGAGTGTCCATCAATCATAAGGAGAAAACTGACAAGTAACAGTTCCAATTAGGTCTAATATACCAAAGTGACTAAATCCTTTCTAATTTTTAGGACAATTGAGAAAACATAGATACATTAACAGATATTGCTCCATATTTTAACATTGAGAGACAGCATACCTTAGCTTGAAAAACTTTATTCTCTGTCAGAGATCGATGTATACGATACTTAATATCAGATGATTTTCATCCTTTAAAGTTGCAACCAGTAATCCTCGTTTTGTTACGTCACCAATATAGATACTGTTTAAAAAATACAAAGCATTATAGAATAGATTGTAAAAATAAACTCCAAATATCTTAGTTATCAGTTTAGGGAAGAAGGAGATTTCTTGCCTTCAGTAACCTATAGATATGACAAGGTCCTTTGGATTTTCTATCTGATACTCATGTAAACAAAACAAGGAGATTTAAATGTAATATAAATGTTAAAGGGGCCTCGCACCATTATGATCACCAGTTGTATATGGCTGTGAACATGAAAATTGGTATAAGTTTTGAACACAATGCACATATGCAAATGGTTAAAACTATAGTGTGTGAGGACCTTAAGTATTTATATGTACGTACCTATACTGTAACACTTTAGCCCTATTTAATACGAAACTAGCTAGACCAGTTGGTGGTAGAAAAGTTTCTATTTCATCTGAGGGCTGTCCACCTGGCGTTAGAGACACAACATGACCTACATAGGAAAATTAAACTAAAGCATAAATCAAAACAGGCAAATTCTAAATACTTTTAATTTTATATAGAACATAATATAGACCTACAGTATGATATATTTATGTAATTTCTTGATATAGTGGATATATATGACATTCTTTACAGTAGGTAAACCTAAGGAACTGAAAACCAGGGCTAACTAATGCCCCTGAGAGTATCCTTGATCCTTGAAAATACCTGACCTGTATGAAATGAAACTAACTTACAATTGAAGTGCTTTACGTCATTACAGTACCATTCTCCAGGTTTAGTTAGCTAGAAAATAAACAATTAAACAATATTACAAGATATGTGTCTGGTTCAGTAAAATAAATGTTGAAAAAAGAATAAATAGTGATGACTGTCCGAACTTATACAGAAAGAGTACAAATTACGATACAGCTATATCTGTATTCAACAAGAACTTAAGGGAATGCTTAATATTGGCAGCCTAATGAAGATGGCTTCTTTATTGAGGGCCAGTTTGAATGGAGATGAAAATAGTGGGAAATTACATGAGGGGTTTTTAAACCTGGCTGATAATTTGAGGATCATGTGAGACTTTGTTTGTAGTTTTAACAAGTCTGCCTGTATTCAGCCACAAATGTAATTGAACTTATCAATTGTATCTGATGTGGCTACTTATTACTTATACATTTATACACAGAATGTCTTAACAAGAAACATTCAACCTGTAACCATTCTGCTTCAACTGGCTAACTAATTTGCGATTAATAATGGACCCCATTTGTGTTTAATTCATTTTAATCAAAGCTAATACGAAAATCATCACTACACAAATACGACTGGTACTGCATATAATATACCAGTACCACTGGAAGACCTGTATGATAAACTATCAGTATCGTACCGTTTGAATAACTCAATTCGAATGGGTTGAGACCGTCAGGATAATCTGTTGGTTCCTCTTGTCTAAATCCAAGTGTTGTCATAGCTTCCTTAAAATGTTTTTTTTTCTTCCTCTTCCTTACCTACCATAGTTCAATTCATTTTTATACGCCCACATGGAAATGTGGACGTATATTGCCGTCGCCCCTGTCCGTCCGTCCGTAGATATTTGTTGTATCCACGATAGAGGCTACAGTTTTTATCCGATCTTAACGAAACTTGGTATACATGTATATATTGATGATATCTCGGTCAAGTTTGAAAATGGAAATTATCGCATGAACGCTTTTTGAGTTATTGCCCTTGACTTAGTAAAATCTCGTCAAATTTGGGTTGTATCCACAATAGAGGCTACAGTTTTTATCCGATCTTAATGAAACTTGGTATACATGTATATATTGATGATATCTCGGTCAAGTTCGAAAATAGAAATAATGGCATGAGCGGTTTTTGAGTTATTGCCCTTGACTTAGTAAAAACGCGTCAAATTTGGGTTGTATCCACAATAGAGGCTACAGTTTTTATCCGATCTTAATGAAACTTGGTTTACATGTATATATTGATGATATCTCGGTCAAGTTCGAAAATAGAAATAATCGCATGAGCGGTTTTTGAGTTATTGCCCTTGACTTAGTAAAAACGTGCCAAATTTGGGTTGTATCCACAATAGAGGCTACAGTTTTTATCCGATCTTAATGAAACTTGGTATACATGTATATATTGATGATATCTCGGTCAAGTTCGAAAATAGAAATAATCGCATGAGCGGTTTTTGAGTTATTGCCCTTGACTTAGTAAAAACGTGTCAAATTTGGGTTGTATCCACAATGGAGGCTACAGTTTTTATCCGATCTTAATGAAACTTGGTATACATGTATATATTAAGGATATCTCGGTCAAGTTCGAAAATGGAAATTATCGCATGAACGGTTTTTGAGTTATTGCCCTTGACTTAGTAAAAACGCGTCAAATTCGGGTTATATCCACAATAGAAGCTACAGTTTTTATCCGATCTTAATGAAACTTGGTATACATGTATATATTGATGATATCTCGGTCAAGTTTGAAAATGGAAATTATCGCATGAACGGTTTTTGAGTTATTGCCCTTGACTTAGAAAAATCTTGTCAAAATTTTAGTTTCGATGCAATAAATCCTCCAATTTTCAGAGGATGTTGATGAAACTTGGTGTGAGTATTGGAATTGATTAGGCCTCAGTCAAGTTTGAATTTGACAGTTTTTCAATGAATTGTTATAAGTTTTTGCCCTTGACTTAGTAAATTTGCGTCAAAATTCTATTGTGGTTGCAATAAGAAGCTTTAATTTTCAAAGGATTTTGTTGGAACTTGGTGTAAGCATCAGAATTGATAAGACATTAGTCAAGTTTGAAACAAATGGTTTTTGGGTTATTGCCCTTGACTTAGTAAAATCGCGTCAAAAATATTTGTGGGTGCAAAATAAGCTACAATTTTTTAATAGATTTTATGAAACTTCGTATGAGTATTGAAATAGATAAGATGGTGGTCAAGTTCTAATTTGACAATTTTCCAAGAACAGTTTTTGAGTTTTTGCCCTTAACTTCAATATTAATTCAGTGAATGTTTTTTGAGTTATTGCTCTATTTATTTTTCAAATTCAATGCTGCCAGTGGGCGTATGTTTCCTAGCCTGGCAAGCTATCTTATTCAAAGCTAATACGAAAAGTGCTCAAAAAATGGTAAATGTTTTAAATATTTGGGTCATTAAAATGCAGTAATCGTGTATAAATCAACAACAAGGACGTGGTCTTGTTTAGCATTCAACCCATAAGGGCAATATATAGAATGATTTAACTCCATGGTACATGTTTCAAGATTTTTGTAGTATAAAGACAGCTTTCGTGAACCAATCACTTTAACTAAGGCTTCCATGACTATTGCGTCGGTAACTAGAAAATCTATCACAAGTCTAATGTAATGGGAGGCCAACGCCTTTATTTGAAACTAATACGAAAGTCATCAACAGACATATACAGCGGGTAACTTCTACAAGAAATCAACACCGATGTGAGACCTATATTAATGATTATCTTACCAAGATACCATTTGAGTTTTCCAATTCAAATGGGTTCAAACAATCCGGATAATCTGATTTCTTTTTATGAATATGATCTGCAATATCCAAATCACTATTTTGTTTTCTTTCTACCTTACCTACCATAGTTTAATGGGTGAAAGATGAGGGTTTTGGCGGATCGCCGAGATTGACCTCTCTTTGCTCAATGGCAGCTACTAGTTTCGACCGTATGGGTCTCTTCAGGCTGATGTGATCTGCTTAATTCTTTGCGGTATTTATAGGCTAAGCATGGCGGATCATTGAGACGTCACCTTCAGTGGCAGATCATCCAGGTTGGCGGATCATAAAGAGGAGTGGCGGATCATTTTGTCCTGTGGCGGATCAAAAAGAATCAAGTCGTAAAAATGGTTTTCTAGATTTTAGAAATGGAGAATAACGACTAGGCCATTTGTTTGAGTGAAGATGACGTGGAATAGATCTAGAAAAGATTTTATTGGATAAATAAAATCGAAAAATGTGTTCTTGAAAACTTTTTCAATCACTTTCTAGGGCGTACGTCTTCCCTGTTTTGTTGTCGGAAGACCTTCCATGTTTCTGGCTTGAGGTCTTCTACTCCGATATCTCCGTTGAGTAACTTGTCCCATCTACCAAAGTCTGGCCAGGGTATATCGATTCGTTTTTCTGACCAGAGATTGGTCCTTATAGGCAATTCCATTGGTTCTTGGATGGTATTATCTTCAAGGTTATCGCGATTTACAGTAACACTTGATGTTGTAGTGGTTGTTACTGGTGTAGGAGCTGTTTTATTTTCCTCGAGGTTTTCAAGACTGCCAATAGCATTGGATATTGCTGCAGCTAGTAAATCGGTGTGTTTTCTCCTGATATGTTTTCCTAGATTATCGGAACGCTTAAACTGTAGCCCACAGTGTTCACATAATATCTTATTATGCATGTGGATAGATCTAAAGTGTCTAAGTAAGTTGGTTTGTAAAAGTGCATTTGCAGGCTTTGCAGATGAGTGCCATGATGCTGAGATTAGACAATAGGCACATGACGTGATAAGTTACCCTGGAGTTGTGGTCGAAGGAGAGCTAAAGGGGCGTGGTGAACAAAGAATGGAAAAGGCAGATAAAGAGAGATCTGCCAGTAGACCTCACAACTATAAGCGCTATGACATTAGTGTGAGAATTATAAATAAAGAAATACCGTTGGGGATGTCACAGGGCTAAAGTTTTTATTCCATCCGGAGCGAAGGTTTTGAGTGTAAAGATCCATTTTAGTTCGATACACCTTCTTTTTTCCTTGTTTTGGTCAACATCGGGGTCAGATTTGAGTTGAATGCGTATCTGTAGGTTTGTTTCAAATTCTAATTTGTTGGTGTCCGGGTTATATTTCACCCATGTATCAAGAAAAGATACCTTTGTTCTGGAAAACTCTGCAGTGAATTTAATAGTAGGGTGGAAGGAATTCATCTCTTTGATAAATTTTCCTAACTCGGTTTCACCGTGGAGCCAAACCGTGAATATATCGTCAATGAATCTGACATATAACAAACCTACAGATACGCATTCGTATCTGCTTTACTGGTCATGCCACCCTAAACACATCAAAACAAAAGGACCATACAGCCAATTTCTCAGATTAAAACGTATCTGTAGCTCTGAAGAAGACTACCTCTTTCACGGTAAAAATCTCATTTACTATTATCTTAAGAGAGGCTACCCTCGTAATATAATCATTGAAAATGCTTATATAGAACAAAACCTATAATTAGAGCTGATTTACTGAAAACACACGATGCCCCCAATCGAACATCACAACTGACTACAATCCCACTGCCGTAAACATCAGTCAGATAATTAAACTCTTTAATATGAATGGCCATTCAGAGAGAAATATTTCCTTGAAGGTCATAGAACTCAAATCTGACCCCGATGTTGACCAAAACACGGAAAAAAGAAGGTGTATCGAACTAAAATGGATCTTTACACTCCAAACTTTCGCTCCGGATGGAATAAATGATCAACTTTAGCCCTGAGACATCCCCAACGCTATTTCTTTATTAATAGTTTAATAATTTAATATTTGAACGTATCCAGATTCGAATGGGTTCAGACGATCGGGAAACCTGAATTCTCTTTCTTCAATCCAAGTTGTATTGGATAATGGTTCATCCTTTCATCTTTCTTTCCTACAATAATTTAATGGTTTAAAAATTAGGAAATGTTTTACAGATTATGTTCAAAAATGGAGTAACCGTGTAGTGATTTATGACAGTGCTTATGAAACTCAAAATTGTATGACAAAGGATGGTCGATTTACTCTCACTTTGCCGGCAGGCTGGAGGGGATTAACTCTATGGTTGAGTGATTAATGAGATTAATGGGATTAAAGAGGTGACCAGTGTTCACATGTCATCTGAACATATTAATGAGAAGTATTCAATATATATAACAACCCTTTATGATATAAATAAATACATGAAGGTGAATATTGTTCAATTCCATGAATATATAAATACTGGGTTGTTATTTTGAACCACAATGCAAGATGGCAAACGCACAAGTAAACGTTCAATTGTTACCTAACACTCGAGGTGGACAGAATCTAGTGTATGTCGACCACAAGTACAGAATCAAGTCAAGAAGAGTAGATATAGTGCATTGGAAGTGCTGTAAAGCTGGATGTCTAGCATAAACTATAGACATGGTGGTTGTACTCTGTATTGTGTCTTATACGTTTAAAATGGACAAGACATATTATTTAAATACGCAAATAAAAAAAATGGAGTGAGTAGTCAATTTACTGTCTAATGGAATTTGTCTTAATAATAATTTCAGCGTTTCATTCGTCTTGAGTTCACTTTTATTTGCACAACCTTCGCTTGTGGTTTCTGTTATTCTACAAAACTTTATTCTTACTAATCACCGACTTTCTTATCGTTATTTATCAGAACAATCTGTTACATTTACTCAGTACTTCCAAATCCAAGTCAACATTTTCTCCCTCAATTCCCCACAACATGGAACGATTTGTGTTTTGTATGGGAAACATTCTGTAAAATATACAAATGCTTTACAGAGACTTTTTTAAGGGACAGTGTGTACATGGGGATTGGTCGTAAATCAAAGGAGAAATCCACACTGTAATATTTGATAGAGTAGGCCTACATTTAAAAAAAACTTGATATCCTCTTTAGTTTTAAATAGCACATAATAACTTAATATTGGCCTTACTTATTTAATCTCTCTCTTTTCTTCAACTTTAACTGGCCTCACTGGACAATGGCTAAACTGTCGTAAAGGCAGTCAGTTCAATGAGTTCCTGGTGAGTTTTCTTCAATTTTGCTGTCTATAGCCTCACTTAGACCTTAAGATATAAAACAGAGTGGTAATTCTTATTTCTTTTTGAGTTTTTAGCTCTGGGTTTTCCATAGGCGCGGGAACAGGGGGGGCAAGTGGGACAAGTGCCCCCCCAAAAATTTTTGTTGGTGGGGAAAAATATCTTTTGCCCCCCCAAAAATGAAATAAAATAATTACATGTACCGAGTAGACTAAATATGTAATTGTCTCATAAGGCCATATTTGTAAATTTCCTTGGTTTTTTAACCTTCGAAGCTGGTAAATAATATAAGATTCTCTATCACAATCAAATTATTTGAATAAATAATAATTTTTGTCTTAATTCTTTTGAGTTATCTCCCAAAATTCGATTAATTTTGAAATAAAGGTATATGAATGATAACAGTTTTTTGACTTTGAAAAATTTGCCCAACAACCTGAAATTTGTTCCCGCGCCCCTGGGGTTTTCCCCCCTCTACATATCAGTGTGTTTCATCTTTCTGTAGGTAGTGCAGATATGTGTGTTTTGCATTATCTTAGGTAATTGTCGTATTGGAGTAACTAGATTTTGAATGCAAGATGAGTACCGGTAATTGAGATTTTATATTAATACTATTCCATTGCATTTGGTAGCCATATTGTATTCTATATTTCATTGCCTATTATATTTCAATAATCATAATATTCCAGTATTACAAAAAGTAGATAAGATACTAGTATATATATGACCTCAGTATTTAAGATTTCATAACGTCGAGCGAAAGGTCATAAGAAAGCTAAATAGATAGATCAGTGTTAGTAATAGGCTAGTTGTAGAATAATTAACAGGAACTTCCGAGATGATTATTTCCATTTTTTTTAAATTACTTTGCCGTGTATGCTTAGAAAAAATATGCTAAAATCGCGTTCAGCTATTTTCCTGGGCGTGATTTTAACCGATCATTTCAGAAGTGCTTTTTTTCTGCCTTTCAATTCTAGTTCTGTAATAAACTTAATTAATATACTAAAGATAGCTTGCCAGGCAAGGTAACATACGCCCACTGGCAGCTGAATTTGAATAATAAATTGAGCAATAACTTTACTACATTCACTGAATATTGAAGTAAAGGGCAATTTACACAATTTTACTTAGTCAAGGGCAATTACTCCTTAACTGTTCATCGAAAAATCCTCAAATTCGAACTTACCACCACCTTATCAATTTCAATGCTCATACCAAGTTTCATGAAAATCCATTGAAAATTGTAGCCTCTATTGCACCCACAATTAAATTTTGACGCGATTTTAATAAGTCAATAACTTGCCAGCCGTGTATAAAAAAATCATTTGAACTTATCGGCACCTTATCCATTCCAATGTAAACACCAAGTTTCATCAAAATCGATTGAAAATTGGTGCTACAATTACACCTGCCATTAAATATTGAAGCGATTTTACTAAGTCAAGGGCGATAACTCAAAAAGTGTTAATTTACAAATCGTCAAATTCGAACTTGATCGCCATCTTATCAATTTTAATGCTCACACTAAGTTCCATCAAAATCAATTGGAAGTAGTAGCCTCTATTGCACCCACAATAAAATTATTACGCGATGTGACTCGAGAACCGTCTATCGAAAAATCGTCAAATTCGAATTTGACCACAGTGTTATCAATTCCAATTGTCATACCAAGTATCATTAAGATCCATATAAAATTGTAGCTTCTATAGTGTCTACAACAAATGTAAGATATGTAAGTTAATGAAGACATTTATATGTGTTGTGCGATGGGGTACTCACAATATTTATATCAAGTAAAAATGGAACATTAAAAGACTTTTTTGAATGATTCATATTAATTGTATTTCATTGAACACATTTTATATACAGGCCTAAAAAGACAGAAAAAGGAAAAAAATACATTGACATACAATGGAACTATTTATTGCACAATTTTAAAAACTACAATATTAAGAATGTCTTTTAAAAGGATTTCTGCAACATCAAGGTTTATAACAAACAATATTTTAAAATATGAAAAGAAAAAAAACTAGAATTGCTTACAATTATGAACGTATTTCGAGAGCCTTAAAATATTATGTAGGCTAAATTTGCAATTACCTACATCTAGACAATATATTGAATATCATTTGACCTAGTTTTCAAAGTCATAAAATAATTGGGTCACACCTTCCGTAACGGTTAATGATGGCGAAAATATGAAAATTACCAATTTTTGCTGTATTTAAGTACACTTATCTCTATGAATTTTTTAAGTAAGCCAAATTAAAAAATATCTACTCGTAGACAATATATTGAAAATTATTTGACCTAATTTTCAAGGTCATAGATTAAGTGGGTCACACCTTCCGTACCCGTTAAAGTGACCTAATTTTGAAAAAATCGAAATTTAAATAATTCGAAAGAAAATACGAAATTTGAAAATCGGTCTCCAAGAAAAGGTAGATAATGATCCATTGTATCTATGTGCTAAATTTCATCAAAATCGGTCTATCAGTAGTGTCTGAATTTCGGATTTAAGAATTGTAACGAAAATTCAAAATGGCGGCCGATATGGCAGCTTGACCTAATTATTTAGGTCAAATCAATTACTATTGACAAGTTATTTATAAAACAGTTTTCACTTTTCACCTAGCAGTTATAGACCGCAAGTTACGTAATTACGTCATTTGAGGCTAAACCGGAAGTGGAATTTTTATTTTCACATTTTTTCAAAAATTATAAACATATCGCCTATCAACTGGTAAAGTTTCAAAATTTTACCATTTATATTAAAGGAGAAATCACGGTCTGAAATTTTTGCCGATGACCCTTGAATATTGAATTGCAAATCGTGGGTAAAATATTTAACCTAATTGCATAAAACCTATAATTGTTATTTGACAAATACATTGAAGTTTTCAAATCTGAAAATCCGGTCAAAATCGAACTGAAAATAAACTTGCTAAAGCAAAAAAACCTGAACTTCCGGTTCTCACTTCCTGTCAGAGATAGAACTTCCGGTTTTGTTTTATTTGATAATAGAAATCATTCTAAGATCAACTGTAAGTTTAGAATTTCTGCACCTTTTACCAGTTTGTCTGCAAACTCATCCAAGAATTACAAAAAAATAAAAAAAAAAAAAATAAAACTAGAATTGCTTACAATTATGAACGTATTTCGAGAGCCTTAAAATATTATGTAGGCTAAATTTGCAATTACCTACATCTAGACAATATATTGAATATCATTTGACCTAGTTTTCAAAGTCATAAAATAATTAGGTCACACCTTCCGTAACGGTTAATGATGGCGAAAATATGAAAATTATCAATTTTTGCTGTATTTAAGTACACTTATCTCTATGAATTTTTTAAGTAAGCCAAATTAAAAAATATCTACTCGTAGACAATATATTGATTATTATTTGACCGAATTTTCAAGGTCATAGATTAAGTGGGTCACACCTTCCGTACCCGTTAAAGTGACCTAATTTTGAAAAAATAGAAATTTAAATAATTCGAAAGAAAATACGAAATTTGAAAATCGGTCTCCAAGAAAAGGTAGATAATGATCCATTGTAACTATGTGCTAAATTTCATCAAAATCGGTCTATCAGTAGTGTCTGAATTTCGGATTTAAGAATTGTAACTAAAATTCAAAATGGCGGCCGATATGGCAGCTTGACCTATTTATTTTGGTCAAATCAATTACTATTGACAAGCTATTTATAAAACAGTTTTCACTTTTCACCTAGCAGTTATAGACCGGAAGTTACGTAATTACGTCATTTGAGGCTAAACCGGAAGTGGAATTTTTTTTTCACATTATTTCAAAAATTATAAACATATCGCCTATCAACTGGTATAGTTTCAAAATTTTACCATTTATATTAAAGGAGAAATCACGGTCTGAAATTTTTGCCGATGACCCTTGAATATTGAATTGCAAATCGTGGGTAAAATATTTAACCTAATTGCATAAAACCTATAATTGTTAGTTGACAAATACATTGAAGTTTTCAAATCTGAAAATCCGGTCAAAATCAAACTGAAAATAAACTTGCTAAAGCAAAAAAACCTGAACTTCCGGTTCTCACTTCCTGTCAGAGATAGAACTTCCGGTTTTGTTTTATTTGATAATAGAAATCATTCTAAGATCAACTGTAGATTTAGAATTTCTGCACCATTTACCAGTTTGTCTGCAAACTCATCCAAGAATTACAAAAAAAAACTAGAATTGCTTACAATTATGAACGTATTTCGAGAGCCTTAAAATATTATGTAGGCTAAATTTGCAATTACCTACATCTAGACAATATATTGAATATCATTTGACCTAGTTTTCAAAGTCATAAAATAATTAGGTCACACCTTCCGTAACGGTTAATGATGGCGAAAATATAAAAATTATCAATTTTTGCTGTATTTAAGTACACTTATCTCTATGAATTTTTTTAAGTAAGCCAAATTAAAAAATATCTACTCGTAGACAATATATTGAATATTATTTGACCTAATTTTCAAGGTCATAGATTAAGTGGGTCACACCTTCCGTACCCGTTAAAGTGACCTAATTTTGAAAAAATCGAAATTTAAATAATTCGAAAGAAAATACGAAATTTGAAAATCGGTCTCCAAGAAAAGGTAGATAATGATCCATTGTATCTATGTGCTAAATTTCATCAAAATCGGTCTATCAGTAGTGTCTGAATTTCGGATTTAAGAATTGTAACAAAAATTCAAAATGGCGGCCGATATGGCAGCTTGACCTAATTATTTAGGTCAAATCAATTACTATTGACAAGTTATTTATAAAACAGTTTTCACTTTTCACCTAGCAGTTATAGACCGGAAGTTACGTAATTACGTCATTTGAGGCTAAACCGGAAGTAGAATTTTTTTTTTCACATTTTTTCAAAAATTATAATCATATCGCCTATCAACTGGTAAAGTTTCAAAATTTTACCATTTATATTAAAGGAGAAATCACGGTCTGAAATTTTTGCCGATGACCCTTGAATATTGAATTGCAAATCGTGGGTAAAATATTTAACCTAATTGCATAAATCCTATAATTGTTAGTTGACAAATACATTGAAGTTTTCAAATCTGAAAATCCGGTCAAAATCGAACTGAAAATAAACTTGCTAAAGCAAAAAAACCTCAACTTCCGGTTCTCACTTCCTGTCAGAGATAGAACTTCCGGTTTTGTTTTATTTGATAATAGAAATCATTCTAAGATCAACTGTAGATTTAGAATTTCTGCACCTTTTACCAGTTTGTCTGCAAACTCATCCAAGAATTACAAAAAAAAAAAAAATAAATAAAATAATCCGAACGATTACAATACGTTTTCGCCAAAGTCGAAATACGTAAAAAAAAAAAATAAAATAATCCGAACGATTACAATACGTTTTCGCCAAAGTCGAAATACGTAACTAGAACTGTGAACAGCTCCGAGCGTGGCAACTATGCGTTATCCCATGGATTTCGAACATTTTTTGAAACTTCTAACCTGCTAGCTTTCAATTCCGGTACTTTTCAGCCTCCAATTGTGGAACAAGCGTAACAATATTGTTAGATCTATAGACAGCTGATGTCAAGGCCATTCTATATGGAAAATTTTAAGGTCATTGAAGGTGAAGGTCACAAGATTTAGAATTTCAAATTTTTAAAAAATTCAAACGGGCATAAATAATAAATGACGGACTAATTAAATTTTAAAGAAAATTTGCCATTCTCGGAAAAATGGCGCATGCGCAACTAGCAATTGGAATTTTTTTCTTCTCGGGGGATACAAATTATTTTGTATAGCTAATATATATACTGTTTTTGCTTACATTCTTGAATTACACGGGATGTAGGGTCGCCTGAAATGAGATAAAAAACCGGAAGTCCCCACGCCCAAACCGGAAGTGATAAAAAAATTTTGATGATATATTTTTAATTGTGTTGCGTATTTATCTATATCCTGTAAATTTCAGAGCGATCAGAACATTAGAGCCCGAAAGTGTAATATAACCGTCCAAAATTGCAAAATAGTCAGATTTCGGTGGGCTATAAAACCGGAAGTTAATATTTGTCATGCAATATCAGCACATCTATAGACAGCTGAGGTCAAGGACATTCTACATCTCAAATGTCAAGTCATTGAAGGTCAAGGTCACGAGATATAGAGTTTTAAATTTTTGAAAAATTCGAACGGGCATAAAAAAAATTCAAATTCGAAAATCAAAATTCTGTTTCCAACATTTTTTAGATAAAGTATCAAGGTTTTGATAGACACCAAAATCATAAAAATCGGTCAATAATTGGCGGACTTATTAAATTTTTAAGAAAATTTGCCATTTTTGAAAACTGCGCATGCGCAACATTCAATTTAATTTTTCTTCATCTCAGGGGATTAAAATCATTTAGTATAATCCGAACGAAAACAAAGCGTGACAAATTTTATTTGCCACACAATAATCCGAACGATTACAATACGTTTTCGCCAAAGTCGAAATACGTAAATAGTTTATCAATAGAAATGAGTATTTTCCTCTAAACAAGTAAGTGAATTATGTTTCATGAATGGAATGATGAAAATACAAAATATATGTTAATAACAAAACACAAACTATAACACACAACAAACAATAACAACCTTATATTACATTTCAACAAACAAAGTGGACAATAACATTAACAAGAAGACTAACAACAATGGAAATTAAAGGTATACTACACTCTTAGCATGAACAAAAAAATTGGAAAATTTAAATTTTTCAATAATTAAATAGTTTAATAGATATACCAGAACAGTATAGAGATACTGTTCTAAATTACAAGAAAAATTTGTAGACAAAACCAGATAATAATGAAAAAGGATAAGGATCTATAAGATAACAAAAGATAGCTTGCCAGGCAAGGTAACATACGCCCACTGGCATTGAATTTGAAAAATAAATTGAGCAATAACTCGAAAAACATTCAATGAATGAATATTGAAGTCAAGGGCAAAAACTCAAAAACTGTTCATGGAAAATCGTCAAATTCAAACTTGACCAACGTCTTATCAATTCCAATGCTCACACCAACTTTCATTTAAATCCATTGAAAATTGTAGCTCCTATTTTGTCTACAACAAATATAGAGGCAGGGGCAATAACTAAAAAAACTGTTCATCGAAAATCGTCCAAAACAAACTTAACCGCCGTTTTATCAATTCCAATGCTCATACCAAGTTTCATTAAAATCCATAGTAAATTGTAGCTTCTATAGTGTCTACAGAAAATGAATTTTTACACAATTTTACTTAGATAAGGGCAATTACTCATAAAATATTCATCGGAAAATTGTCAAATTTGAACCTGACCACCGTCTTATCAATTCCAATGCTTATTCCAAGTTTCAATCAGTAGATTCTATTGCATCAACAATAAATTTTGACGTGATGTAAATAAGTCAAGGGCAATAAATCAAAAACCGTTAATCCAAAAAATCTTCAAATTCGAACTTGACCACCGTCTTATCAATTCCAATGCTCATACCAAGCTTCATTAAAATCCATAGAAAATTGTAGCTTCTATAGTGTCCACAACAAATGTTGACGGACCGACAGACCGATGGACCGACGGACAGGGGCGACAAGAATATATGTCCACATATTCATGTATGAACCAATATTAATGGAAAATGGCAAAATATAAAAGGTATATGCTTGGTGAGGTAAGAAAGAGTCAAAATAAACTCTTCAAAATAGACAAAAAATATAATAATGATTTGTGTAAAGAAAACATTGTAAAAGAAAAAAAAATACAAATATGGTAAGTATCGACTAGGAGAAAAAAAAGAGTATTTCAAAATAAAATCATTAAAGACAATCGTAACTTCTTCTATAATCTACGCAATGAATGATAAAATATTAGCTGACAATACTAAAAAATATTGACAAAATGTTGATATAGAATGTTACTGCAATCTGTGGAATATGATAATATCAAAGAATAAATTTCATATTGAGACAACTACTTAAAGTCACATAACTGAAATCTTGTTTCGAGTAAAGAAAGCCACATTCAATGAAATATAACAGATGATGTCTTTAGGATCTTTGGCACTGACATTCTTAAACCTTAAACTGACAATTTCATTGTAGAGACTCTCTACTAGAGAGATTATTAATCTAAGGCTTGACTTGTATTTTTTGTATGGGGTGATGTCTTTTTAACCATCATCTGACCAAATTCTTGATCAGCTTTATGGAATTTTAAAACTGTTAAATCATCTTAAATTGACACTTTCAACCTTAAAACATTAAGATAATGAAATGTAGATCATTAAATGTAATAAAAATCTTGATAAAGGGTCATTTTTGTATTGGTTAATTAACTTGTTCATCGATGATCTGACAAAAATCTTCATTCTTATAGTCAACCTATTGAACCATCAAATCACTCATAATAAACACTTTCAATATGTCTTTATGTTACCTTGACTAAAATCTTTGGAAACCCTGACTGAAGAGAGTAGGGGAAGATTCATGCTGTGTTTTACGATTAACCAGATGAACTATAATCAAGATAGCAAGTCCTGCAACCAGACCACCAATAACTGGAGGAACTAGACTACGTTTACTGTATTTCTCTACTTCCTCTCTTCTCCATATTTTATACATTGATTCTTTACAGCTGTATCCATCTTCTATTACACTCTCTATAATATAAAACATTTTTTATTACTGGTGATAACATGTAGGTACATGCATCTATTAAACATATTTCTACTGAAAGTGTCTGATAAAATTTTATGGATATTGATGCAAAACTAGACCTTCCTATACCTTTCAATCTTCAGAACAAAGAAATATATACTTTTGATTGTAGATGTGCAGCTGATGGAAGGAAACATTGCAACAAGACAACCACAAATTTAAGCAAAGAATATTTCGTAAAAACATCCATGAACCAGGTTAATCATTCAGAATGAAATCCAATATGCAGATCTAGACTTCCTCATTCTTTTTTCCCTGCACATTCATTACAAAGAACAGCTATTGTAGTAACACTTTATACAACTATTGTAGTAACTTTTTATGGAAAAAGACCCTATACTTCACTTACCATCTTCTATAGTACTGACGGCTATTTTAAATGGAGGGCGAAGATCACACTGAGGGAAGGAGGCAAAGTAAGATGAGCCTAGTGGTAACCTGTATGTCAATGTCCATGTAATATTATCGCTTGTCTTTCCATGTAACTCTTTACTCTTCTTCATATTACACGACTCAAAATCTTCCTGAAATATTTTTGGTAGTAAGCACAATGTGAACAGAACAGATTTGTAACCTGTAAGACATATTTAAATTCCAGATGATATTATTTCATTATTATCCTAATAGAAATAGGCATAGGTACTGAAGCACAAGATATATGGATATATTTTACCTGTGAATGAAGTACATGAACTGTAGTATTACTTGTGTATATG
Source organism: Nipponacmea schrenckii (assembly GCA_030562195.1). Taxonomy (NCBI): domain Eukaryota; kingdom Metazoa; phylum Mollusca; class Gastropoda; family Lottiidae; genus Nipponacmea; species Nipponacmea schrenckii. Next base: position 14,067,970 of record CM060199.1, on the reverse strand, counting down.
AAAACTAAGCTATCGCCATATAAAGCATGAATTCTTTTAAATGGTGCTGACTCCACAGACCAATTCTCCTTCCTTTCTCCAACTATAAATTTCTGAAAAATGTGATATTAATATTCCAGAAATATTCATGAATGCACTTATAGATTCTATGAAACTCTAAAATAGTTTTTCAGGTAAATAAAATCTAATATATTAAAAGATTTTAAAATCCTTTAATTCTACTAAGTTGCTACATTACATACACCACAAGGACGGCAACTGTTACTGAAACTGAAAATCTTTTCACTATTGTATATACAACTAATATACAAATTAATTGCTGTGAATATATAAAGTAACTTGAAAATCTTGAAAAGGAACCTGCTATAGATTTAACATGTACAATCACAATATAGGAATAGTTAAACAGGAATATAGCTGAATGAAAAATAGCTCACCTTAGGTTGAACACAATGGTTACGTTCTATAATTGGTAGATTACCAGCTAGAGGTGTAGTACCCAAACCAGGATTAGTGACATATAGTTTAAATCGTCCTAATCTCAATGCATCTATTAGATCTGGTGATGTCTGAGGTAGCTCACCCTAATTAATAATAAAGTACCCAATTAAGAAAATGCTTTGCCAGTAATGTCAGATACAAAGGATCTCTGTGTTGTAACACTGAGCTTGTGGATTTTTGACTCTATATTTAACATAAAATAAAAATATGTATATGTTTATTTCAAAAAGACCATAAAATCAAGAGTGTCCATCAATCATAAGGAGAAAACTGACAAGTAACAGTTCCAATTAGGTCTAATATACCAAAGTGACTAAATCCTTTCTAATTTTTAGGACAATTGAGAAAACATAGATACATTAACAGATATTGCTCCATATTTTAACATTGAGAGACAGCATACCTTAGCTTGAAAAACTTTATTCTCTGTCAGAGATCGATGTAAGTTAATACTTAATATCAGATGATTTTCATCCTTTAAAGTTGCAACCAGTAATCCTCGTTTTGTTACGTCACCAATATAGATACTGTTTAAAAAATACAAAGCATTATAGAATAGATTGTAAAAATAAACTCCAAATATCTTAGTTATCAGTTTAGGGAAGAAGGAGATTTCTTGCCTTCAGTAACCTATAGATATGACAAGAACCTTTGGATTTTCTATCTGATACTCATGTAAACAAAACAAGAAAAGTTAAATGTAATATAAATGTTAAAGGGGCCTCGCACCATTATGATCACCAGTTGTATATGGCTGTGAACATGAAAATTGGTATAAGTTTTGAACACAATGCACATATGCAAATGGTTAAAACTATAGTGTGTGAGGACCTTAAGTATTTATATGTACGTACCTATACTGTAACACTTTAGCCCTATTTAATACGAAACTAGCTAGACCAGTTGGTGGTAGAAAAGTTTCTATTTCATCTGAGGGCTGTCCACCTGGCGTTAGAGACACAACAGGACCTACATAGGAAAATTAAACTAAAGCATAAATCAAAACAGGCAAATTCTAAATACTTTTAATTTTACATAGAACATAATATAGACCTACAGTATGATATATTTATGTAATTTCTTGATATAGTGGATATATATGACATTCTTTACAGTAGGTAAACCTAAGGAACTGAAAACCAGGGCTAACTAATGCCCCTGAGAGTATCCTTGATCCTTGAAAATACCTGACCTGTATGAAATGAAACTAACTTACAATGGAAGTGCTTTACGTCATTACAGTACCATTCTCCAGGTTTAGTTAGCTAGAAAATAAACAATTAAACAATATTACAAGATATGTGTCTGGTTCAGTAAAATAAATGTTGAAAAAAGAATAAATAGTGATGACTGTCCGAACTTATACAGAAAGAGTACAAATTACGATACAGCTATATCTGTATTCAACAAGAACTTAAGGGAATGCTTAATATTGGCTTCTTTATTGAGGGCCAGTTTGAATGGAGATGAAAATAGTGGGAAATTACATGAGGGGTTTTTAAACCTGGCTGATAATTTGAGGATCATGTGAGACTTTGTTTGTAGTTTTAACAAGTCTGCCTGTATTCAGCCACAAATGTAATTGAACTTATCAATATACAAAATTCAACTAAAAGAATTAAAATGATGGAATAACTTTTACCTTTCCAATGATTTCTGTAAAGGAAGAATTGTTGTCATGACATCTCATGTTTAACATGGCTTGATTATTCCACAGAAAGAGAAAATCATCACTTGATAAATCCTACAAGGAAAATTAAATGAAATTTTACATACATCAAGAATAAACTAAAGCCACCTAGTGAGAGAGATAAATGAAATTTTGTCTAGACAGACGACAATCTTTAAATCCACATTGTGAATAAAAAAGAAATTGTACCTGAATAAAGCCTTCAGCAATATAATGGTTATGTTGACGTCTGATTCGGGAGGTTAAATTTTTAATGATTTCCTTTTCTCGACCGCCTTGTAGAGTTAACCAATGTTCATCACAATCTATATTGTTCATCTAAAAAATAAAATTAAAACAATTGTCCTGATGATGGTCTTGTGTTTATAACATGTTGGTATCATAGGATGGTATTTTCGTCATCAAAAATGCTTTTTCAACAGTGATGAAACCCAAGAATTATTGATTCAATGTACTACTCAAGATTGAAACATCCATCAGACCTCTGTCTTACTTACATTTGAGCTGTCCTATAATTACAACTAAATCAATAGATCAATTGATGGACCAAACTCCAGACTGAGATATTTCAGGTATATATAACCAACCAAAGAATTAAAGGTTACGTACCAATATTGAGTATTTTAACCACATACCATGAGTGAACTGAAAGATGGCCAAACCATGTGGGTTGGTTATATCGCCCATAAATGACTGAAATAAACCAAAAATGATGAATTAGTGCTAAATAATCACTGTGACACAATGATTCCTGCTTCATGTTAAAGGGATAGCAAAGATGTTATCTAGTCTTTTTAAGTGTATCATGACCACCAGTATCTATTGTATTTGGCTCCAGGGGGCCTTAATCTCTAAAAACTGATTTTAGGGTTCTAGTTATCTAATTGATCAATCAGTAAAATTGATTTTGACATTAGTTTATACTATCAAATTAGATTACTATATTTCTCATTTAAGTTATTGGAGAATAAAGCCCCAGGTGTTTTGAACATAAAGCTAAGAAACCTTTAACTTACATAAATTCCTTCTTCGATCCTTCCCTGTATTGTCTGAGTTTCATTGACTATAATTTCTACTGATTTAATAAACCTCACTGAAAATACACATGATTATCTTATAACAGTATTCAATACACCTTAGCAAGGCTCATAATGCAAAGGTAAATTCTAAATGAGCTTAAAACCGACCCTTCTGAGAAATGTATGTATGTTCATCTGATAGTATCATAAAATAACTAAAACAATTTTAATGTGATGTTTAAAATGATTAGTTTTGACTAAGTTGAGTTGAAAAAGGAGGCAATTAAGATACTGAATTTCCATGCTTTGAATTTGACTCCTCATTGGTCTCCATTTAATAATTCATAATCATGTATCTTGAGATGAGATAACTTTCAAAATTAGGGAATTCAAACTAATATTCTGTCAGAATCAGACTTACCTGTACCCATTCTCTCATTAATGAAATTACTGTCATACAAATTTGTAAATAAATAACCATCTTTATAATTCTTTACTGGCACAGAAATCTGTGATGGCTCTATAATGAAAAATATTTACACAATTAGGTGATAAACAAGTCTTATAACAAAATACCTATTCTTGAACATACATAGGCCTATATATAATATATACTTCCCACGTCACTTAATCAAAACCCAATGCATGTATAAAACTTACCCATGAGTTGACCTGTAAGTAAAGTTAGAGCTGTAATATGGGTAAAAGTTGGACAGAGTTTCACCATGACATGTATAGTTGAATCTAATAATGTTAATGTTAATATACCCACTGTATCTTTCACATTGTCAGATATAAACAGTCTCGACTACAAAATAGATATAAATATTATAATACTAATATAATCTACTTAAATTGATATATTATATATATAATTGCTTTAAAGGAGGAAGAACTTTGTGTTTAAATAAAAAGATTGTCATTCCTTTGAGTTTAATCTTATGCGATCTTCAGACAACTGAAATATTTTAAAAAATGAGATGCCCAAAGCATTGCTGGTCTTCAGAGGGATATCAAAATCCAAAGAAGTCAATTGAACTGTTTGGTCTGTATGTTTTAATTTGGAGTGATAATCTTGAAAATATTCAAAGCAAAATGAAGTTTAGATTACATATAAAAAAATGTGTGTTAAAACTTACAATAAAATGCCTAGCAATAGGGGCACAAGGTCCAATAGGATAATTAGCAGCAGGATATTCAGTCTGCTTGCCGATGAAAGGACGTGAAAGTAGCCAACCCTGTACACTATATTTCGCTGCCAAATGTTCATAACGGCCTTCATCTCTTTCCTGAAATAATCCATTATACAGAATACTGACTATGTGGAATGCTACATTACTAAACATAAACAAATTGAAATTGTACGAACTATTCCACAGAATCTTAAGTGAAACTAAAAATATCAGCAACGTCATGTGAAAATGTAGCAGTACCCTTCCCTCCCCTAATAACCTCTACCCAATCCTCCTTACCCACAAATAAAATATCTTACATAACCCACCTCATGTTTTAACTGTAACCGTCCAATATAATCAGCATCATCTGTAAAAACGTTGAGGTATATCTCCCCAGCCAGCATTAACTGGGTAATATTTGATGGTATATTGTGAAATGGTATGTTAATATTGTGAGGGGTGTAGTACCCTGGAATGATGGGTGAGGAATAAATGATGTCATATTCTACAGGATTAGATGTAGAGTTTTCTAGAGTTGATAGAGCCACTTTAATTAAACCATCACTGAAGAAAAAAAATTAAGAGAAAATATAAATTGATTTCTTATCACAACAAAAGAAATTGGATGTATCTTTTACCGAAAGACTATTTATAAGTCTTAGTTCACAAGCAGAAACCACAAGGGTTTCCCTAATCTAAGAAACCATTTACTCTGTGATAGCCAAAAATCATGCAACCCTACCTAACCCAAACCCTAACTAACCCTCACTAATTTCAATAAGAAATTCGGAAATGAAAAATGACACATGATATATATTAATATAATTCTAATCCTATTCTACAGACCTGAAATGTTTTCTTGGTAGACCAGCAATCACTGTATTCCTGATAACATCATAAACAGCTGTACCTAGAACATTGTAACTTTTAGCGGCAGTTGATAATTCAGCCTACCAAAATAAAATTAAAACAAGATAATTATACAATCATTAATCACATCAAATTTCTACTGATGTCTGATACAAAAACATAAAAACCCTAAAGAGGATTCATGAAAAAATATCTTTAGCAAAGCCTTGTCAGTTGTCAAATTGAACATGTTGAATGTAATATCTATATACAAAAATTAACATACCTTAAAATATTTCCTAGGTCGATATGGCCAGGGCCCTAATAAATTAGAGGCATAGTTTTCACATGATTCAATTCCCTTTCCTTGACCAGACACTGTTGGTCTGAAAATGAACATGCAAATTTCAAGATTCAGAATAAGCTAGCTTTATATCAAAATAAATCATAGAAATGCTTCCATTACCTTGAAATAAAAATTGGTTGTCAAATAAGTACCTTCCTGTACCAAACTATAAGTTCCACTTTGCATGGTAAACTCCTAGATAATTCTTCTGCTTGATTTGATAGATTTCAATCCAAGGAAAGGTAGGCAAAAAGGTTGCAATAAAGAATGAAAGAACGTGAACAATTTTCAGCTTATCAGACAGGTAAATACCATATTTTGTCACTTGTGGACTTCACAATAAGAATAAAGTAGTAAGCCAGCTGATACACACCTGATTCGAACATTAGCACAACTATAATAAACATGACAGGTATTGGTACCATTATTTTCATCTTTACACACATTTTCTGGAAATATCAAATAAACAATAATAGCTATGTTATGTAGACACTCTAAAAGGGATGAGAGGTAGACACACTCACTATAAGAAAACATCAGGCACTCAGGCTAAGTTACAATGTCCTACCTCACTAGAATTGCACACCACATGAATTATCATAGTAAAGCTCAGAGTAAACAAAACAATTCTCTACTAGAAAGGAAGCTGACCAAGATGAAAAGTCCCAAAGGAGAATTACTTTAGAATTTCATATTTTGCTCCCTGATTGTGAACTATATCTTCATATACTTGAGGATTCTTTGCAAATGGTCAAGAACCATTTAAAACAATCAAGAATATGTTTAGTTATACCAAATGTTATACCTTTATTTTGTTCATCAAATATGACTGATCTGATTTTGAGGTAACATCTATGACACACTATATCTGGAATGTTGACAGTAATGTAGTAAGTACTTCCTTCACACTCTCCAATAGGATATCCTTCTGTCTACAATAATAACACATCAGTTTTAAACACTGTTCAGAGCTCACTAATTAAGAGCCATCCATGAGAAGACATGAGATTAGTAGATTAGCTGGGCTTATAGCATAGAAATTTCATGGAATAAAATTAATTAGACATTACTGTGATCAGTTCATCTATAGTTTACACCCCATTCTTATACCCTTGATTGAAATATAGATTGACGACACCATGAAGTGAACAATGACAACCCAATGCTGAAAAAGAGTTTTTGTTTTTATATATAAACCTTAGCTTCCCTAATCAGTACCACTCAATTACAACTTAAGAGTAGGCATATTATGAATACTGAAAGTGAGAGCAACCTACATGACAAGTTCTAGAAATATAACCACGATTGTTATTGGGTATATGATCTAACAGTAAACACACAGTAGAGTTATTCTCATAGTCATGTAGGCTGATACTTAATGGAGAATCTGAAAAATAAAACAGATTAAAAATATAACTTAACTTTCAAATTCAGTATTGGTAAAAGTTTTCCTAAACATAATCTATGTTTCAAAACCAGTTGCAAAGGTAATTGGACATTGGTTTTTTAGAATGGTAATCATTTATTAACGATACTTACAATTTTCAATTTTGGTTTCTTCAAAACGTACAGTCATAGGACCAGGAGTTATTATCTTATATTCTGTTTCAAATCGGAATGATGAATCTTGTCCACAATCACCATCAGATATCAGACTTGAAGACAACTGGAATTGGAAATCAGAACATCTCTTTAATTTTAGTCAGTACTAAAGTGGAAACACCTCGTCTATACTATATGACTTAATAACTTCAATTCATTCAATCAAATAAATGACTATATAAAATTATACAACGAGAATAAGAGTTAAAAAGTATTCAATTTAAAAAAAAAACATGACTAGTACTATATAGACAGTCTATAACAACATGACAGCAGTAAGATAGGCTATATATCTATATACCACCGATAATTGCATACAGAAGGGACAGGAACCTGGGAGATATTTTAGTACATGGCAAGCTAAACAGGGCTCTTTCCCGGCCTGATAGGAATATTTGTGATACGAAGAAATGTGGGGTTTGTAGCAGGATACCAGCAGAAGGCAAGATAACATCTACAGACGGGAAGAGAACGTTCAACCTAGACTATAATACTCATGGATGTCAGACCAGAAATGTCGTGTATGCGATAAGCTGTAGTACATGCAAGAAACCGATATATGTAGGTGAGACAAGGAGGACACTAGGGGAACGAATAAAAGAACATTTGACAGATATAAGACTAGAAAGAAAGAAAGCAGTAGCGGAGCACTTTAACGATGGGAACCACAAGACAAAGGAAGCTATACAAGTTAACATCTTGGAAAGAATATGCGATGGAGCGAGGAACGTTAGAATGATAAAAGAGCGTGACTGGATAAAAAGACTACGAACGGAAGATCTGAGTGGACTGAATAAGAAGTGCTCTGTTGGGTTTTTATGGAGGGACTACTAACAGCATGGCGAGCGAATGACCAAAGAAGTATGACGTCGTAACGATCTTTTTGACGTCGTGTCAACCGAAAAACATTCTAAACTAAAATTTGGAAATAGAAGGACGAGAAAAATGTGATCATAGACTACTTTGAGTGTTTCTGAAGAAGGCATTTAGCCGAAACGTTATAAAACAGGACACATTTATACAATTTTAATTGTTTTCCCCTATTTTGGGAATTTATGATATAATTTTATATCCTATCTATACTAATTCAGAAATTGAGGTTGAGAGATTAGTTAAATTCATGAGCATGTTTTATATGGTTTATATATCATCTTCTTTTCATTTGCAAATGAATTTGTTTTCTTTGGCTACAGTTATTCATTTCTACACCCCCCCCCCCTTTTTTTTTTGAAAGGTAAGATTTAGGCCTACCTTTTGCTTCAAGTTTGAGCGAGATGTTACAGGTCTTGGACAAACAAAACGCAACTTGCATTCAACCAGCGACAGCCAATTCGTGCAAAGCGCAAATGCAAACACCAAATTGAAATATTTTGTCATTTTTAAATTTAAATCTCAATTATTAAATTTTCGTCTTTTTTTATTTTCCATCTTAGTTATTCCGGAAGTTTACATATGAATTACACATGCGCATTTCGAAAAAAAGGCCTCCAGACCACAACCAACTTTATATTTTTTGCGTCTCTTTTGCAACTTGCCGTATGAAACTCTCGACTTTTTAAAAAAAAAAAATATAATAAAATAAAGCATATAAAAATATTCCCTGGAATATTGTGATGAATTGTTATCTTTACACCAGATAAGCGAAAAATTTATCTCTTTCTTATATTTTATTCTACCAAATTTAGGTATCATCGAAAAACCTTTTGTACCAAACGAAAGATAATCCATTTCTTCGTATTTTTCAGACAGAAAGTTTTTTTTTTCCAGACTTTGGAGAAAAACGGCGTTGAAGTTCTACACGAATTTTCATGATGAAATTGCTGATATTTTGGTTTTGGAAAAAGTCTGACTCCAAAACTGTCAAGGTTTTCAAGGTATGGACCTGGGATTTGGCAGAAAATAACTTCAGATAGTTAGCTACCGTCATTTTAAAGTTCAATTTGATATTTTCAGTAGTTTTCGAGTGACAGCAGTTCCAATTTTTGGTCATATGTGCAACAAGCCACTATATGACTATAAAAGTTGGTGGCCGACCCCCACCCAACACTAAAATGACCATAACTCGGCGAGTTTTAATCCTATCGACAAAATTTTTGCAATAAAAGAAGGCTTATCCATTTCTACATCTTTATAGACAGAAACTTATTTTTGATATTTTTCGAGATAAACGACTTTGAAATTTTACTCAAATTTTCAAGATAAAATTCAAGATTTCGCTGATATTTTGGTTTTGGTAAGAAAACCAAAAACACTAGCGGTTGCGAATGGGTTAATTTGTAGTCAAAGCCATTTAGGGTTAGCTATGCACAGCCTAATCCAGTGGGATTCACTCGGGATCTCAAACTTGCGGAGCAAGCGCCAAAACCTCTAGGCCACGGAGACCTAGCGTTACGAGTTAGGGTAGGCTGGGGTTAACTCTAACCCTGGAGTTAACCCTTGATTGTAGACTTTATATTTCAAAGTAAAAATAGGATTAGCTTAGAAAGGGGCAATAGGTGGTTCAAAGATATGGTTTCCGCATACCAAACGAAAGAGTAAATCGTTGCGCACCGTCTCTCGTGTAAAAATAGGGTTAGCTTAGAAAGGGACTATAGCTGGTTCAAAGATATGGTTTCCGCATATCAAACGAAAGATTGCATCGTTGCGCATCGCCTCAACATAAATTTGTGTACAAAACATTCAAATAGGGGACTTTAATGGGCCAAAAACAATTATTACCCTTCTCACTAGCGAATGCGAATGGGTTAATTTGTAGTCAAAGCCAATTAGGGTTAGGTATGCACAGCCTAATCCAGTTTTGATAAAAGATTTCTGTAGGATTAAACGGTTTTTGAGTTATTGCCCTTGACTTAGTTAAAACGCGTTAAAATTGGCTTGTAAACGCTATAGAGACTACAGTTTTTATCGGATTTGAATGAAACTTGCTTTGATCATTTATATTGATGAGATCTCGGACAAGTTAGAAATTCGCTAATTTTCGATTAAATGGTTTTTGAGTTATTGCCCTTCAAAATGCGTGTAAACGGTTTAGAGACTACAGTTTTCGTCGGATTTGAATGAAACTTGCTGTGATCATTTATATTGATGAGAACTTTGATTAGACCTAAATAATGTAAGAGTTTCGGCCTGTGTTAAAACAGAAAATATACTTAAAAGTGGGCGTATCTTGCTAGGCAACAGTTTGTTACAATATGTCGGAGAATCAGCAGATATACACTATATGAAGAATAAGTTACAAAGTGTAAATATCGTTCAAAATATCAATGATCTCATTCCAGATGTAACGACTGTGATTTTTTTACATAAAAATATGCATTATTTGCTTTATTGGTGTATATTATCATACTATATTTTAAAATAAATCTATTTTTGTATTGTGTTTATTTCTCTATATTTATTTCATGCCCTGTATAGCAGTCATAATCCCCGTGATCTGCTGCCTTTCCAAACAATCCGAGATGTAAAGTTGCAATTTGGATTTTATGGAAAAATAAAGGTGAAATTGCCCAAATTCAATTCCCTTCCCGTCATATTATGATGGCAACTACAGCACTTTTAGTGCCTAAACCATCATATAATTATTTCATTTTGATTACACTAAGGGTAAAATTTCAAAGTTGATATTCTCAATATTTTGAAAATATTCTGAATTCCTGTTTCAACATGAGCAGAAATTAACATTTTATCGATGCCAATAGAAAAAAAATTTCTTAAAACTTTTATTCTGATTAAATTCGTTCAAAACATGAATATACACTATGTGTAATATTTTCGGTGGCTATATTAATAAGTTACCGAGTTAAAAACATGCGACGTTTTTCTCGTAAGCTGATTTGTTAAAAATTGGCCCCAGATATTGGTTTGAACGACGTTGACATCGACTGAGAGTATAACGAGTTTAATGTCAATTAGCCAACCGATTAAGCCTTTCACCGACAATTTAGGCTTACCGATAGCACCATCAGGATTATATTTATTATGTGAAGCTGAATTTTGTTTTTTTTTATTGGCCGATAGAGCCCACATGTTCAATAAACTTAAAGATATTCAGATACAAGATTGCTACATCCACGATTAAAAATATGAAGAAATATTTAGCCTTAGTATTTTCTATTTTCCAAACCGATTTGTAATTCTGATGAACTATTTACTTTCTTCAGGTTTTGATATTGAACATGCACAACAATCGTTTAAATTTGCAACTTAAGGCTTTGAGCATATTTCTACGATTCCTCATTAAAAAAAATTCATTCTTATCATTATATATGACGTCAATAATTAAAATGCCCACAATAATAAAATTACGTCACATGTCTAAGAAGTTTACATTCTATAAGACGTATTCACAGGTTTCTCTGTATTTTGGAAAAAAATTCGAGAATTAATTGAAGGTAAATAGTTATTTTCATGTCTATAGTGAGACTTAGACTTGTGGAATTGTGTTTTCCAGTACCCGATGTGTTACATTTGCCGATGAACCTTTACTGTCCTTCAATCTTGTAAATTTGTGTATAAAGGAGTTTTAGGACCAAAATATTTGCAATATAATAAATGTACATGAATTCCAAAAGCAGGGAATAATGCGATTTTCTTGGCGCGAGATATTGCGCTTAAGTAGCTGCTGGGTAAAGTGTTAGAGTAAGGAAAGTAAACGGACCCATTCAACACAAACTAGATATCCATACGCACACCCTTGACCCACCAGATTATTAAGCATCTAAAATTCGGTTCTTTCTTATCAGAAAAAACCAATAGATTTTACCAAGTTTAGTCTTAACTGAATTTTTTTATATTTCAAGAATGTTTCCCATGAGAAACGTAAAACCAGGTCTTCTTGATGTTTACCTGAATCAGATGACATCACAAGTTGTTGATCGTGCGGTTTCTGGTGCTGAAGAGACCCATGGTTCCATCTTGTCACTGGACACAGGAACTGAGTCAGAAAATACACATCGTCCCATCTTGTCACTAGGCACAAGGTTGAAGACAGAAAATACCCTTCGTCCCATCTTGTCAATGGGCACAGGAACTGAGGCAGAGAATATTGCATTGGAGTTGAAAGAACCCAGTAAAGGTAACATACAGGCTTTTAGATTGTTCTATATAATAAGATAGTTGGTGATAAGTCAAAACAAAGTTTCGTTAGAATAACACTTCTATTTCCTTAATCGGATCAAAAATATATTGGCGTATTTAAATATGTTTTGAACATTTCAGACGAGGAAGATGCATTAGAATCAGCATCCACCAAGCCTAATATATTAGCTATATATATGGCTCATATGAATCAGATTGATAATAACATTGACAACGAAGACAAAAAAGGTATATTGTCTATATATTAATAACAACTAATGTAGATGATAAAGATTAGAATTAAAATTTCCAAATACAGTGTATCAATATTGGTGATAGAGTGTCACGTTTGGGAAGCACTGATCATGGAAGTTTAATAACTCTTCCAATTAAATTAATTGATACATTTGAACTCATTGAAACCATTGTAGGTAAGAAAGTTGGCCTGAAACCAGATTGTGGTAGCTTAGCAGATGGGATAAAAAATGTTAGTACCGATGATGAAGATAGCAAGATATATGATGACCTGCTAATACAACTTGGGTTGCAGCGGGAGATACCAGGTTGTCCTGATCACCTGAATCCTTTTAAATTAGGATACCTAAAAGGTAATATAGTTTTTTATCAATAACATACAGGTCTTGTGTTACCAGCGATAATAACTATTGAATAAAACGACTTAAGTCCAGTAGAGTCTCATGGTGATCTTAAAGCGTTAACGCAATTCTTTAATTAAAATTATTAGAGGCTCAAAAACATTATCACATCTTAATAGGGAACTGAATGTTTCTTGTTTAAATATTCCGTTAATAAATTAATACTCTAGTAGTTTTTGCACGGTAGTTTCTTTTCACTGCAAAATTATACTCTAATTTATTAAAATCATAACCATAAGTTCAGCCATCCACATGATTTTAATCAACTGTATTTTCCATTTTAGCCACACCACCACCAACACCACCACCGGTAGTAACATCAAGGTTCAGGAGAATTTTAAGATCTGTAAGAAAGACCCTGGCAAGGACATTTGGAATGTGTGGAAGATGTTGCCGATCAACAGAAGGCGAAGAAGAGATTGAGTAGGTTATTGGTGGTGGTAGTGGTAAATGACGAGTTAACGTTCGCTTCCAGCAATTGCTGATATCGCAAAGCCCTGGGTACTATCAGGTTATTGCTATTAAGCCACTATTATCTAGACTACTGATACGTAGCCACTGGTAGTAATATAATTTTGGTATTGGGCGACTGGTATTACCTATGCTATCGATACTGTGCTACTGGTACTACTTGGCTACTTTTTATTGGGCCACTGGTTTAGCCTAGATTATTGATACTATTGTTACCGGGGTACAGATATTAGCTAGGCTAATACTTATTCGCCACTGGTTTTTCTAGGCTATTTTTATTGGGCAACTAATAATCCACGACTATTGTTATATTGGTACCACTAGGCTATTGTTATAATATTTATAACTTCATTTCCTCCAATCATGAAGAGTATACATATACTACACAATTCAAATAATTACATAAACTATAAACATTAAATCATCTCAATAAATCAATATACACATAATATATCACAGAAAATATTGACAGTATTGGCGATAGTTTTATATCTTTAATAATTTTCAGTATGAAATGTGTGATACAGGATTGGTACATAAGAATATCTTTTGTTAGCAGATACTCCAATACAATTAAAGCATCGAAATCTGTTGCATTTTGTAAATTTCATACAAAATAATTTGACTAGAATGATAACGTATGACAAGGGCATGGACAATAACACATTTAAAGAATGAAATTACCAACTGTTCTGATGAACATCAGTTTATAAATAGGAATGTTTTAATTCAAAAACTGAATATAGTGATAGATGAGTATGAACGGTTCTGAAAAGTTTAAATTCAGGATTAGAGGTGTGAAGGTTCTACTCTCTTTCTTCACGATCTCTTACCAAAATGGACTAACATGTGATTTATTGGTAGGGTGTTCTCGACAGCACCAATGTTTCTTACTATCAGCATTATGGCCAGTTGTCTGCTCCATAGCTACATTGATACTCAGTTGTCTGCTCAGCATCCTGACTATCAATGTAGCTGTGGAAAATCCTGGTCCAGAACTGCAATAGTATGTCTCGTTTACATAGGCTCTGCTTCAACTTTCACAAGATCATTTTACAACTAATACATGTAACTGATTTAAACGGATTTCAATCGTCTTTCAATTGCAGAAAAAACATCGATTAAGAGAGCACACACAGTTGAAAAATTCATTGGAGATTGACATGATACTATGTGTAAAATATGGGCAAATATTTAATTGTATTATTGAGCATGCCCTTTTTAGATGTGCTTTATTCAAAGACATTCCGGATCATTTTTGGTCAAACTATTTTGTATGAAATTTGCTAATTGCTACAGATTTAAATGTTTTAATTTAAATGTTCAGCCTTAAAGCATCGGAGTATCTGCTAACAGACGACATTCTTATGTACCAATCCTGTATCACAAATTCTATATGGAAAATGTCTAAACATTTAAAATTATCGACGATACAAAACTGTCAATATTTTCTGAGATATTTATTTTGTATACCGATTTATTGTTTATGTAATAATTTTTGAATGGTGTATTATATGTATAATCTTCATAATTGAAGAAAAAAGTTACATACTAGATCACTTGGCGTAGGCCTACTAGGTTTTTGAGTCACTGGGCTCATGTTAACGGACAAACTCGTTGTACTAGGCTATCATAAATAGACCACTGGTAGTACCAAGCAATTGTTACTGGGCCACTGGTAGTACTAATCGATTGTTTCTGGGCCACTTGTAGTATTAGGCAATTGTTACTGGGCCATTTATAATTATCGCCAAAATTTACTGTGATATTTTTTAGTATATTTATTGATTGTTTTTTTTTATTGCGTATTTTGTGTATAATCTTCATAATTGGAGGCAATAAAGTTATATATTGAATTATTGTAGTACTTTGCTATTTTTACAGGTGCTCTTGTAAACTTAGGAACGTGTAGTATAGCTTAAGAAGGGCGCTATAGCTGGTTCCAAAATAGTTCCAAAAAAGTCAGAGGTCTTTAAGGTGACACAAAACTTCCCAAAATTATCCGAAAGATGTAATCGGAATTACATATATTTCTCTGGAAAAGAATTGGAAAGCTTTACCATTTATCCAAGACAGGGGTCCTTGCTAAAATGTCCGTGAAAAACTGAACACAAATTTGTGTACAAAACATTCAAATAGGGGGCTTCAATTTGCCAAAAACAATTAGAAAAAAGCTTCAACTGGGATTCGAACTCGGGATCTCAAAGTTGTGGAGCGCCAAAACCGCTAGGCCACGGAGACCTAGGGTTCCCTAACCCTAGAGTTAAGGGTTAACCCTAACCCAAGGGTTAACCCTTGCATGTATGCCTTATATTTCAATGTTAAAATAGGGTTAGCTTAGAAAGGGGCAATAGCTGATTTCCGCATATCAAACGAAAAAGTACATCGTTGCGCATCGTCTCAACACAAATCTGTAAAGAAAACATTCTAATAGGGGGCTTCAATGGGCCAAAAACAATAATTACTAGAACTGCGTTGCAGTACTGAAGGGTTCCTCTTAAAGGTTTTATTTAAAAAGTTAACATATGTCTAAATGTTAACAAAATCAAGTGATATTAGAACTCTTTAACAATTCATGTTTTGCCATTCAAATTAAGTTCAACTGGCCTCACTTCCAGTAATATTGCGTGACAGTGTTCCACTCAAGTTTCGTAAAGATCGCACCGGTAGATTTTGAGAATTTCAAGGTCATCTGATATAACCCCAACAGCAATAATAAATCTTATAACGTTACTCAACTTTAAACTCAATTTTCTCAAAAAAAAATTTCAAAATTCCCTTCGAGCAAAAGTTAGTAAAATAAATGTATTATTTAATACAATAATGCTTTTTTGGTTTTGAATTTAATCCAAAGACTAGTAGCAATTTAAGTATCAAAAAATTGTAAAAAATGATGTTTTTCTTACTTTCGAGTCATTTCCGGTCAACATATGGCAAGAAATTTGGTACCAATAGATAGGTATTTAAATTTGGCATCTATTGACACCACTTTTATACAAATTGAATGATATTTGTCAAAGTTATGACCAGTTATGCAATTATGCAATTATCTATTAGGGGAGATAACAATTATCTTTGTATGAGTATGTATAAGAAGTCAATATACATCTGCAAACGTTGTTTTAAGAAAAAAATGTTGAGAATGTAAAAAATTGAAATTTTGAAAATATGCAAATTCAAAAAATGACATTGAAAAATTGCATAAAAGTGAAAAGTCAAAGAAGCTTATTTTTGCGTTAACATTGCCCGGTGTATAATCTGAAATCATTTTTCAAATCCATTGATTAGTTGCTGAGAAAAAACGACATTTGTAAAAATGGAAACGCATTCAAAATCGCATACTTCGCGCATGCGCAGAAGTCTGGAATTACATTTAAAATCTAAGTTGTAACAACATTATCAGGAAATATGAAAGTTTCGTAAAGATCGCACCGGTAGATTTTGAGAATTTCAAATGTGTAAAAAAAAAAAAAATAATAATAATAATAATAATCTTTACAGAAATAATAGTGTTCCTCGCGAAACGCTGCGCTGCGAGGAACCCTAATTACCCTTCTCACTAGCGACTGAGTTATATGTAGTCAAAGCCAATAAGGGTTAGCCATGTACAGCCTAATCCAGTCCTGATAAAAGATTTCTGTAGGATAAAATAGGGAGAAAAGATAAGTGTCCGACTTATAAAAAAAGAAATTCGAAAAAAGCTTCAATTGGGATTCGAACACGGGATCTCAAAAGTGCAGAGCAAACGCCCAAACCGCTAGGCCACGGAGAGCTAGGGTTACGATTTAGGGTTAGCTAGGGTTAATCCTAACTCCAGGGTAAACCCTTGCAGGTAGACTTCATCTTTCAAAGTAAAAAATAAGGTTAGGTTAGAAAAGTTTTTGAGTTATTGCCCTTGACTTAGTCAAAACGCGTAAAAATTGGCTTCTAAAGGCTATAGAGACTACAGTTTTCATCGGATTTGAATGAAACTTGCTTGATCATTTATGTTGATGACATCTCGGACAAGTTTGAAATTGGCGATTTTTCGATTAAACAGTTTTTTAATTATTGCCCTTGACTTAATAAGGCTTTACATTTGGCTTATAAACGCTATAGAGACTACAGTTGGATTTGAATGAAACTTGCTGTGATCATTTATATTGATGCGAACTTGGATTAGACCTTTATAATGTTAGAGTTTCGGCCTGTGTTAAAACAGAAAATATACTATAAATATATATAAAGTGGGCGTATCTTGCAAGACAACCGCTGGTACAATGTTATGGAAGACAATCCCTGCCAAAATTAATCTTTATTCGAATGATAAATTAATTTTGGCAGGGATTGTCTGTGTCGAGGAAGCAGCAGATAGACAAAGTATAGATGAAGAATAAGTTAGAAAGTGGAAATATTATTCAAAATATCAATGATCTCATTCCAGATGTAACGACTGTGATTTTTATACATAGAAAAATGCATTATTATTATTATTATTTGCTTTATTATTTTGTATAAACATATTATATTTTAAAATAAATCTATTTTTGTATTGTGTTTATTTCTCTATATTTATTTCATGCCCCGTATAGCAGTCATAATCCCCGTGATCTGCTGCCTTTCCAAACAATCCGTATGTAAAGTTGCAATTTGGATTTTATGGAAAAATTAAGGTGAAATTGCCTTAATTCAATTCCCTTCCCGTCATGTTATGGTGGCAACTACAGCCCTTTAAGTGCCTAAACCATCATATAATTATTTCATTTTATTTACTCTAAGGGTAAAATTTCAAAGTTGATTTTCTCAATATTTTGAAACTTTTCTGAATTCCTGTTTCAACATGAGCAGAAATGAACATTTTGTCGATGTCCCCAGAAAAAAGTCCAAATTTTCTAAAAACTTTTATTCTGATTAAATTCGTTCAATACATGAATATACACTATGTGTAATATTTTCGGCGGCTATATTAATAAGTTACCGAGTTAAAAACGTTTTTCTCGTTTGAACGACGTTGACATCGACTGAGAGTATAGCGGGTTTAATGTCAATTGGGGGCTAATTAGCCGACCGATTAAGCCTTTTACCGATAGCACCATCAGGATTATATTTATTATGTGAAGCTGAATTTTCCTTTTTTTTATTGGCCGATAGAGCCCACATGTTCAATAAACTTAAATATATTTAGATACAAGATTGCTACATCCACGATTATAAATATGAAGAAATATTTAGCCTTAGTATTTTCTATTTTCCAAACCGATTTGTAATTCTGATGAACTATTTACTTTCTTCAGGTTCTGATATTGAACATGTACAACAATCGTTTAAATTTGCAACTTAAGGGTTTTAAAATATTTACGTCACATGTTTAAGAAGTTTACATTCTATAAGACGTATTCACATGATTCTCTGTATTTTGGAAAAAAATTCGAGAATTAGTTGAAGGTAAATAGTTATTTTCATGACTCTAGTAAGACATAGACTTGTGGAATTGTGTTTTCCAGTACCCAATGTGTTACATTTGCCGATGAACCTTTACTGTCCTTCAATCTTGTAAATTTGTTTATAAAGAAGTTTTAGGACCAACATATCTGCAATATAATAAATGTACATGAATTCCAAAAGCAGGGAATAATGCGATTTTCTTGGCGTTAGATATTGCGCTAAAGTAGCTGCTGGGTAAAGTGTTAGAGTAAGGAAAGTAAACCGACCCATTCAACACAAACTAGATATCCATAATGAAGGTATTCATCTATACGCAGACCCTTGACCCACCAGATTATTCAGTTTCTTAAATTCGGTTCTTTCTTATCAGAAAAAAACCCAAGAGATTTAACCAAGTTTAGTCCCAACTGAATCCTATGTATTTTTTTATATTTCAAGAATGTTTCCCATGAGAAACGTAAAACCAGGTCTTCTTGATGTTTACCTGAATCAGATGACATCACAAGTTGTTGATCGTGCGGTTTCTGGTGCTGAAGGGACCCATGGTTCCATCTTGTCACTGGACACAGGAACTGAGTCAGAAAATACCCATCGTCCCATCTTGTCACTAGGCACAAGGTTTGAGACAGAAAATACCCTTCGTTCCATCTTGTCGATGGACACAGGAACTGAGGCAGAGAATATTGCATTGGAGTTGAAAGAACCCAGTAAAGGTAACATACAAGCTTTTAGATTGTTCTATATAATAAGATAGTTGGTGATAAGTCAGAACAAAGTTTCGCTAGAATAACACTTCTTTCTTAATCGGATCAAAAATATATTGGCATATTTAAATATGTTTTGACCATTTCAGACGAGGAAGATGCATTAGAAAAAACAACCACCAAGCCTAATATTTTAGCTATATATATGGCTCATATGAATCAGATTGATAATAACATTGACAAAGAAGAAACAAAAGGTATGTTGTCTATATATTGATAACAACTGATGTAGATGATAAAGATTAGAATTACAATTTTCAAATATCAATATTGGTGATTTGAACTCTTAAACCATTGTAGGTAAGAAAGTTGGCCTGAAACCAGATTGTGGTAGCTTAACAGATGGGATAAAAACTGTTAGTACCGATGATGAAGATAGCAAGATATATGATGACCTGCTAATACAACTTTGGGTTGCAACGGGAGATACCAGGTTGTCCTGATCACCTGAATCCTTTTAAATTAGGATACCTAAAAGGTAATACAGTTTTCTTATCAATAACATACAGGTCTTGTGTTACCAGCGATAATAACTATTGAATAAAACGACTTAAGTCCATAAGGGCCTCGTGGCGATTTTAAAGCGTTAACGGAATTCTTTAATTAAAATTATTAGAGGCTTAAAGACATCACAACTTAATAGGGAACTGAATGTTTCTTGTTTATATATTCCGTTAATAAATTACTACTCTAGTAGTTTTTGCACAGCAGTTTCTTTTCACTACAAAATTATACTCTAATTTATTAAAATCATAACCATAAGTTCAGCCATCCACATGATTTTAATCAACTGTATTTTCCATTTTAGCCACACCACCACCACCACCAACACCACCACCGGTAGTAACATCAAGGTTCAGGAGAATTTTAAGATCTGTAAGAAAGACCCTGGCAAGGACATTTGGCATGTGTGGAAGATGTTGCCGATCAACAGAAGGCGAAGAAGAGATTGAGTAGGTTATTGGTGGTGGTAGCGGTAAATGACGAGTTAACGTTCGCTTCCAGCAATTGCTGATATCGCAAACTATAGGTAATTTGTACAGAGCAGGCTATTTATAATGGCTGGTACTGCTAAAGGACCACTGGTATCATTTCGATACTGGGCTATTGTTACTGAGCCCTGGGTACTATCAGATTATTGCTATTAAGCCACTATTATCTAGACTACTGATACGTAGCCACTGGTAGTAATATAATTTTGGTATTGGGCGACTGGTATTACCTATGCTATTCCATACTGTTCTACTGGTACTACTTGGCTACTTTTTATTGGGCCACTGGTTTATCCTAGATTATTTATACTATTGTTACCGGGGTACTGATATTAGCTAGGCTAATACTTATTGGCCACTGGTTTTTCTAGGCTATTTCTATTGGGCAACTAATAATCCACGACTATTGTTATATTGGTACCACTAGGCTATTGTTATATTTATAACTTCATTTCCTCCAATCATGAGGATTATACATAAAATACACAATTCAAATAATTACATAAACTATAAACATTAAATCATCTCAATAAAGCAATATACACATAATATATCACAGAAAATTTTGACAATTTTGTACTGGCGATAGTTTAATATATTTAATAAATTTCAGTATGAAATGTGTGATACAGGATTGGTACATAACAATATCTTCTGTTAGCAGATACTCCAATACAATTAAAGCATCGAAATCTGTTGCATTTTGTAAATTTCATACAAAATAATTTGACTAGAATGATGACGTATGCCATGAAATAAATCACGCCTGACAAGGGCATGGACAATAACACATTTAAAGATTTGCGTACAATCAATCATGTCAATCTAGAATGAAGTGACCAACTGTTTTTTAGTAATAATCTTTATTCAAGTCTCAATGAGACACATGAATGTACTATAACATAAATATTTACAATTAGTGACAGTATAAATAGTATTTACAGATAGTATCAACTGACATCATTTGACATCTTTATAACTCTAATGTTCATTTAAATTTATGTACAATAAAAGAAATGAATTTACATAGATTCTCTAATTCTTCACCATGGCTGTTAAATAAATTATACATTTTGATAGCCGAGGGACACTTCAGATAATAACTTTTCACAAATTTATTACGTTCTTTCTTGAGGATTTGGCATTTGAAGATGTAATGGAATTCATCGCCTACTTCGTCTTCATTGCAAAGAGAACAAATACGATTTTCGTAAGGAATATTTATGAAAATCCCGGCTTCAATTGGGAGTCTATGACTTCGGCATCTAAATTTGCTAAAATAATGTCTGTGCTTCAGAGGTAAATCAGTTAGGTAATGTTCAAAGTTAAACGTAGATTTAAAAATTCGATAATTTAAGCATTTGCTTGAAGTATGTACAGTGTTATTCCATTCTTGCTTATATTGATCCTTTAGCCTTAGCAGTAAAAATTGTTTCAACCAGTTAGCATTAATATCACAGGCTTGGGTGTCCCAAATATAAGACAGCCCGGCATTGTCTAAAGTGTCTTTTATGTATTTCAACCATGTATTAGATTTGTATGATCTATACAGAGCGTTATACAATTCACAAGCGATTTTAGATCTAGGGCCCGTTACAAGTTTATACCAGTAATTAACCATTCTATATTTGATATAAATTTGCAAAGGATATACCCCGAGCTCACCATAAACCATGACATTTGGGGTAGAAGTTTTAACATTCAGTAAATATTTACAAAATCTTAGTTGGAGTCTTTCTAACAGTGTGTTATCGGTGGAACCCCATATTTCACAACCATACAGGGCAATAGGTACTACAAGACAGTTGAACAAATGTATCTGTGTATCTACATCAAGATTTAATTTACGAGAGTTTTGTAATAATGAAAACATTGCTGAAGATGCCTTGTTATGAAGTTTTTTCTTGGCATTAACAAAGGAACCGTTAAAATTAAAAAGTATACCGAGATAAGCATATTCAAAAACGTTTTCTATTTCAACATCTCCATACATAATTTTAGGCGTATTTCTTATTTTACCTTTCGAAAATACAATAGTTTTGGTTTTTGTTGAATTAATTTC
>CM060199.1:13916060-14044843 GCA_030562195.1 Nipponacmea schrenckii | reverse complement strand
ATCAGTTTATAAGTAGGAATGTTTTAATTCAAAAATTGAATATAGTGATAGATGAGTATGAACGGTTCTGAAAAGTTTAAATTCAGGATTAGAGGTGTGAAGGTTCTACTCTCTTTCTTCACGATCTCTTACCAAAATGGACTAACATGTGATTTATTGGTAGGGTGTTCTCGACAGCACCAATGTTTCTTACTATCAGCATTATGGCCAGTTGTCTGCTCCATAGCTACACTGATATTCAGTTGTCTGCTCAGCATCCTGACTATCAATGTAGCTGTGGAAAATCCTGGTCCAGAAATGCAATAGTATGCCTTGTTTATATAGACTCTGCTTCAACTTTCACAAGATCATTTAACTGATTAAAACGGATTTCAATAGTCTTTCAATTGCAGAAAAAATATCGATTAAGAGAGCACACACAGTTGAAAAATTCATTGGAGATTGACATGATACTATGTGTTAAATGTGGACAAATATTTAATTGTATTATTGAGCATGCCCTTCTTAGATGTGCTTTATTCAAAGACATTCCGGATCATTTCTGGTCAAACTATTTTGTATGAAATTTGCTAATTACTACAGATTTAAATGTTTTAATTTAAATGTTCAGCCTTAATGCATCAGAGTATCTGCTAATAGATGACATTCTTATGTACCAATCCTGTATCACAAATTCCATATGGAAAATGTCTAAACATTTAAAATTATCGACGATACAAACTAGTCAATATTTTCTGAGATATTTATTTTGTAATTTTTTCATAATTGAAGAAAAAAGTTACATACTAGATCACTTGGAGTAGGCCTACTAGGTTTTTGGGTCACCGATAGTACTGAGCTCATGTTAACGGACAAACTCGTTGTACTAGACTATCATAAATAGACCACTGGTAGTACCAAGCAATTGTTACTGGGCCATTTAAAATTATCGCCAAAATTAACTGTGATATTTTTTAGTATATTTATTGATTGTTTTTTTTTTCTTTTTTTGTTATTTCTTATTTTGTATATAATCTTCATAATTGGACGCAATAAAGTTATATATTGGATTATTGTAGTACTTTGCTATTTTTACAAGTGCTCTTTTAAACTTAGGAACGTGTAGTATAGTTTAGAAAGGGCGCTATAGCTGGTTCCAAAATAGTTCCAAAAAAGTCAGAGGTCTTTAAGGTGACACAAAACTTCCCAAAATTAGCCGAAATATGTAATCGGAATTACATATATTTCTCTGGAAAAGAATTGGAAAGCTTTACCATTTATTCAAGACAGGGGTCCTTGCTAAAATGTTCCGTGAAAAACTGAACACAAATTTGTGTACAAAACATTCAAATAGGGGGCTTCAATTTGCCAAAAACAATTAGAAAAAAGCTTCAACTGGGATTCGAACTCGGGATCTCAAAGTTGTGGAGCGCCAAAACCGCTAGGCCACGGAGACCTAGGGTTCCGAGTTAGGGTCGGCTGGGGTTAACCCTAACCCTAGAGTTAAGGGTTAACCCTAACCCAAGGGTTAACCCTTGCAGGTATACCTTATATTTCAATGTTAAAATAGGGTTAGCTTAGAAAGGGGCAATAGCTGGTTCAAAGATATGATTTCCGCATATCAAACGAAAAAGTACATCGTTGCGCATCGTCTCAACACAAATCTGTAAAGAAAACATTCTAATAGGGGGCTTAAATGGGCCAAAAACAATAATTATTACCCTTATCACTAGCGACTGAGTTAATATGTAGTCAAAGCCAATAAGGGTTAGCTATGTACAGCCTAATCCAGTCTTGATAAAAGATTTCTGTAGGATATAATAGGAGAAAAGATAAGTATCCGACTTATAAAAAAAAGGGATCTCAAAGTTGCAGAGCAAACGCCCAAAACGCTAGGCCACGGAGAGCTAGGGTTACGATTTAGGGTTAGCTAGGGTTAATCCTAACCCCAGGGTAAACCCTTGCAGGTAGACTTCATCTTTCAAAGTAAAAATAGGGTTAGGTTAGAAAAGTTTTTGAGTTATTGCCCTTGACTTAGTCAAAACGCGTAAAAATTGGCTTGTAAAGGCTATAGAGACTACATTTTTCATCGGATTTGAATGAAACTTGCTTGATCATTTATGTTGATGAGTATGGAAGACAATCCCTGCCATAATTAATCATTCTTAATGCTTAATTCGGTGATAAACATTAGTACAGTAAAAATCAACATTTGTACGCTTAATTTGACATTCGTTCACTAAATTCATAATTTGTTGTTAAAAATTTATCATTCGAATAAAGAATATTATTGAACAAATTAACGATTTAGCCGAACTAATATTGCCCACTTCATAACGCCGAATGAAGTTTACCGAACAAATGTTGAAAAACATTTCTCGCATTTCATGAGAACATTATCATTGGAATGTGAGGTTTTGAGACAAATATGGTGCCTATACCATGAAATGTTTTCAAAATGGCAAATTTTTGTACAGTCCACAGTGATGGTGGTGGGACAGATAATTTGATGGAATTTGCAAAATCCAAACCACATGGTTTCTTCAGACGTGTGAATATATCTAAAATTCCAATATAATAGTATTTTCATGCCAAGTTTAGTTACTGGCCAGATAAAAATGAATACTTGTTATGGCTCGTCGTCAATTTTTAACAGTCCACGCTGATGGTGGTGGGGCATAAAGGTCAGAAGCCACTATTTGGTTGGGATTCTGCCAATTCAAAATTTATTCCCCACCACCATCAGCGTGGACTTTTCAAACAAAGGTCATTTTTCAAAAAATTTGCCATGAAGAGTCTTTATCACTGACTGGCAAGTCGCTAAATTTGGCATGAAAATACCATTTCATTGGAATTTTTTGGATTTTCATAGGTCTGAAGGCACCACATGTGGTAGGGATTCTACCAATTCCATCATCAAAACTTATGCCCCACCACCATCAGCGTGGACTGATAAAAAATTTGCCATATATTTTCAATTGGCCATGAAGAGTTTTCATCACTGACTGGCCAGTCACTACGTTTGGCATGAAAATACCATTACATTGGAATTATTTGATTTATTCCCAGGTCTGAAGGTACCGTGTGGTTAGGATTCTGCCAATTCCATCAAAATTTATGCCCGACCACCATCACCGTGGCCTGTTAAAAAATTGTCCATTTTTCAAAAATTGGCCATGAAGAGTCTTCATCACTGACTGACCAGTCATTAGGTTTGGCATGAAAATACCATTTCTTTGGAATTTTGGGGATATTCACAGGTCTGAAGGCGCCATGTGGTTGGGATTCTGCCAATTCCATCAAAACATAGCCCACCACCATCAGAGTGGACTATTCAAAAATTGGCTATTTTTTTAAGATTGGCCATGACGAGTTTTCGTCTCGAACTGGCCAGTAACTAAGCTTGTCATGAAAATACTTTTATATTGGAATTTTCGATATCTTCAAAGGTGTGAAGAAACCATGTAGTTGGGATTTTGCCAATTCCATCAAAATATCTGTCCCACAACCATCACTGTGGACTGTACAAAAAATTGGCCATTTTTCAAAACATTTCCTGGTATAGGCACCATATTTATCTCAAAATCTCACATTCCAATGAATAAAGAGAACCAAGAGTTTGATTAAAAACTTCGCTTTTTATCATAAAATTGGAATTCATAATAAGATTCTTTACTTTGTACACAGCCACTGGCCGTCCATAAAAATTGGCGAAACAAATAGGAACGAAGCCCTAACTAAAATTGAGCAGCGCCACTTGTCGTCATAATGATATCGTTCTCATGAAATGCGAGAAATGTTTTTCAACATTTGTTCGGTAAACTTCATTTGGCGTTATGAAGTGGGAAATATTAGTTCGGCTAAATCGTTAATTTGTTCAGTAATATTCTTTATTCGAATGATAAATTTTTAACAACAAGTTATGAATTTAGCGAACAAATGTCAAATTAAGCGTACAAATGATGATGTTACTGTACTAATGTTTAACACCGAATTAAGCATTAAGAATGATTAATTATGACAGGGATTGTCTTCCATAGATGAGATCTCGGACAAGTTTGAAATCGGCGATTTTTCGATTAAACGGTTTTTTAATTATTGCCCTTGACTTAATAAGGATTTGAATTTGGCTTATAAACGCTATAGAGACTACAGTCGGATTTGAATGAACTTGGATTAGACCTTTATAATGTTAGAGTTTCGGCCTGTGTTAAAACAGAAATATACTATTAATATATATAAAGTGGGCGTATCTTGCAAGACAACCGCTGGTACAATGTTATTGAAGACAATTCCTGCCAAAATTAATCTTTATTCGAATGATAAATTAATTTTGGCAGGGATTGTCTTCCATACAATGTGTCGGAGTAGCAGCAGATAGACTAAGTAAAGATGAAGAATAAGTTAGAAAGTGGAAATATTATTCAAAATATCAATGATCTCATTCCAGATGTAACGACTGTGATTTTTATACATAGAAAAATGCATTATTTGCTTTATTAGTTTGTATAAACATATTATATTTTAAAATAAATCTATTTTTGTATTGTGTTTATTTCTCTATATTTATTTCATGCCCTGTATAGCAGTCATAATCCCCATGATCTGCTGCCTTTCCAAAAAATCCGATATGTAAAGTTGCAATTTGGATTTTATGGTAAAATTAAGGTGAAATTGCCTTAATTCAATTCCCTTCCCGTCATATTATGATGGCAACTACAGCACTTTTAGTTTCCAACTCTTTCCTAAACCATCATATAATTATTTCATTTTCTGTACACTAAGGGTAAAATTTCAAAGTTGATATTCTCAATATTTTGAAAATATTCTGAATTCCTGTTTCAACATGAGCAGAAGCTGATTTGTTAAAAATTGGCCCCAGATATTGGTTTGAACGACGTTGACATCGACTGAGAGTATAGCGGGTTTAATGTCAATTAGCCGACCGATTAAGCCTTTTACCGACAATTTAGGTTTACCGATAGCACCATCAGGATTATATTTATTATGTGAAGCTGAATTTTCCTTTTTTTTATTGGCCGATAGAGCCCACTTGTTCAATAAACTTAAAGATATTCAGATACAAGATTGCTACATCCACGATTATAAATATGAAGAAATATTTAGCCTCAGTATTTTCTATTTTCCAAACCGATTTGTAATTCTGATGAACTATTTACTTTCTTCAGGTTTGATATTGAACATGCACAACAATCGTTTAAATTTGCAACTTAAAGCTTTAAGCATATTTCTACGATTCCTCATTTCACAACAAGAAAAATAAACTCCTGAAATAAGTGACAATCTGGACAAGATTTCTGTGCCCAGTGTAAGCCAAAAGTTTTCTACTGTCGGAACTCAAACTTGTGAACTAAATACCAGTGTAAGTGTACAAACTGATTTTCCTTTCTGTACTTCAACTGAAAAATCAAAGTGCGAAGCCGCCATAGAGAAGATGTCAATTGAAATTTTGCGACTCTCGGATCAAATCAATGACTTAACCAAGAAACTATCTGCGGTCTCAGGTCCGATACCAGTTCCAGTTCCCACTGTTAAACCTACCCAACCTATAAATTTTGATAAAGTTAATGAACTTATAAAGAAGCAAAACTTTAAGAAGTCAACTAAAGCCATTAAGAAAACTCATGAATTTACAACTCGGTCCATTCAAAGATCCATCGCGTGTGCCGAAACCTTAGTCATTGGAAGTTCTCTCGTGAAGTCCCTTTCTTACGAATATCAGACAACTTAGGACAATTATGTGTCATCGATACCAACAGTGGATCGACAATTAGCGAACTTAAACCGAGATTATTACAATTACTTGGTGAAGCTACGTCTATTAAAAACATTGTGCTCTCTGTCGGAGGAAATGACATAAGCAAGAAATTAGCAACTTTTCAACAATGTGTAAATGACTATAAGAATTTATTGAAGGAACTACTAACTAACTATAACGATATTAATATATTTGTATGTTCTGTTATCCCCTCGTGAAGTTTTGGTGCAAGATGGTGTTCATTTAAATAATTTTGGAACTAATATTTTATCTCATATCATTGTAGATGCGGTTGTCAGACAGAACAGAAAATCTAATCCTTTTATTTATCCTTTAAGGTATAACCCACAGGCATTAAATTGTATTTTAAATTCACTTTCAGCAACAGCCAGACGTCTATCTTACTAATTGTTTTAAACCATATAATATGTATAACTTTTTAAAAGAGCGGGGTCTTCATATTGGTCACTTAAATGTTTGCCATGCGGTAAATAAAAAGACTCAAATTTGCCAACTTATTTCAAATTTTGACATTTTTGGTTTATCTGAAACTCACCTAAAGTCGTTTTTACCAACTAAATATTTCAGTACTCCAGGTTTTCACTTGCCATTTCGAAAAAATAAGTGTAATAATAGTTCAGCTGGACTTCTACTTTTTGTTAAAGAACATTTAAATTGTAGGAGACGGGAAGATTTAAAATCGCTTGATATAGAAGCAATTTGGATTGAAATAAATCTCACTAAACATAAACCCTTATTATAAAAGTTCCTACTCGAGTAACTAAAACATCTTCCACTATCATTGATCATGTTATCGTTTCGAATGAAAGTAATATAACTGAAGTTAATGTCCCGGTATATGGTTTATCTGATCACTACCCAACTTGTATTACCTGGAATAAAAAAAAAGGCGCACATATTCCAAAACCTAAGCATGTTTATATTTACTACCGGAGTATGAAACATTTTGATGTAGGTTTATTTAATAATGATCTTGCAACAGCCCCTTTTGATAAAATTTATACTAAATCTGACCCCAATATTGCGTTAGAATCTTGGTACAATATTATCCAGCCAATAATTGATACCCATGCACCATTAAAGTTAAAATGTGTCAAAATCCAAATTGATTAATCAAAAGCATGTTCATAGAAATATTGATAAAAGTTATTACGTAAATAAAATAGAAGAATTTGTCACTTCTAAGTTAAATTCTAATGAGGAATGTTCGATTCCCTACATTAACAAATATGAAGTTTTTAAACAGTTGTCTTCGTTAAATGCAACCAAAAGTGCTAGTTTAGATAAATTAAATCCCCTATTTCTCAAATATGGTGCTTTTACGTTAAGTGGTCCTTTGACACATATATATAATCTATGCATTGATGCAAATATATTTCCTGATAAATTCAAAGAAGCAAAAGTTTTACCACTGTATAAATCCGGCGCTAAATCTGATTCTAATAATTATAGACCAATTTCTGAATTATCTAGTGTATCTAAACCACTTGAAAGACATTATTCAAAACATATAAATAATTTCTTAAATAATAATAAGTTATTGTATTCGCACCAATCTGGTTTTAGGTCTAATAGTCAAACAGCTCTGACTAACATAATTGAAAACGTTTATGATGCAGTAAATAATAATCTTATGGTTGGTTCTATTTCCTTTGATTTTACAAAAGCATTTGATTTGATTTCCCGTGAGATAATTATTGAAAAACTAAAACTATACAATGTTTCGATTGCATTAATAACCTTCATAAATTGTTACTTGTCGAATCGTACTCAGCGTTGTTACGTCAATGGAACTCTTTCGTCTTCTCGCAGTATAAAGTATGGAGTACCGCAAGGATCAATTTTTGTCCCTTGTTGTTTAATCTTTATATTAATGATTTGCTGTTGCATATTAACTCTAACTGTGATCTTTTTGCGGATGATACTACGATTTATACTTCTGGTAAATCGGTTACTGACATACAATTAAAATTGCAAGAAGATACTGATGCAATCTTAAACTGGTGTTCCTTTAATGTCATGATTTTAAATGAAAATAAGACCAAATGTATGTTTATTACAACTTCTCAAAAAAGAAAATATTCATCAGATTTATCAATTGAACTTAATAATCAATTTATTGAACAAGTTGAAAACTTTAAATTACTAGGTGTTACTGTGAATCGAAATCTCTCATGGACTCCGCACGTAAAGTTCGTTGCTAAAATTTTAAATACTAAGTTATTAAAACTGCGACAGTTAAGAAAGATCATGCCTGAAAAATATAGATCTATTTTTTATAAATGTCACTTTCAACCATATTTGGATTATTGTTCAACTATTTGGGATTCGCACGACATTGCATCGGCCGATATTTTACACAGGCAACAAAAAATTGCTTTTAAATTAATTCTTGGTTCTAAGTATAAAACTGATTTGTCACTGAATCTTAAAAGGCTTAATATATTTGACATTAAAACCAGGCATAATTTTAATTCGTATAAATTTATGTATAAAACTCTGAACAACTTGTCTCCTTCCTACCTTTCAAGCCTCTTTAGCTATAAACAGACGCCTTATTCTAGCATAAATTCAAAACTTGTGGTGCAAAAACCACGAATCAATTTGAATGGTCTAGAGGAAAATATTAAATCAGCATCAGATTTTAAGACTTTTCTTTTTTTTTTTTTATTTATTTATTTATTTATTTTTTTTTTTTTTGATATTCTTTATTCAACTTATTTTTACATAGTATACATATATTTTACTTATAATAGTAATACACGGTTTTAAACTTAAAAATAGCATGTAATGATGTGATATTAACATAAATAGACTAGAGATGTTTTATATTGAATTACTAGTTAAAATAAGATTTTAAGACTTTTCGAAGGATGATTCTTGGTAATCTTTCATTAACATAAGCATACTTCCTGTTACACGGGTATTCTTTTCACCAACTATAGGCTTACTTGCTGATGGCTATCTTAACAATTGTGTTTCTCCATGATTTACTGATTTAAGTAATTTATTAATTTCATTTTCCCTTTCTCACAGGTATATCACCACCAACAATTCAATTTTGGCCTAACTTGAACCATTTTGAAAATCTAAATTATTACTGTCGGGGGATGAGTAAACATCCTTAAAGCTGGTCTTGAGCATGGACAAATCCTACCTCCCCCTCCATAGAAAATAAGAACATAAAATGGAGTAGGGTTGGGTAGCCCGCTCGCAGCACATGCACTGACGCTTTGGCAATTCTTTTTTTTATTTTTTATATTTATGTTTTGATGTCTGTTCGTCTCATGCAGATGTACTTGTCTATTCCTTGGTTTTTGTGGTCATGTACTTGATCGCAGAAAGATGAATCTGTCCATTTTATACACATGTACTTGTGTATTTTAAAACTAATTGTACGTTGAAATGATATATGGTTTTTGCTGTCATGTACTTGGTCACCGGAAGATAAATCTGTCCATTATTTACACATGTAATTGTGTATTTTAAAATAAATTGTACGTTGAAATAATACGTGATTTTTTGCGGTCGTGTGCATGGCCGCGGGAACTATATATTACATCCATTTTATAAACAAATCGTAGGTTGAAAATCTGTCCATTTCATGCACATGTACTTGTGTATTTTTAAACAAATTGTACGTGGAGTATTGTATATTTATTTTGTGGTCATGTACTTGATCGCCGGAACATAGATCTGTCCATTTGATACACATGTACTTGTGTTTTTTTAGTATTTCAGACGAATTGTATATTTATATATTATGTATTTTCGATTTTTTTCTTTTTTTCTTTCTTTTTTTTTTTTTTTTTTCTTTTTCTTTTTTTTTTCCAATGTATTGCCCCATGGGCTGAATGTGAGACAGGACCATGTCCTTGTATATTGGGCCTAATTCTGACCCATGTAAAATAAAGAGTTTATTATTATTATTATTA
Source organism: Nipponacmea schrenckii (assembly GCA_030562195.1). Lineage (NCBI taxonomy): Eukaryota > Metazoa > Mollusca > Gastropoda > Lottiidae > Nipponacmea > Nipponacmea schrenckii. The sequence continues at coordinate 14,035,129 of CM060199.1, read as the reverse complement.
TTATTATTATTATTATTATTATTATTATTATTATTATTAAAAAAATTCATTCTAATCATTATATATGACGTCAATAATTAAAATACCCACAATAATAAAATTACGTCACATGTCTAAGAAGTATACATTCTATAAGACGTATTCACAGGTTTCTCTGTACTTTGGAAAAAAAATTCGAGAATTAATTGAAGGTAAATAGTTATTTTCATGTCTCTAGTGAGACATAGACTTGTAGAATTGTGTTTTACAGTACCCGATGTGCTACATTTACCGATGTACCTTTAATCCTTCAATCTTTAGTCCTTCAATCTTGTAAATTTGTTTATAAAGAATTTTTAGGACCAACATATTTGCAATACAATAAATGTACATGAATTCCAAAAGCAGAGAATAATGCGATTTTCTTGGCGCGAGATATTGCGCTTAAGTAGCTGCTGGGTAAAGTGTTAGAGTGAGGAAAGTAAACGGACCCATTCAACACAAACTAGATATCCATAATGAAGGTATTCATCTATACGCAGACCCTTGACCCACCAGATTATTAAGCATCTTAAATTCGGTTCTTTCTAATCAGAAAAAAAACCAATAGATTTTACCAAGTTTGGTCCCAACTGAATCCTATGTATTTTTTTATATTTCAAGAATGTTTCCCATGAGAAACGTAAAACCAGGTCTTCTTGATGTTTACTTTAATCAAATGACATCACAAGTTGTTGATCGTGCGGTTTCTGGTGCTGAAGGGACCCATGGTTCCATCTTGTCACTGGACACAGGAACTGAGTCAGAAAATACACATCGTCCCATCTTGTCACTGGGCACAAGGTTTGAGACAGAAAATACCCTTCGTACCCTGGGCACAGGAACGGAGGCAGAGAATATTGCATTAGAGTTGAAAGAACCCAGTAAAGGTAACATACAAGCTTTTAGATTGTTCTATATAATGAGATAATAAGTCATCAATAAGTGATAAGTCAGAACAAAGTTTCGTTAGAATAACACTTCCATTTCCTTAATCGGATCAAAAATATATTGGCATATTTAAATATGTTTTGACCATTTCAGACGAGGAAGATGCATTAGAAAAAACAACCACCAAGCCTAATATTTTAGCTATATATATGGCTCATATGAATCAGATTGATAATAACATTGACAACGAAGAAACAAAAGGTATATTGTTTATATATTAATAACAACTGATGCAGATGATAAAGATTAGAATTAAAATGTCCAAATACAGTGTTTTAATATTGGTGATAGAGTGTCACGTTTGGGAAGCACTGAACATGGAAGTTTAATAACTCTTCCAATTCAAAAAGATAATTGATACATTTGAACTGTTAAACCATTGTAGGTAAGAAAGTTGATCTGAAACCAGATTGTGGTAGCTTAACAGATGGGATAAAAACTGTTAGTACCGATGATGAAGATAGTAAGATATATGATGACCTGCTAATACAACTTGGGTTGCAACGGGAGATACCAGGTTGTCCTGATCACCTGAATCCTTTTAAATTAGGATACCTAAAAGGTAATACAGTTTTCTTATCAATAACATACAGGTCTTGTGTTACCAGCGATAATAACTATTGAATAAAACGACTTAAGCCCATAAGGGTCTCGTGGTGATTTTAAAGCGTTAACGCAATTCTTTAATTAAAATTATTAGAGGCTTAAAGACATCACATCTTAATAGGGAACTGAATGTTTCTTGTTTAAATATTCCGTTAATAAATTACTACTCTAGTAGTTTTTGCACAGCAGTTTCTTTTCACTACAAAATTATAATCTAATTTATTAAAATCATAACCATAAGTTCAGCCATCCACATGATTTTAATCAGCTGTATTTTCCATTTTAGCCAAACAACCACCACCACCGGTAGTAACATCAAGGTTCAGGAGAATTTTAAGATCTGTAAGAAAGACCCTGGGAAGGACATTTGGCATGTGTGGAAGATGTTGCCGAGCAACAGAAGGCGAAGAAGAGATTGAGTAGGTTATTGGTGGTGGTAGCGGTAAATGACGAGTTAACGTTCGCTTCCAGCAATTGCTGATATCGCAAACTATAGGTAATTTGTACAGAGCAGGGTATTTATAATGGCTGGTACTGCTAAAGGATACTGGGCTATTGTTACTAAGCCCTGGGTACTATCAGATTATTGCTATTAAGCCACTATTATCTAGACTACTGATACGTAGCCACTGGTAGTAACATAATTTTGGTATTGGGCGACTGGTATTACCTATGCTATCCATACTGTGCTACTGGTACTACTTGGCTACTTTTTATTGGGCCACTGGTTTATCCTAGATTATTGATACTATTGTTACCGGGGTACTGATATTAGCTAGGCTAATACTTATTCGCCACTGGTTTTTCTAGGCTATTTCTATTGGGCAACTAATAATCCACGACTATTGTTATATTGGTACCACTAGGCTATTGTTATATTATTTATAACTTCTTCATTTCCTCCAATCTTGAAGAGTATACATATACTACACAATTCAAATAATCACATAAACTATAAACATTAAATCATCTCAATATATATATAAATCATATCAATATACACATAATATATCACAGAAGATATTGACAGTTTTGTACTGGCGATAGGTTTATATGTTTAATAATTTTCAGTATGAAATGTGTGATACAGGATTGGTACATAAGAATATCTTCTGTTAGCAGATACTCCAATACAATTAAAGCATCGAAATCTGTTGCATTTTGTAAATTTCATACAAAATAATTTGACTAGAATAATGACGTATGCCATGAAATAAATGACGTCTGACAAGGGCATGGACAATAACACACTGTTTCTTACTATCAGCATTATGGCCAGTTGTCTGCTCCATAGCTACATTGATATTCAGTTGTCTGCTCAGCATCCTGACTATCAATGTAGCTGTGGAAAATCCTTGTCCAGAACTGCAATAATATGTCTCGTTTACATAGGCTCTGCTTCAACTTTCACAAGATCATTTAACAACTAATACATGTAACTGATTAAAACGGATTTCAATAGTCTTTCAATTGCAGAAAAAAATCGATTAAGAGAGCACACACAGTTGAAAAATTCATTGGAGATTGAAATGATACTATGTGTAAAATGTGGGCAAATATTTAATTGTATTATTGAGCATGCCCTTCTTAGATGTGCTTTATTCAAAGACATTCCGGGTCATTTCTGGTCAAACTATTTTGTATGAAATTTGCTAAATGCTACAGATTTAAATGTTTCAATTTAAATGTTCAGCCTTAAAGCATCGGAGTATCTGCTAACAGACGACATTCATATGTACCAATCCTGTATCACAAATTCTATATGGAAAATGTCTAAACATTTAAAATTATCGACGATACAAACCAGTCAATATTTTCTGAGATATTTATTTTGTATACCGATTTATTGTTTATGTAATAATTTTTGAATGGTGTATTATATGTATAATCTTCATAATTGAAGAAAAAAGTTACATACTAGATCACTTGGCGTAGGCCTACTAGGTTTTTGGGTCACTGATAGTACTGGGCTTATGTTAACGGACAAACTCGTTGTACTAGGCTATCATAAATAGACCTCTGGTAGTACCAAGCAATTGTTACTGGGCCACTGGTAGTACTAATCGATTGTTACTGGGCCACTTGTAGTATTAGGTAATTGTTACTGGGCCATTTAAAATTATCGCCAAACTGTGATATTTTTTAGTATATTTATTGATTGTTTTTTTTTTATTGCGTAATTTGTGTATAATCTTCATAATTGGACGCAATAAAGTTATATATTGGATTATTGTAGTACTTTGCTATTGTTACAGGTGCTCTTGTAAACTTAGGAACGTGTAGTATAGCTTAGAAAGGGCGCTATAGCTGGTTCCAAAATAGTTCCAAAAAAGTCAGAAATCTTTAAGGTGACACAAAACTTCCCAAAATTATCCGAAAGATGTAATCGGAATTACATATATTTCTCTGGAAAAGAATTGGAAAGCTTTACCATTTTTTCAAGACAAAGGTCCTTGCTAAAATATCCGTGAAAAACTGAACACAAATTTGTGTACAAAACATTCAAATAGGGGGCTTCAATTTGCCAAAAACAATTAGAAAAAAGCTTCAACTGGGATTCGAACTCGGGATCTCAAATTTGCGGAGCGCCAAAACCGTTAGGCCACGGAGACCTATGGTTACGAGTTAGGGTCGCCTGGGGTTAACCCTAACAAGATTATATCACAACCACTAACTTCCGACTTATTCGAGAAAATTTCTGGATAAACAAATTGAATACTAAAGAGCCAAATGGTCTTAACATCCAAGTAGATTACCAAATAATTCCTTTTGTCATACTTTACAGTAGCACAACTTGCCAAGCCATTCCAATCATCAAAGAACTGAATAAGGAACTCCAACGAAAGTTCCATGATATATTTCAAAAACAATTAGTTTTTGCGTTTTAACGTTATAACAATTTGAGTGACATTTTAGTCCACGGTAGACTAAAACTATGGAAGGGAATAGCTGCCATAATTAGATGCTATGAAGAAATGTTTAATTCCATTGTAATACGTCAAATGACTTGTGTGATAAAACAAGATACATTAATATAAAAAAACATATGACAACTTTTGTTAAAGTAAATTGTTTTAAAACAAAAGTTTTATGTTTAACGGCAAGATCACTCTTGTTTTTGTAGAATATAATATTACTAAATACATTTTACATTAGATGTATGTCACAAACCCCCCTCCATAACACATTGGTTATTTGTCGCGTGCAGTTTCTCTTTTTATATTTCACTTTTGTCATATCTATTTTGCCGTATCTTTTACGTTCATCACATGACCATCACGTGACCAAAAAATAGAAATCATTTAAGAACTGCTCCCAGTGGAATTTATAGTCTTGTTCTTCATGACAGACGGTGAATGAATTTTCGCCACCAATTTCCATGATAATAATAATGGTGGGTGTGTACAAAACGAAGACCCAAAGACCTAAGACCTAAAAAAGAAAGACCCCACGGGGTAAAAAACGAAGACCTAAAGAAGGAAGACCCCCCTTGGTAAAAAACGAAGACCTAAAAAGGAAGACCCCACCAGGTAAAAAACGAAGACACTGTGAAAAAATCCGACAAGGCATAGGAATATTCCATTGAAATTTTGCTCGAAGGTTAAGCATGTCAATACGCCAATTTCCCCAGAAAATGAGCAAAATCCATCACCCCATCATTTTATGTTTAACGGCAAGATCACTCTTGTTTTTGTAGAATATAATATTACTAAATACATTTTACATTAGATGTATGTCACAAACCCCCCTCCATAACACATTGGTTATTTGTCGCGTGCAGTTTCTCTTTTTACATTTACTTTTGTCATATCTATTTTGTCGTATCTTTTACGTTCATCACATGACCATCACGTGACCAAAAAATAGAAATCATTTAAGAACTGCTCCCAGTGGAATTTATAGTCTTGTTCTTCATGACAGACGGTGAATGAATTTTCGCCACCAATTTCCATGATAATAATAATGATGGATGTATACAAAACGAAGACCCAAAGACCTAAGACCTAAAAAAAAGAGACCCCACGGGTAAAAAAGTAGACCTAAAGAAAAACCCCCCTTTGGGTCATACTTTACGTAGCCCCAAATAGCCAACCCCCACCAGGTCATCAAAAAAACCCGGGAAAAAATCCGACAAAGTCCATGGAATTTTTCCAAAAAATTAAGTTTTTCCCGAAGGTTAACGTAATACCCCAATTTCCAGTGAAAAATTTTTCCCCACGGGTAAGACAAAATAGGGAAACGGGAAAAAAAGGTAAAAAAAGGAAGACCTCACCATTGAAAAAAAACGAAAGACCCTGTGAAATGACAAAAAGGGAATACCATTAAATTTTACTCAAAACTTTAATGCCAATTTCCTCAAAAAAGTTAAAACAAAATTTTATGTTTAACGGCAAGATCACTCTTGTTTTTGTAGAATATAATATTACTAAATACATTTTACATTAGATGTATGTCACAAACCCCCCTCCATAACACATTGGTTATTTGTCGCGTGCAGTTTCTCTTTTTACATTTCACTTTTGTCATATCTATTTTGTCGTATCTTTTACGTTCATCACATGACCATCACGTGACCAAAAAATAGAAATCATTTAAGAACTGCTCCCAGTGGAATTTATAGTCTTGTTCTTCATGACAGACGGTGAATGAATTTTCGCCACCAATTTCCATGATAATAATAATGATGGGTGTGTACAAAACGAAGACCCAAAGACCTAAGACCTAAAAAAGAAAGACCCCACGGGGTAAAAAACGAAGACCTAAAGAAGGAAGACCCCCCTTGGTAAAAAACGAAGACCTAAAAAGGAAGACCCCACCAGGTAAAAAACGAAGACCTAAAAAGGAAGACCCCACCAGGTAAAAAACGAAGACCCTGTGAAAAAATCCGACAAGGCATAGGAATATTCCATTGAAATTTTACTCGAAGGTTAAGCATGTCAATACGCCAATTTCCCCAGAAAATGAGCAAAATCCATCACCCCCTCCCTTCCCTACAGGGTGAAACATAAATACGGACGTAAAAAAAAGGTATAAAAGGAAGACCTCACCAGGTAAAAAACGAAGACCCTGTGAAAAATTCCGACAAGGCATAGGAATATTCCATTGAAATTTTACTCGAAGGCTTAGCATGTCAATACGCCAATTTCCCCAGAAAATGAGCAAAATCCATCACTCCCTCCCTTCCCTACAGGATGAAACGTAAATACAGGGTCTTCGTTTTTTACCTGGTGGGGTCTTCCTTTCATACCTTTTTTTTACGTCCGTATTTATGTTTCACCCTGTAGGGAAGGGAGGGGGTGATGGATTTTGCTCATTTTTTGGGGAAATTGGCGTGTTGACATGCTTAACCATCCAGTAAAATTTCAATGGAATATTCCTATGCCTTGTCGGAATTTTTCACAGGGTCTTCGTTTTTTACTTGGTGGGGTCTTCCTTTTATACCTTCTTTTTTACGTCCGTATTTATGTTTCACCCTGTAGGGAAGGGAGGGGGTGATGGATTTTGCTCATTTTCTGGGGAAATTGGCGTGTTGACATGCTTAACCATCCAGTAAAATTTCAATGGAATATTCCTATGCCTTGTCGGATTTTTTCACAGGGTCTTCGTTTTTTACTTGGTGGGGTCTTTCTTTTTTAGGTCTTAGGTCTTAGGTCTTTGGGTCTTCGTTTTGTACACACCCAATAATGATTCTTTATTTGGGTCAACAATTTATTATGCATAACATTTTCGATTTCTCATTTAAGTTCGATTGTTGAAGCCTTTGCTTAAACTGTCTCGCTGCTAAAGCCCCTTTCCAGAATATTTTTTGCTTTTCTTTATTTTTTTGGCATTTATCTATTTGGACACATCATTCGGAAATAAAATATAGTTCACCGTTTCAAGAGATAATCAAGACTCTTAATTTAGATACTTGTACTTAGACAACATAAGCAAGGTCGTGTAGCTACTGAAACAAGCTGCATCCCACCTCACTTCAAATTCCGAGGTTTTGTAACCAGTCACAAACCACCGATAAGGAGTCAACTAATAATACTAATAATACTATCCGTCAAGAAATGTGTCGCCCGTTTTCTCTTTATAAGGCTAGTACTAGTACCGAGGCCTAATAGTAGTGGAATGGAGAGGGGCCAATTTTTTGGTGGCAGCAGTACCAGTAGTAGATCAAAGCTTTTTGTGCGGGGGGAGGGGGTGTTTTCTGGCACAGGCAAATCATCGGAATTTGAAGCGAGGTGGGATGCAGCCTGTCTTAGAAGCTCCGCGACCTAAAAACAGATGTGTCTAAATAGATCAGTGGAATTCAACCTTTTCAAGCAATGTCCCCATTTTTTGGTTAATGAAAAGTTCGCGTCTCCTATTTCATTTCAAATATTGACTTTAAAGGCCTTGCATTAAATCTCAAACCAAAACATGTTTACAGACACAACAGTTTTTTTTTTTTTTTTTTGTTATTATATGTTGTTCGCGTGACCTAAAAGTTTTCCGACATCCCCAAGGTTGAAAACCACTGAAATAGATAAATGCCAAAAAATAAAGAAAAGAAAAACAATTCTTAACCTGGAAAGGGGCTTTAGCAAAGAGACAGTTTAAGCAAAGGCTTAAATAATCGATCTCAAATGGGAAATCGAAAATGTTATGCATAATAAATTGTTGACCCAAATAAAGAATCATTATTATTATCATGGAAATTGGTGGCGAAAATTCATTTACCGTCTGTCATGAAGAACAAGACTATAAATGCCACTGAGAGCAGTTCTTATTTGATTTCTATTTTTTGGTCACGTGATGGTCATGTGATGAACGTAAAAGATACGACAAAAGAGATATGACAAAAGTGAAATGTAAAAAGAGAAAATGCACGCGACAAATAACCAATGTGTTATGAAGGGGGTTTGTGACATACATCTAATGTAAAAAGTTTTTAGTAATATTATATTCTACAAAAACAAGAGTTAAACCGTTAAACATAAAACTTTTGTTTTAAAACAGTTTACTTTAACAAAAGCAGTCATATGTCTTTTGATATTAAGGTATTTTGTTTTATTACACATGTCATTTGACTAATTACAATGGAATTAGACACTTCTTCATTGCATCTAATTATGGCAGCTATTCCCTTCCATATAAAACCGATTACTTCTAAAATTATTCAGATTAATTAATTATATATATTTTTCTCCACAGATGCAGAATTTAAATTTTAGAAATTGTAATGATGTTCATTATTCCTTGTGAACCGAATTTTTTACCTCGGCCTGTTCTTTCGTAATTCCAATTATATGTTGTTATTACAACCACGCTCACCTAACCCTAGAGTTAAGGGTTAACGAAAAAGTACATCGTTGCGCATCGTCTCAACACAAATCTGTACAGAAAACATTCTAATAGGGGGCTTCAATGGGCCAAAAACAATAGTTATTACTCTTCTCACTAGCGACTGAGTTAATATGTAGTCAAAGCCTATAAGGGTTAGCTATGTACAGCCTAATCCAGTCCTGATAAAAGATTTCTGTAGGATAAAATAGGGAGAAAAGATAAGTGTCCGACTTATAAAAAAAGAAATTCGAAAAAAGCTTCAATTGGGATTCGAACACGGGATCTCAAAGTTCCAGAGCAAATGCCCGAACCGCTAGGCCACGGAGAGCTAGGGATTGTAGGTTGTAACATTGCGGTTAAGCAATGCTACGAAAGCACAGGCACAGGCATGTAGGCATTACCTCCAGTGATAAGGAATTGTATGTGCAGTTGTGAGCTAGGGTTACGATTTAGGGTTAGCTAGGGTTAATCCTAACCCCAGGGTAAATCCTTGCAGGTAGACTTCATCTTTCAAAGTAAAAATAGGGTTAGGTTAGAAAAGTTTTTGAGTTATTGCCCTTGACTTAGTCAAAACGCGTAAAAATTGGCTTGTAAAGGCTATAGAGACTACAGTTTTCATCGGATTTGAATGAAACTTGCTTGATCATTTATGTTGATGAGATCTCGGACAAGTTTGAAATTGGCGATTTTTCGATTAAACGGTTTTTTAATTATTGTCCTTGACTTAATAAGGCTTTAAATATGGCTTATAAACGCTATAGAGACTATAGAGACAGTCGGATTTGAATGACACTTGCTGTGATCATTTATATTGATGAGAACTTGGATTAGACCTTTATAATGTTAGAGTTTCGGCCTGTGTTAAAACAGAAAATATACTATAAATACGTATAAAGTGGGCGTATCTTGCAAGACAACCGCTGGTACAATGTTATGGAAGACAATCCCTGCCAAAATTAATCTTTATTCGAATGATAAATTAATTTTGGCAGGGATTGTCTTCCATACAATGTGTCGGAGAAGCAGAAGATAGACTAAGTATAGATGAAGAATAAGTTAGAAAGTGGAAATATTATTCAAAATATCAATGATCTCATTCCAGGTGTAACGACTGTGATTTTTATACATAGAAAAATGCATTATTTGCTTTATTATTTTGTATAAACATATTATATTTTAAAATAAATCTATTTTTGTATTGTGTTTATTTCTGTATATTTATTTCATGCCCTGTATAGCAGTCATAATCCCCGTGATCTGCTGCCTTTCCAAACAATCCGATATGTAAAGTTGCAATTTGGATTTTATGGAAAAATTAAGGTGAAATTGCCTTAATTCAATTCCCTTCCCGTCATATTATGATGGCAACTACAGCACTTTTAGTGCCTAAACCATCATATAATTATTTCATTTTATTTACTCTAAGGGTAAAATTTCAAAGTTGATTTTCTCAATATTTTGAAAATATTCTGAATTCCTGTTTCAACATGAGCAGAAATTAACATTTTGTCGATGTCACTAGAAAAAAAAATTCTAAAAACTTTTATTCCGATTAAATTCGTTCAAAACATGAATATACACATGCGACGTTTTTCTCGTCAGCTGATTTGTTAAAAATTAGCCCCAGATATTGGTTTGAACGACGTTGGCATCGACTGAGAGTATAACGAGTTTAATGTCAATTAGCCGACCGATTAAGCCTTTTACCGACAATTTAGGTTTACCGATAGCACGATCAGGATTATATTTATTATGTGAAGCTGAATTTTCTTTTTTTTATTGGCCGATAGAGTCCAAATGTTCAATAAACTAATAGATATTCAGATACAAGATTGCTACATCCACGATTAAAAATATGAAGAAATATTTAGCCTTAGTATTTTCTATTTTCCAAACCGATTTGTAATTCTGATGAACTATTTACTTTCTTCAGGTTCTGATATTGAACATGTACAACAATCGTTTAAATTTGCAACTTAAGGCTTTTAGCATATTTCTACGATTCCTCATTAAAAAAATTCATTCTAATCATTATATATGACGTCAATAATTAAAATACCCACAATAATAAAATTACGTCACATGTCTAAGAAGTTTACATTCTATAAGACGTATTCACAGGTTTCTCTGTATTTTGGAAAAAAAATTCGAGAATTAATTGAAGGTAAATAGTTATTTTCATGTCTCTAGTGAGACATAGACTTGTGGAATTGTGTTTTCCAGTACCCGATGTGCTACATTTATCGATGTACCTTTACTGTCCTTCAATCTTGTAAATTTGTTTATAAAGAATTTTTAGGATCAACATATTTGCAATATAATAAATGTACATGAATTCCAAAAGCAGGGAATAATGCGATTTTCTTGGCGTGAGATAATGCGTTAAAGTAGCTGCTGGGTAACGTGTTAGAGTAAGGAAAGTAAACGGACTCATTCAACACAAACTAGATATCAATAATGAAGGTATTCATCTATACGCAGACCTTTGACCCACCAGATTATTAAGCATCTTAAATTCGGTTCTTTCTAATCAGAAAAAAACCCAAGAGATTTTACCAAGTTTAGTCCCAACTGAATCCTATGTATTTTTTTTATATTTCAAGAATGTTTCCCATGAGAAACGTAAAACCAGGTCTTCTTGATGTTTACCTGAATCAGATGACACCACAAGTTGTGGATCGTGCAGTTTCTGATGCTGAAGGGACTCATGGTTCCATCTTGTCACTGGACACAGGAACTGAGTCAAAAAATACCCATCGTTCCATCTTGTCAATGGACACAGGAACTGAGGCAGAAAATATTACATTGGAGTTAAAAGAGCCCAGTAAAGGTAACATACAGGCTTTTAGATTGTTCTATATAATAAGATAATTTTTGATAAGTAAGAACAAAGTTTCGCTAGAATAACACTTCTATTTCGCTTATCGGAACAAAAATATACTGGCTTATTTAAATATGTTTTGTTCATTTCAGACGAGGAAGATGCATTAGAAAAAGCAACCACCAAGCCTAATATTTTAGCTATATATATGGCTCATATGAATCAGATTGATAATAACATTGACAAAGAAGAAACAAAAGGTATGTTGTCTATATATTAATAACAAATGATGTAGATGATAAAGATTAGAATTACAATTTCCAAATCGATGTATCAATATTGGTGATAGAGTGTCACGTTTGGGAAGCACTGAACATGGAAATTTAATAACTCTTCCTATTGATACATTTTAACTGTTAAACCATTGTAGGTAAGAAAGTTGATCTGAAACCAGATTGTGGTAGCTTAGCAGATGGGATAAAAACTGTTAGTACCGATGATGAAGATAGTAAGATATATGATGACCTGCTAATACAACTTGGGTTGCAACGGGAGATACCAGGTTGTCCTGATCACTTGAATCCTTTTAAATTAGGATACCTAAAAGGTAATACAGTTTTCTTATCAATAACATACAAGTCTTGTGTTACCAGCGATAATATCTTTTGAATAAAACGACTTAAGTCCATAAGGGTCTCATGGTGATTTTAAAGCGTTAACGGAATTCTTTAATTAAAATTATTAGAGGCTCAAAAACATTATCACATCTTAATAGGGAACTGAATGTATCTTGTTTAGATATTCCGTTAATAAATGTGTCTACTCTAGTAGTTTTTGCACAGTAGTTTCTTTTCACTACAAAATTATACTCTAATTTATTAAAATCATAACCATAAGTTCAGCCATCCACATGATTTTAATCAGCTGTATTTTCCATTTTAGCCACACCACCACCACCAGTAGTAACATCAAGGTTCAGGAGAATTTTAAGATCTGTTAGAGAGACCCTGGCAAGGATATTTGGCATGTGTGGGGGATGTTGCCGATCAACAGAAGGCGAAGAAAAGATTGATTAAGTTATTGGTACAGAGCCACGATAGCAGGCTATTTATATTGACTGGTATTGCTAAAGGACCACTGGTAGCATTTCGATACTGGGCTATTGTTACTAAGCCCTGGGTACTATCAGATTATTGCTATTAAGCCACTATTATCTAGACTACTGATACGTAGCCACTGGTAGTAATATAATTTTGGTATTGGGCGACTGGTATTACCTATGCTATCGATACTGTGCTACTGGTACTACTTGGCTACTTTTTATTGGGCCACTGGTTTATCCTAGATTATTGATACTATTGTTACCGGGGTACTGATATTAGCTAGGCTAATACTTATTGGCCACTGGTTTTGCTAGGCTATTTCTATTGGGCAACTAATAATCCACGACTATTGTTATTTTTGGTACCACTAGGCTATTGTTATATTATTTATAACTATTATATAACTTTTCTCTCCAATTATGAGGATTATACATAAAATACACAATTCAAATAATTACATAAACTATAAACATTAAATCATCTCAATAAAGCAATATACACATAATATATCACAGAAAATATTGACAGTTTTGTACTGGCGATAGTTTTATATGTTTAATAAATTTCAGTATGAAATGTGTGATACAGGATTGGTCCATAAGAATATCTTCTGTTAGCAGATACTCCAATACAATTAAAGCATCTAAATCTGTAGCATTTCGTACATTTCATACAAAATAATTTGACTAGAAATGATGACGTATGCCATGACGTATGCCATGAAATAAATCGCGCCTGACAAGGGCATGGACAATAACACACTTAAAGATTTGCCTACAATCAATCATGTCAATCTACGATGAAGTTACCAACTGTTCTGATGAACATCAGTTTATAAATAGGAACTTTTTAATTCAAAAATTGAATATGGCGATAGATCAGTATGAACAGTTCTTAAAAGTTTAAATTCAGGATTAGAGGTTTGAAGGTCTTATTTTCTTTCTCTCACCAAAATGGACTAACATCTATTCTGCCTCAATTTTAGTCCAAGAATCTTTCAGCCACTTTATAGAAGCGCTACAGATTGAGATGTTTTAACTGTACTGTTCGGCCTTAAAGCATCGGAGTATCTGCTAATAGACGAAATTCTTATGCACAAATCCTGTATCACAAATTCCATATGGAAAATTTCTAAACATTTAAAATTATCGACGATACAAACCAGTCAATATTTTCTAAGATATTTATGTATTTGTATACCGTTTTTTTTGTTTATATTATTATTTGAATTGTGTATTATATGTATAATCTTCATAATTGAAGAAAAAATTACATACTAGATCACTTGGAGTACTAGGTTTTTGGGACACTGATAGTACTGAGCTCATGTTAACGGACAAACTCGTTGTACTAGGCTATTATAAATAGACCTCTGGTAGTACCAAGCAATTGTTACTGGGCCACTGGTAGTACTAATCGATTGTTACTGGGCCACTTGTAGTATTAGGCAATTGTTACTGGGCCATTTATAATTATCGCCAAAATTTACTGTGATATTTTTTAGTATATTTATTGATTGTTTTTTTTTCGTATTTTGTGTATAATCTTCATAATTGGACGCAATAAAGTTATATATTGAATTATTGTAGTACTTTGCTATTTTTACAGGTGCTCTTGTAAGCTTAGGAACGTGTAGTATAGCTTAGATAGGGCTAAAGCTGGTTCCAAAATAGTTCCAAAAAGGTCTTTAAGGCGACACAAAACTTCCCAAAATTATCCGAATGATGTAATCGAAATTACATATATTTCTCTGGAAAAGAATTGGAAAGCTTTACCATTTATTCAAGACAGAGGTCCTTGCTAAAATGTCCGTCAAAAACCCGACTGAACACAAATTTGTGTACAAAACATTCAAATAGGGGGCTTCAATTGGCCAAAAACAATACTCACTATAGCGACTACGAATGGGTTAATATGTAGTCAAAGCCAAAAAGGGTTAGCTATGCACAGCCTAATCCAGTCTTGATAAAAGATCTCTGTAGGATAAAATAGGGAGAAAAGATAGTGTTCGACTTATAAAAAAAAGAAATTTGAAAAAAAGCTTCAATTGGGATTCGAACTCGGGATCTCAAAGTTGCGGAGCAAACGCCCAAACCGCTAGGCAACGGAGACCTAGGGTTACGAATTAGGCTTAGCTGGGGTTAAAACCCAATCCTGGGGTTTATCCTTGCAGGTAGACTTGATATTTCAAAGTAAAAATAGGGTTAGCTTAGAAAGGGGCTGTAGCTGGTTCAAAGATATGGTTTCCGCATATCAAACGAAAGAGTTCATTGTTGCGCGTCGTCTTAACACAAATTTGTGTACAAAACATTCAATAAAGGGGGCTTCAATGGGCCAAAAACAATTATTACCCATCTCACTAGCGACTGAGAATGGGTTAATACGTAGTCAAAGTCAATTAGGGTTAGCTATGCACAGCCTAATCCAGTGCTGATGATAACAGATTTCTGTAGGATAAAATAGAGAGAAAAGATAGTGTCCGACTTATAAAAAGAAAGAAATTTGAAAAAAAGCTTCAACTGGGATTCGAACTCGGGATCTCAAAGTTGTAGAGCAAGCGCCAAAACCGCTAGGCCATTGGGACCTCGGATTACGAGTTAGGGTTAGCTTGGGGTTAACTCTAACCCTAGGGTTAACCCTTGCAATTAGACTTTAAATTTAAAATAAAAATAGTTTAAGCTTAGAAGGGGCCTATGGCTTGTTCAAAGATATGGTTCCGCATATCAAACGAAAGAGTACATCGTTGCGTTACGCATCGTCTCAACACATTTTTTTTTCAAACATTCAAATAGGGGGCTACAATGGGGTCACAAACAATTATTACCCTTCTCACTAGTATTTGCGAATGGATTAATTTGTAATCAAAGCCGAGCAAGCGCCAAAACCTCTAGGCCCCGGAGTCCTAGCATTACGAGTTAGGGTAGACTGGGGTTAAACCTAACCCTAGGGTTAACCCTTGCTTGTAGACTTTATATTCCAAAGTAAAAATAGGGTTAGCTTAGAAAGGGGCAATAGCTGGTTCAAAGATATGGTTTCCGCATATCAAATGAAAATGTACATCGTTGCGCATCGTCTCAACACAAATTTTTTTACAGAGCATTCAAATAGGGGTCTTCAATGGGCCAAAAACAATTATTACCCTTTTCACTAGCGGCTGCGAATGGGTTAATATGTAGTCAAAGCCAATTATGGTAAGCTATGCACAGCCTAATCCAGTTTTGATATAAGATTTCTGTGGGATAAAATATTGAGAAAAGATAGTGTTCGACTTATGAAAAAGGTTCAACTGGGATTCGAACTCGGGATCTTAAAGTTTCGGAGCAAACGCCCAAAACCGCTAGGCCACGGAGACCTAACCTTACGAGTTAGGGTCGGCTGGGCTTAAACCTAACCCTAGGTGAGCGTGGCTATAATAACAACATATAATTGGAATTACGAAAGAACAGGCCGAGGTAAAAAATTAGGTTTACAAGGAATAATGAACATCATTACAATTGGTAAAATTTAAATTCTGCATCTGTGAAGAAAAATATATATAATTAATTAATCTGAATAATTTAAGAAGTAATTGGTTTTAGTCTACCGTGGACTAAAATGTCACTCAAATTGTTATTACGATTAAACGCAATAACTAATTGTTTTTGAAATATATCAGGGAACATTTGTTGGAGTTCCTTATACAGTTCTTTGATGATTGGAAGGGCTTGGCAAGTTGTGCTACTGTAAAGTATGACAAAAGGAATTATTTGGTAATCTACTTGGATGTTAAGACCATTTGGCTCTTTAGTATTCAATTTGTTTATCCAGAAATTTTTCTCGAATTAGTCGGAAGTTAGTGGTTGTGATATAATCTTGTTCATGAATTTGTTCAATAGGTGTGATCCGGACATTATTTATACTGTGGTCTGACTGGTTAAAATGCTTTGCCACCGATTTGTCGAGATTGGGATTGATATCAAATCTGTGACCATTGAATCGTTTTCTTAAGCTGTTCTTCGTTTCCCCGATGTATTGCTTTTGACAGATTGTACATGATATAAGGTATATAATGTTATTGCTTTCACAAGAGAGGTTTTCAGTGATTGGAAATTTCGCGTTATTTGAGGTATTAATGAAAAAATTAGTAGAATTGAAGAATGGGCAGGTCAAATAAGGCACATTTTCATTAGCCTAGGGTTAACCCTTGCAGGTAGACTTTATATTTTAAGTAAAAATAGGGTTAGGTTAGAAAGGAGCTGTTGCTGGTTCAAAGATATGGTTTCCGCATATCAAACGAAAGAGTTCATTGTTGCGCGTCGTCTTAACACAAATGTGAGTACATAACATTAAAAAAGGGGGCTTCAATGGGCCAAAAACAATTTTTACCCTTTTCACTAGCGACTGAGAATGGGTTAATATGTAGTCAAAGCCAATTAAGGTTAGCTATGCACAGCCTCATCCAGTGTTGATAAAAGATTTCTGTAGGATAAAATAGAGAGAAAAGATAGTGTCCGACTTATAAAACAAAAGAAAATTAAACAAAGCTACAACTGGGATTCGAACTCGGGATCTCAAAGTTGCGGAGCAAGCGCCAAAACCGCTTGGCCATGGACACTTAGAGTTACGAGTTAGGGTTAGCTGGGCTTAAACTTAAACCTAGGGTTAACCCATGCAGGTAGACTTTATATTTCAAATTAAAAATAGGGTTAGCTTAGAAGGGGCTATAGCTTGGTTCAAAGATATGGTTTCCGCATACTGGTATCAAACGAAAGAGTTTATCGTTGCGCATCGTCTCAAAACAAATTTGTTTACAAAACATTCAAATAGGGGGCTTCATTGGGCCACAAACAATTATTAGGCTATCCGTCTCAGTAGCGGTTGCGAATGGGTTAATTTGTAGTCAAAGCCAATAAGGGAGCTATGTACATCCTAATCCAGTGTTGATAAAAGATTTCTGTAGGATATAATAGGAGAAAAGATAGTGTTGGACTTATAAAAAAAAGGTATACGAGTAAGGGTTAGCTAACGAAAGTGTACATCGTTGCGCATCGTCTCAACACAAATTTGTGTAACAATTATTACCTAATAGATGATGGACAGTCTCCTAATAGAAGATGATCAGTTTCAAGATTGTTGAGTGGATCAGTCTCCTAATAGATCACTAGATGTAGAACAGTCTTCCTTTAGATGTTATTACCCTCCTAATAGATGATGACCAGTCTCCTGATGGATGTGGTTCAGTCTCCATATGGATATGTGGGGTTCTATAGCACAGCGGTTAGAGGATTGGTTCATTACGTCATGAAGTCAATTGCTTGAATACATTGAAAATGTTGGACGTGAAAGTGAAAGTCCGATGACCTTAAATAAGTCATCTTCACTCATAATTCCAGTCCACCCAGCTGTAAATGGGTACGGATATTCTGGGAAAGATCAATGCCAAGAGGTTTGACCAAGGACCATCAGGTAAAAAGTATCCCTGGCACGGCGGACATGAACCTAAGTTGTTGTCCTCGTAAAATTCTTCTGTTCATCTCATGCACATGTGCTTGAATATTTCTTTTGCAGTCATGTACTTGATCGCAGAAACATTGATATATAATACCCATGTACTTGTATATTAAAAAGCAAGTTGTACATTTGTAATTAACAACATTCATAGTAGGGCCTATAGCCCATGTCAGAATATCACATAGGGCCATGTCCTTAAGTACAGCTCAGGCCACTGTAGGCTACATTGAGGTCAATCAATAATGTAGAAGAAAATAAACACACTCATATCATATAATGGCATATAAATTTAACATTACAAATAAGCCTTATTTTTCAACCCAAAAAGTAGGCAAATCCAATTTGATATTCTTTTCTGATAACTCTATTTCAGTCATAGTTAATTGCCATAGGTAAAAAACAATCTGTGTTCATTTGATCGTGTCACTAGTTCTCCATGCTTTACATTGGTGCTGCAGGAGGGACAACTCTTTCTAATTCTTCTAAATATCTGAAATTAAAAAGTTATATTGTCCTTATTTCACAACTATGGAATACAGCTGGTTCAATAAACATAACTGCTTTGTTCAAAACAGCCGCAGAATATATTATAAACTTACCTGTTTTGATATTGTTCAATACGGCCACGGAACAAAGCTTGTCCAAAAAACCTACCTGCTAAGATATTGCTCAATACGACAGCGTTATACAGCTAGTCCTATAAACTATATTGTTCAATATGACCATGGAATATAGCTGGCCCTTGAAACTTACCTGCTATGATATTGTTCAATACGGCCACGGAATATAGCTGGCCCTTGAAACTTACCTGCTATGGTATTGTTCATTATGACCATGGACTATAGCTGGCCCTTGAAACTTACCTGCTATGACATTGTTCAATACGGCCAAGGAATATAACCGACCCTTGAAACTTACCTGCTATGATATTGTTCAATATGACCATGGAATATAGCTGGCCCTTGAAACTTACCTGCTATGATATTGTTCAATATGACCCTGAAATATAGCTGGCCCTTGAAACTTACTTGCTATGATATTGTTCAATATGACCATGAAATATAGCTGGCCCTTGAAACTTACCTGCTATGATATTGTTCAATACGGCCACGGAATATAGCTGGTCCTATAAACTCATTCAATTGTACTAAACACTGGCTTGCAGCATTCGATGTTAACATATTATCACATTTCTGAAAAAAATAAATTAAGATTCTGCAATGGGGACTAGAGTGCACACAAACAAGAAAAATAACCAGTATATATTCCTGTTATAGTATTAAAATTAAGCAGACCTAACCTATAGTATCTTGCCATATCAAAAAAAAATATATCCAGAGAACTCACCAGGCTATAGAATATAGCGTCTAAAAACATCTCTAAATACATCTTAAACAATTTTTTACCTAAACCACTGGCAATGCCTGGTAACTGAAATAACAATTTTCATTCTATAAAGTCACAATAATATACAAATTTGATTTTGAGTCACTTCTAACACTGTTTCTTAAAATGTTAACTTCTAATACTGTTTTAGGATGTCCTAGAATCTCAACTTCTAACACAGTTTTCTAGAATGTCCTAGAATCTCAACTTCTAACACAGTTTTCTAGAATGTCCTAGAATCTCAACTTCTAACAATGTTACTGGGATGTCCTAGCGCCAGGGGTCTAATATCTAGAGTGTTTACCTGTTTACAAAATGTCTCCAGTAAGACAACATGCTGTGGATAATGGTGGTAAGAAACAGCTTTTACTAGATTGGGCAACAATTTACACAGGGGTTTGTGAATTGTCTGTATTTTAGATAGTTCTAACACAATATAAATACACCTATAATATATAGAAACATATATAGCGTACAGTGAAATAAAAAAGCAATTGCCAGGACATTAGCTTTGGCTCTTTTAATTTCCAAGATATTGCCAGGACATTGGCTTCGTCTTTTTAAATTTCCAACTGTTCATTGAATTTTTCACATACATAGCCTAAAAAACACACCCTGAACTTGACTCTTTCATATAATATCACATTTAAAAGTCAGACCAAGGAGAGAACATAAGACTAATATGTGATACCTTATGAATGTAAAATTGATTACAATCTTAACTTACCCATCTGCTAGTTCCCATGGTTCTGATGGTTTACGGAATTTATGATCCATACAGCCTCCACTTCTATTACTAGATCCACGTCCCATTTTTGGCGCCAAAGACCCACATGAATACATCTAAAAATTAAAATCATAACATGAAAAAAAATTAATTTAAGAAGGCTTATTTACAAAGAGATTTTGATGTTGTGGGAGATAAAATAAGACTTCTATGATTTATCTCAGATCATACTAGAAACATATCTAATATTCAGACATGGACTATTCAAAACAAACTCCAGCTATCACCTACCTGTTTGTCCGTATGAAGTTCCATATCATTATCCCTTAGTTTTTTCACAACCCCGTATGTAGCTGGCCCTTTCTCTAAATCACTGTATTTCTCACTGACTGAAGGTTGTTTCTCTACTCCATCTAAGCCTTCCTTTATTTTACTTAGAATTTTCTCCTGACTATCTTCTCCTGTCAAATAAAATGGAAAGGAAATTGAAATCAAAACAAATCAAAACCTTTTCGATGTATGAAATTACACACACACAGCTTGCCAGGTAAGGTAATATACGCCTAAAGGAAGCTTTGATCTTAAATAACAAGGACTCGAGTGAAACGTTAAGCCAAACAGAATATTTTGGAGAAAAATTATCAGATTATCAAGAAAATCAAAAGGGATTATCTTCATATTGACATTAACCCAATCCCCCCCCCCCTCCCAAATCTGTGATGTATTGTAGTCCGTAAAGTCAGCATAAGCCAAATATGACCTGACTATAGGTGATTAGAATATAAGCCCAAAACATATGTGGGCTTATCAAATTAAGCACGCAGTATATTTCCCATACGGTCAAAGACAGATGTTGAAGTAAGAAACTAATACCCTACCATAAGCTTTAAAAACATTAGCAAGAGCTAGAGCAGCACCCTGTCTAACTGATGATATACTATCTTGTAGGTTGGTGAAGAAAAGGGGGTATAAAGCTGGCATACAGGATCTACAATATAAATGGACAAGACTTGTTTTTAACATATTAAAAATACCCTAAAATTGACACACACCAACATAGTAAATAATTAAATCAATTAATAAGTGGGAAAATAAAAATAAAAATTATTAACTATTAAACTAATTGGAAGGCATATAACAAGCAAAATCTGGGAGTCTACATCCATTATAAAACAAACAACAAAAGCCTACCTGGACTCATCAGGGAAACATTTGATAAAATTACCACATGCCACACATGCAGCTGAAAAATAATACAAAAAACAAAACTGAATTTAAACATCCATTTTTCTACTCCAGTTTGAGCTAATGAAGACAATACCATACTGAGTGCAATTAACAAAATAAATTTTCGATGACAACGGCATTAGCCCTAATCTTTTCCTGTTTCTTCAGTCAGTGATTTCAATGTCAGAACAGGGGGGAGACAGGTAGAAAAACTAATAACAATCAATTAAAACAATAAACCAACTTACCATCTCGCACTGGCCAACTATCATCATTAAAACAGATAATTAAAGCATCTAATAATTTACTAATGTATGGACTCACAACCTCCTTCTTTGCCTAAAATATACAGCTTATTTTATTGACAATCTTTTGAATAATATTTCTTATATCATCATTATTTTTATACTAAGGACCCACAACTACATAAACCCAAATTTTATCTGTATCCAAAACAAACATGAACTTGTCTTATTTCTTATTTTTACATTGTGACAGTCAACATTGATATTTTGACAAAGTTAATCATAATCACAAGCCACATATGGCTTTAATTATTTCATATTGAAAACTAATACCTAGATTTTTCTTTATTTCCATATTAGATTTTCAAGTAAAATTAGAATAATACCTGACTCAAAAATAGCGATGGCCCATCGTAATACGCCCACCATTGGCAGCCTTAGTTATTCGGGCGGTGGACAAGAGGTATCAGTAAATACAATATTTTTAATGTAAAAGGCTCAAATCATGCTTTGTCAAAATCTATCAAGAAACCAGATCTCTATCAAGTCTACAAAGAATCAGAGGCTGATAAAGTGAACACGTTTTAAAGAACAAGGGCAATAACTCAATAAATATTTTTTGATTAGTCTGATTTTCAATTGGGTCTATCCTTGAGTTATAACAAACACTCACACCAAGTTTCATCAAATTCCATCAAGAACCCGGCTCCCTATCGTGTTCACAAGGAATTTTAGGACAAGGGCAATAACTCATAGTAAATATTTTTCGATTGGTTTCATTTTCGATAGGCTTCATCCTTGGGTCATTACAAAGACTCATTCCAAGTTTCATTAAAATCCATCAAGAAATGTGGTCTCTATCGTGTTCACAACAATTGTGGACAGGCAGACGGACAGACAGACAGACAGGCGGGCAGAAGGCTTCATCCTTGGATGATTACAAACACAAACACCGAAATTGGTCTAAAACCATCCAGAAACCATCTCTCTATCCTGTCCACAACACATTTTTGAACGCAAAATGAATGTGTTTTCAAGAACAAGGGCAATAACTCATCAATTTATTTTTCGAATTGTCTGATTTTCAATAGGCTTCACCCTTAAGTAATAACAAGCAATCACACCAAATTTCATCAAAATCCATCAAGAAACACACTCTTAATCGTGTTCACAACAAATTTTCAAAAACAAGGGCAATAACTCATTGAATATTTTTCGATTGGTCTGATTTTCAATAGGCTTCTTCCTTGGGTTATAACAAACACACTCACAAAATTTGGTCAAAATCCATCAAGAAATGTGGTCTCTATCCTGTTCACAACAATTGTGGACAGGCAGATGAATGTGTTTTCAAGAACAAGGGCAATAACTCATCAATTTATTTTTCGATTTGTCTGATTTTCAATAGGCTTCATCCTTAAGTAATAACAAGCAATCACACCAAATTTCATCAAAATCCATCAAGAAACACACTCTTAATCGTGTTAACAACAAATTTTCAAAAACAAGGGCAATAACTCATTGAATATTTTTCGATTGGTCTGATTTTCAATAGGCTTCTTCCTTGGGTTATAACAAACACACTCACAAAATTTGGTCAAAATCCATCAAGAAATGTGGTCTCTATCCTGTTCACAACAATTGTGGACAGGCAGATGAATGTGTTTTCAAGAACAAGGGCAATAACTCATCAATTTATTTTTCGATTTGTCTGATTTTCAATAGGCTTCATCCTTAAGTAATAACAAGCAATCACACCAAATTTCATCAAAATCCATCAAGAAACACACTCTTAATCGTGTTAACAACAAATTTTCAAAAACAAAGACTATAACTCATTGAATATTTTTCGATTGGTCGGATTTTCAATAGGCTTCTTCCTTGGGTTATTACAAACACACTCACAAAATTTGGTCTAAATCCATCAAGAAATGTGGTCTCTATCGTGTTCACAACAATTGTGGACAGGCAGACAGACTGATGGACAGACAGGGGCGACTACAATATACGCCCACATTTATGTGTGGGCGTATAAAAATTGGGCAAATAAAAATTTTTCAATGCAGAATGATAAACATTGAATGGAAGATTAAGTAAGTCACACAAACAAGGGAATCTTAAAAACATATACCTTGAGTCCTAACTCTGCAATACAGGCACAAGCTGCTTCTCGTACAGCATGGTTATCAGCATCACTTTGCTGTGTATAATAATCTACCTACAATATAATATTATCTTACATTCAAATCAATCCTGCTATATTTCCAATTTAATTAGCTCAATTGGCAATAAAACTCTTATTTCATTAACTCAATAATGGACAGAGTAGTAGGATGTTCAACTCTATTTTATTTCCAAAGCTGAAAACATACACATACAAAACTCTATTTCATTCATTAGTACAATAAGGTATAGGACATAAAAATCTATTTCAATTCAGAACAGTAGGGCATGAACCTCTATTTTATTTCATTGATCCAGAACTATATATAGCAATTGGTTAAAACACTCTAATTAGCTCACTTAAGTTAAAAAAGTCCACAATAAAACTAGTGTTAAATACTTACAACAGCTCCAATGTGTCTCTCAACCAAATTTCTCCCTTCACCATGTGTTATAGTCTTCCATGTGTCTTGGGAATAAATTCTTACTCCTTCTGCTACATAATATCTAGAAAAATTCAATAAAGAGTAAATTTAATTGTTTACTTAACAAGATCAGGCTTAATTTTTGTGTCAGGTTAATTAATGTATCGCTTACCTGTTTAAACACATACGAGGTAATAGGACTGGATAATATTTCTCTCGTATTTCATCAGATGGTAAACTGGATAAAAACTTTCTTGTAGCCACCGACCCAGCTAGTCTCACCTAAAAATGTCATGGTCAAATAATAGTTTATAGGTTATCATTACAGTGGATTTTGTAGTTTTAAACTAGCGAATGAAGGTACAAAGTTCATACGTATCTAAAGCAGCAGGAGCAGCGGTTGCTCGGTGAGTTAGACGCTTGCTCGCTAACCTGAAGGTCCAGGGTTCAATCCTGGCAAAAGTCGAGACGTACTTTCAGATTTTTCAGCCTGGTTTCCCCTTGTCAGTGATGCAAGTTGTAATAATAAACCGAGGCCCTTTGTGCTACAGGCTGTGCACATTAAATATCCCACGACAGTTGGAAATGGCAAAAAGAGTAGGCTTATGCAGCTGTCCTGGCAAAATTTCCCTCATTGCACACTGCATGGCGATGCCCGTCTTCATTAGCACATAAGGTGCAGAAGAGTAGGATGTAAACCTCCATTCATTTCATTTCTAAAGCATGTGTAGATAGCAAAAGGCAGGCTGTATATAATTTGACAGCCAACAAAACATATCTCTTATCATACAATATTTAATTTCATATAGATTAAGAAAGATTGTGACAGATGGCTGCACCATTGCCATCTTTGAAAGAAAAGCTCAGACTATTTTTTCCATTTTGGCTTCTTTATTCTACTATTGACGCTGCACACCAGGGTGGACACTGTTTCTCATTAGGTATTGTCGGTATCAAGATTTTCTAATACCATGGTATTTCATGAGAAATTGGGTATCATCACAATATTCACGGTATTTTTTTATATTATTTTTTTTTTTCATAAAAATGAAAACTGTGATTCTTGACAGTATCCACCGTATACCGCGCATTTAGTTTTGCCAAGATCCTACTACCGGTATTTTTTTGGAACTGGTCTTCACGGTAATACTGTACTATCACCCAACTCTATTTCTCATTACATATCTAAGCCTTCAAAAGCCATAAAGAGAGAAAGACATACCTGACTCCAATTATCAGATAAACCCTTTCCCAAATATTCAGCAAATTGTTCACCATGTTGATAGATAGCATTCTCTTCTAATTTATTTATCCCTTCACCTGCCTCATCTTTTAAAACATAAAAAAAAGTTATGATAAGTCATTCCTTCTTTTATTTCTTCAAATTTAAAAACACAAAATTTTCAACTAAATATTTAATTATTATATGCTACTTGTAAATTTCTAAGTTTTATTAAGATCATATATGGAAAATCTTAAACTGACAATGTTTAGCTACAGTCAGACATCACTGTCAAATTGAACCACATTCACAGCCCTGTTCACATACCTTGATCATTAAAGCCACAAGCTACCAGAGAAGAACAGACATAGTATCCTGTTTCTCGGACAAATCTATTAGTATGAGTTAATGAACTAAAAATCAGATCTAGAAGTTGTTGATCAACAAATTGATTAAAACTATATCCGCACCCATCTATCACATTCTGTAAACATCTAGAATATATTTAGACATACATATTTAGTACATATAATGTGTAAACTAAAGACCTTAATAAAGAACAATGTCATTAAAAAACAATCTTAGAAATCCACGAACAAAATCTGAGAATGAATTCTTCTTCAATAGAATGGGGAAGGAAATAGAAAACCAGTATTTATAATTTTGATTACTGAAAAAACAAAAATCAGAAACCCCATAATCACATAAGCAAGTATAACAAACAGAATAGCAGTAAACTGTTCGCTAAATGGGTAAGACCATAGGATTGGCTGCTCTGTTTTATAAAGTATGTTGAATCATATAAGATTTGAACAACATCTGAGTTAGGCACAGTGCATGTTGAATTGTTTAGAATGATTAACTGAAGCTACTTACTTCATCCAAGTTTCTAGAGATTTCCAGCCTGCCGTATCATGAAAAATCTGTGCAGCATCTTTACTATCTCTCTGTAATGAAAAAATATATAAAAAATCATTCAAGTATTATTTTGTATAGGTTTTTCCGAAAAGAGAAAATAGATTTTGTGGACAACATGCCCTGAGGCAATAATCTTTAACAAGGCCAAAGTAAGCTCAACAACAAGTTCGGATTTCTTTATCAAAAATGTATTTGCCATTTTTTAATTTCTATTAAAATTTTCCAACGAATTGAAACATACCCTTTGTCTGGTTCCATCGGCTGCAAGAGATTCTGTTTCATCATTGGAACTATCAGGCGCCAGTTTTTCTGCTAATTTTGCAGTAGAATCGTCAGTGCTGTCATCTTCAAAAACTTGTCTTTCTAAATTTGTCTTGATGCCTTCTAGTATTTTTTCTTTAGTTTCTGCATAAACTACATTTCCAATGTTCTTACATAATACACCTAGTACTTCTCCTGCAGTTAAAAACAAAACTCACAACTTCAATTTTTAATTGTCTTACTGATATTGAATAAAACCTGTTTGTGCTGATCTGGACAGTCAAGTCTCTGAAATTCATTTTGGAATCAAAGTTACCGGTAGTCCATAAAACTATAGCTCTTTGACACTAGCCTTCTTTTGAAATTTTTAAGAAAATCAGTAGACTACATGTATTATTATATTTAAAGCATAACACAGTAAACTAAGAGGTGTGCACTGTGTTTGAAGTGATAGAAAGTCAGAGACCCTAATACATTCACCTTGTAGATATTAAAACTTTTGTCTCTTTATATTGATCATTGGGCGAGGCTTAATCTTCAGTTGGACATTTGCCATTAATAGCAGACTAACCCAACAACTAATGATTTCAACCTACTTACCATCATCACCATCAGCCATATTGATTTCTCAATAAAATTTTGTCATTTTAAAGAACAGGCCTATTTTCAATTGCATGCCATTTCTTTTTTTTTTAAGTAAAATAATGATTGCCTAATGGCTAATTCTCCTCAAAATTAGTTTAGAAATGTGATTCAGTGCCATTAGTGGGGTATATTCATTACCAGTAGGCCTAGTTGCCAATAATGGCAATATAGTGGTAGTAAGAAGCTTAGGACACCTTACAAAATCACGGAGTCAATCTGCATACAACTTATGTCTTTGGATGTATATCAGTTACAATTATGTGCTACCAACCTGCTGCAATTCGAACTCGAAATTCTTCGTCTTCAAGCAAACGGATTGAATGTTGTCTTATTTTATTTGGAAAACCTTCACTGCAATGTTTGTGTAACAAAATAGATTTGGAGCCCATCAATCCTCCATGTTTTGTTTCCCAAGAAGATGACGCATCCGACAGGATTTTCAGTAGTTTCTCTTCAAAATCTTTGACTTCTTCTTCATTTTTGCCTTCTAGAAATGTTTCCAATTCAGCACACCCACGATCTCTTTCAATTTTCGCTGAGGAGCAAAGCAAAAGAAGAACTTCGTCAACCATGTTTGACCTATGACCTCTTATTGAGCCTTGACCCTGTTAGATTACAGTTTTAGGTAGATGTCTTGTGATTGGCTCATGAAGTATTTTGACCAATCAAAAGGATTTTTTCTTAGGATAAAAGAATTTTTATCCTCCATTTTAAAAGAGTTCCTCTTTGTAAAATTTATCAAAACAACACGTGAAAGAGGATTCCTCGTTGAAAATGGGAGTCCCAGCATTTTTTAGGTGGTTAAGTCGGAAATATCCGTCGATTGTCGTTCACTGCGTGGAAGAGAAGGTACCCATCAACTAATTATTGCTTATTTTGTTATTGTTCAATAAAAATATTTCAATGATATGAATCATTATTTAGCCCCATCACTGTCACTCACTGGCATTCTTAGAAACTATAATAAGAATTTTATTCTAGATTTTTCTATTCATTATATAATAAATGATAAACGTCAATAAGGACTACATCAGAAAACTAGTAGTAAACCTGTGATTATCACAGACAATCAATTATGGGTTGAAAGTCAATTGATGTAACTCACCAAATCCCAATTAAAGGTTGATACCCAATTGAAAGTCAGCAACATCATTGAAAAATTTATATATATAATTTATCTATATCTTAGATATTTAGATAAAGGAGAAATTGAGCGCCCTAAGAAAATCACATATTCTTGCTCACCTCATTTAGTGTAAAGTAATCGGTCCAGATTGAACTACATTCATTGCCATTCCTGATTAACATAAGATGTTTTATCTTGTTTTCTAGCCTAAAGAATTAGATGGAGTGAAAGCACCAGTAGATACGAGTCAGCCCAATCCTAATGATATAGAGTTTGATAATCTATATCTTGATATGAATGGTATCATCCATCCATGTTGTCACCCAGAAGATAAGTAAGTCCACAAATTGTGCACATTCAACTTTAACATTGCAAGTTGTCAAACCCTACTGAATTCAAGTAGTATCAGATAGTCTTTTAAATGATACCTGTATTTTGTTTTATTTGTTTGCTCCAATATGAGTTTAGTAACCATCAACAATAGTCAAAGATTAATGTTTATTTTAATTTATCCAGTTCTTTTTCGAAACAAGATTTTATTTGTTTTTCCAGACCAGCACCTAAAAATGAAGATGAAATGATGGAATTAATATTTGAATATATTGATAGAATATTTGCTGTTGTTCGCCCTAGGAAGTTGCTCTATATGGCCATTGATGGTGTGGTAGGTCTTTAATTAGATTCCCTCATTGTACACTGCATGGCGTTAATTGTCTTCATCAGCCCATAAGGTGCAGAAGTGTAAGACCTAAAACTCAATTCATTTCATTTCGTTTTAAACTAAATTTGTGTTAGTACTCATAGTAATTGTTTAGAAGTCCTCTATCTCATGCTGCAAACATTGATTGTTGGCATCCACCACAAGTATGTTGAAAGATTGTTAATTTTTGACCGTAGTCCATTGTGAAAGTGGTAGATTCTTGTCAAAATTTGGTCAAAATGGACGTCTTCTCAAGAGATCATAATATTGCTAATTTATTTTTTTTCAGGCACCAAGGGCTAAGATGAATCAACAAAGATCTAGAAGATTTAGAGCCTCAAAGGAAAGCAAGTAAGTGGACTTTCAGCTGAACCAAATCTTTTGGTAAACTGAAGGCACCAATCATAGAATTTTGTACCCTTTATATTTGGCCTCTGTGTTTCTTCATCACATTATTGCGAGAGTCTTTGTAAATCATTTTGATTTTTAAGTTGTTTAGTATCTTTTTCTAAGTTATTAATGTAGCTTAGATGTTAATCAGAAAGGATAAAAGCTGTTGTCTGATGTGTTGATATTCATTTCAGAGAAACAGCTGAAGAAATCAGTAGATTAAGAAATGAACTGGCATCAAAAGGCTGTCATCTTCCTCCAGAAAAGAAATCTGGTGAAAAATTTGATAGCAACTGTATTACTCCAGTAAGTAATTTTGTCTGGTTAAAGGTTTCTCTGCTACCTAATAATAAAAGAATTGAAAAGAATACTTGCCAAAATAAGTCTAAGTGTGGTTGCATCTTTTAGCTTTTGTATAGCCCTGTGGAATATGGATGTTAACTTAGTTTGTAGGATGTTGATATTGAATGAGATATTCAAATAGTCGGGCATTGGGAGGTTAAAAGTTGATTCTCAAAACATTAATTAGATATTGCTTCAAACTCTGAGGTGGGCCCCACCGTCTTATGCATGTGGCATTTTGTCTATTTCAGGGTACACCTTTTATGTTCCGACTGGCTGAGTGTCTACGATATTACATCCATGACAGAATAAACAGTGATCCAGGCTGGGCCAATATCAAAGTTATTCTCTCGGATGCAAATGTACCTGGTGAGGGTGAACATAAAATCATGGATTACATCCGAAAACAAAGAGGTATGCTAATGATTTATTTGATTTGCATTGTGTATACTTTCCCTCATTAGCCAAACTTCTTACGTTTATTTAACATATTTATTAGTTTGTTGACATTTAAATATGAATTTTAAACATTTATGAAAATTAATTTTTATGATTGGAAAAACGTAATACATTATGTAATATCTCATGAAGATTCAGTTGGTTAGCTGGTATATTTTGATATCAAATTTCTATTTTTGTATAGGTCAGCCAGATCATGACCCCAACACACATCATTGTTTATGTGGGGCTGATGGTAAGAATTATTTTATCATCGTTTTGTGTAGATTTTTGGATTTCAAAATTAATGGCAATACTTTGATACTGTGCACATGGAAATTTCAAATCAGAAACATCAGTTCATATTTTTCATTGTTTGAAAGTTCCTTATTGGTCAGATTGATTGTAAATATTTAAAAAAATTCATTGAAATTTCAATTAATATTTACTTTTCATTTTGCAGCTGATTTGATCATGTTGGGTAAGTTGAAACATTTCTAGTTATCAAATAAACTGCAATACAGTTTTCATTGAGTTGAGAAACATAGACTCAAAACTTGGTGCTTATGTTTTGGTCTTGACATTCTTCAAAAGAGTTGGATGACTGAAAGAAATCGATCCAAACCAACAATTTTCAATTTTTCATATCAAGGATCTGATTGTATACAGTTTATTTTAGGACCTTGTTTCATCCCTTTAATTCCAGGTCTGGCAACCCATGAACCTAATTTTACTATCATTCGAGAAGAATTTAAACCAAATCAACAAAGACCATGTGCTTTATGTAATCAGATTGGACATGATTTAAAAGATTGTTGTGGAATATCGAAAGAATTAGCAGAGGTTGGTTTATTGTTTTATTTTTTTCAGAAATCAGTATTTATGTATTAGAATGATCAAAAGAATTTCATTCACACAAATTTACAATTTATTGCTTTCATGGGAACTTTATGAAAAGGTCAATTACAAATCATCAAAGAATGTCAGCTTTCATTGAGAGTAAAAACCAATTTCACAACATACCCAAATATATGAAGAAATCTAAAAAGTTATTCTTAAAGATATATAATTTATGATTTGCCAGTATCTTGTTACCATTCAACCATCTTACAATCTTAAAGCGATACTGTTCAATGTAAACAATTTCTTGTACCTAAAGTTTCCTTGTCTGAATTTTAGTTATTATTAAAGTTGCTTAAAGTAATAATTTAAATTTTTCAGTGAATGATTTTAGCTCCCTTTCTCTTTGTAGACTGAGCAGCCGCCAACGTTTGGCTCAGAAGTAGAATTTATATTTTTAAGATTAAATGTTTTACGAGAATATTTAGAAAAAGAATTGGAAATGACAAATTTACCTTTTAAATATGAATTTGAGGTAAGTATGATCCACAAATGTGTTTTATTTTCGGATTTCTGCTGGTTAGTGATGACGGTCTTATAACTTGAAAAGAATGTCTATTAGGCAAATAAGATAAAATGGTCTTGTATGCTACAGTGCAACAGGCCGTGTATGTTGAACTTCCTGACATCAAAATATGTAATAAATACATAGATTTACAATTGTTTCATCTTTATATATTGATAATTTTTTATATTTCAGAGAGCTTTAGATGATTGGGTTTTTATGTGTTTTTTTGTTGGAAATGATTTCTTACCTCATTTACCGTCTCTAGAAATTAGGTTAGCTTAAATGTTTTGTTTCACCATTGTGGTAGTTTAATAGTTTGGTCTGTTTGATGTTTTAACAGCTTTCATGCACCCTTACAACCATTTCCAATTAAGTTTAATCATATTATCATTAGTTTTAAGTTCGGAAGTGACTATTGTTACAGCAGCTGTAGATTTCATGCTTCTGCTTTCTCAGAATGTATACTGCAACAATAATTTTTTTTAACAATATCCAATGCATTTAAATTATTTATTATGTTATTTTTGTGTTTTAGGGAAGGAGCAATAGATAGGTTGATAAAATTATATAAAAATGCTGTCTATAAAACTGGAGTAAGTAAAATCCTGATGTTTTTTTCTTTCTTCAATATAATTCGGTTAATATCATAAGAAAAAAAAATATAAAAATTTTGCTTTATAAATTAACATTCTATCTTCAAAGTTTCAATGAGGATCCACGGGGGCTCAGTTATATATATGTATACATAAGTATGTGGTATGTCTAATAGAGTAAAATATCAATAATAGGATATTCCTATTGAAGTGTGTGGCATTTGCTATATATCAATTCACTGATATAATATATCAGTAGGCTACTAGTATTGTATTACTGTGATATTTTCAGGGTTATTTAACAGACAGTGGAGTAGTTAATTTAAGCCGAGTTCAGTTAGTAATGTCAGGTCTAGGGGAGGTTGAAGATGAGATCTTTAAAAAGAGAAGGGATACAGAGGTAAGCTGGTTTCATACGACAGTTTGTCAAATCTGCAGACTGTCACTTAATTCAAGTAATTCATGAGTATGAAAAGAAAGACAGAAGGAAACCACTATATTTTACAAGGATTCCATCTACCACCTGGTCCTCAACCAAATCTTTGTTTGTGATGTTACCTTTGCCAACTAGTTCTCAGCAAACATCTAATTGAGGATTTTAAAGGATAATACTTAGGTTCACATGGATGTTATTCACTAGCTGGTTATTGGTCAAGACAAAACACATAAAGAAAAAAGCGATTTTTTATAGTCATTCAGATAAATAAATTAAATGAATCAATTTTTTACAGATAGATTTTAGGAGAAGAAATAAACAGAAACGACAGAGAATGAGAGATGTAAGCCTAGCTTGTTTTTATATGCTTCAGACATAAGGTTTCCTTATTGTGGCAATTGTGTAATCTAATGATTAAGGGATAGACCATATGGAAAATAATATTTTAAGAACAACAAATAGCTTCTAGTATCACCAACATTTGACGTGAAACTCTTCTTATTTTGTTTCAGCAAAAGCAAGCCAACCGACCAAGATGGGAACAGGGTGGACAATACGCACCTCAGGTAATCAACTTATTTTCTATGTACATGTATTAAGAATTCTATTGACCTATAAATAATATGTACCCCAAATATTGTTTTGGTCACCATTTTGATCTTGTACAATCTATAAATGTTGAATATAAACAATATTTGTGTTGGAATTACAGCCTGTAGGAAGAAATGTAGAAGCAATCTCTAATCCTAAACAAACAATCCAGGAGTTACGGAAAGAGTCGTACCAGAAAGAAGGTGAGCAGAAAAATGGCAGTGACCATTCAAGAGGGGTTAAACGTCCAGCTGAACAACAAGGTCCTAACCAAGATGAAGATTCTGACCCTGAACCTGAGGATAATGTCAAGTAATCTATTATCCAGTATATATTATTTTATTTGTTCTGGGACTAAATACTGGCAGGGGGTAACAAATTAAACTTTCAATATTTTTTTGGAGTTTACACTCTCTGTATTTTATACCTTATCAAATTAGACATATAGAAAAAGGCATTTGATATCTTCATAATTTGACCTTTGCTCTAGGTAGTAGCTGATAACCTTTGATAAAGATATCTGAAATAAAGAGTCATGTAAGCCTGCTGTGACAGCCAAATTGTTCTCATTGTACACCTTATGGCATAATTGTTCTTTTGTTCTTGTAGATTGTGGGAAGATGGATGGAAAGACAGATATTATCAGAATAAATTTCAAGTTGATAATTCAGATATAGAATTTAGACATACTGTAGTGAGTAAAAATTATACCCTCTTAACCCTTTGAACCCTGAGTGTAATTTAGATAGAACGTCATATACCCTGAGCTCCAAGCAATATTTCTTAATTTGTATGACGTTAACGTTGTATGACGTCACTTGACAACAGCCGGTTTACCGGCTCATAGGGTATATATCATATAAGGATAAGCCGGTATACCGGCTCATAGGGTTGA
This sequence comes from Nipponacmea schrenckii, assembly GCA_030562195.1. Taxonomy (NCBI): domain Eukaryota; kingdom Metazoa; phylum Mollusca; class Gastropoda; family Lottiidae; genus Nipponacmea; species Nipponacmea schrenckii. The sequence continues at coordinate 14,000,688 of CM060199.1, read as the reverse complement.
AAGGGTTAAGATCTCACTGTCCAACTGATTTTAGATTTAAGAAAGAAACAACTATATTTTACAAGGATCCTTTCTACCCGCTGGTTCTTGGCCAAACCTCTTGGCATTGATCTTTCCCTGATTATCTGTACTCATTTACAGCTGAGATTCGAACTTACGTCGGACATTTTCAAGGTATCCAAGCAAATAACATCATGACGTAAATAACCAACGCTCTAACCGCTGTGCTATAGAACCCCACAATTATTTTGTTTCTTTGGACTTGTTTATCCTAATTATTACTACTTCTTTGACATCTCATGGGATTCAGAAAGTAACGTGCCTGCATGGAAAACTTTTAAAATGTTGAAACTGATATTATAGAGGTTTTTTCTAGTTTTTGCAAATAGATTGGGGACAGTTCCATCATAACACATCCATTAGAGCTGGAATGATCATTACATGTTTATATTGTAGGCCAACCATTATGTTACAGGATTATGTTGGGTTTTACGCTACTATTATCAGGTTTGTTGATTACCTTATTCTGATCGAAATCCAGGCATTTAAGTTGCCTTATTGTTTGCCTTGTTCTAAGTCATTTCATGAGAACAATCAACTAATCAAAAGAGAGAGACTGTCCCAACAAAAGTTTTCCTATTGCACATTAAATAGCACTGTCCATCTTTATTAGCTGAATCTGGATTAGAAGAACTGTATGTTTTCATTTGTTCTTTTGATACTTACTTCTCTGTTAATATTTGATTATTAATGGCAATGTGAAAAGTTATTATTTATATTTTAGGGTTGTCCTTCATGGAAATGGTATTTCCCCTACCACTATGCTCCCTTCGCCTCCGATTTTGTTAATATCGGTGATTTACCCAATGATTTTGAGAAAAACACGGAACCTGTAAGTTTTCATTATTTAGATATTTAGCCAAAATGTGATATTACATCACCTTCATGTAGAATAACAATTAAGCTAATTTTAATTGATGGTCTATAACAAAATGGTTTGCTGGTGATTGATGGCATTAATATATGATTATTACCAGATAAAATTCAGATGGTAGCAATACAAAACTTAATGTTGGACTAACATTGTTTGTTACTCTAATATCATAATGTCAGTTTGTTACTCTAATATCATAATGTCAGTTTGTTACTCTAATATCATAATGTCAGTTTGTTACTCTAATATCATAATGTCAGTTTGTTACTCTAATATCATAATGTCAGTTTGTTACTCTAATATCATAATGTCAGTTTGTTTTTCTAATATCATAATGTCAGTTTGTTACTCTCATAATGTCAGTTTGTTACTCTAATATCATAATGTCATTCGAAAATCTATTTAAAATGTATTCCAATAAATAGATTGAATACCAAACAAATCTTGTAAACTATTTGAAATAATCAATATTACTATGTATACTATTGACATTTCACAAAGAAAATAAACAATAAGATTGTAAACAGGATTGAAATTTTAGTTTGTCGAACATTAGCATTCATAAAACTAGGATGTGAGAACCAAACATTTATGCAATATGCAAATATTTATTTAAAATATGCATAAAATTATGAACAAGCTTTGAAATCAAATTGTGGGATTTAAATTTTGTTTGATTTTTATTCTAGTTTAAACCACTTGAACAGCTGATGGGTGTTTTCCCTGCAGCCAGTAAACAACATCTACCAGAGACCTGGCAAACTTTAATGTGTGATGCGGTAAGATTTAGTTTATTTATCCTATTGTTTAGACATTGTTTATTATCTATTAAAGTGGTAGTGTTCATTTATTTACAGAGTTATTTCTAAATATCTGTACATTATATTCGTAAGAAATTATGCAAGGGACTTATTTGAAAATAGTTGAACACAGAAAGAAAGTTTAAAGATACCATGTGGTTTATATAAAGTTGGCTTACATCCCCTTTAAGTTTGGCTGCTAAGTTGTATAAATATTTTGTTGAAATACATGTAGTGGTTGAACTGTTTCAAACAACAAACATGAATATTTGTGAGATTTTTCAATAGACATTTAAACCAAGATTTACACTGACAATTATTCATGTAAGGAGAGTTTAATTTGAAGGTATATTTAAGTGTTGGCTGTTTCAAGGAAGAAATAGTTTCAAATTATCCGTAAAAGTCATGGAAACTTGAGATTTATGGAAACGGAAAATGAAAACAGATATTGATATATTTAGTAAATATCCTTACCAGCTGATTGTATACACAATTACAGCTGTATAAGTATAACTTTTCAGTATATTCTGTCGAAGAGCTGAGATGATTTCAGATATCAAAGAATTGTATTTGTAAGAGTTTAAATTGTGTTTTCTCTGTTGAATACTGAGGTGGTTGTGATATTCTAGACTTAAATCTCTGTTTTTTACTTCCAGGAATCACCTATTATAGATTTTTATCCTGTTGATTTTAAAATTGATTTAAATGGTAAGAAATATGCCTGGCAAGGAGTAGCTTTGTTACCATTTGTAGATGAAAAAAGATTACTGTCAGCTTTAAGTACGGTTTATCCTGATCTAACACCAGCTGAAAGTAAGTTTATTTTTTATACCTTTTTCTGCTGTATCTATATTATTTTGCATGACATTTGACAACTGTATTTTAATTAACTGTCATCTGTTAAGTGCATTATTATTGTGTGTTTAGTACTGATTTTGAATTTTCGACTTTGATTTACTGTGTTTGTATTGAATAATTCTCTAGTAAGCTCTTGAATACCTTATAGGAATGAAAAGAATAATACACATAAAAATTTGTAACTAGTAGCTAGATTTTGAAATTTATTATTTTGTAGAATATCGTAATACACGAGGTAATGACAGATTATTTCTCGGCCAGAAATCACCAGCTTTCTCATTTTTTGAAGAATTATATGATGGCCAGAACACAGAGGTAAGATTAAAGAAGTCTTTTAATAGTTTTTCAAGTTTAAAAAATTCAAATGATTTGAAAATTTCACAATTTTATAACACAAGCCTTTGGTCAATTCTCTCTTGAGATGCATCTAAAGATCTGAAGAGAAGTGACAATGGGAAATACCAAGTTATTCAGAGAATTCACATAACAAATATTTGGTATATTTATCATATTAAGAGAATTTAATTTGTTATATTTACAGTGGGTAGAGATAAACACAGAATTAACTCAGGGAATGGGAGGTACAATAACAGTAGATGAAAATGTCACACTACCAGGAGGGTGAGTTGCTCTAGTTTATATCTTTTGTTGTTCATCTTTGATTTGTCAGCTGTGTAACTTTTCAGAATGAACCTTGTTTATCTTCAATTTGTTTTGGATAACACTATTACTAATAATATTTTATTGTCTCAATCAGGTATCAGCAATATAGTGACATCATTTGATTTCTATTCTATTGTGCTATTGATAGTGGAAATAAAGCCCTACCATTTGTAAGGTACAAACTATTATTCCATAAGATGATTGAGATTTCCTTACAGTGTATCAGTTTATTTAAACTGTTTTTTTTTGTAGTCAAGTCAAATCACCATTACCAGCTTTACCTCATTTAAAAGATAACAGATGTTTATGGTAAGTATTTTATCTCTAACTAGGGGGATTTAGAGTTGCTTCCCTTCTAGTTCACAGAAAACAATACTCGTTTCTTGTCAGTTGAATACAAATTGCTTCGCTTCTGATGTCCTTAACCAAATCATGTGCAGAAAGCTGGTCATGTTAGCAAAAGTTGTTTGCCCTTTTTTCAAAGCATGTTAACTATGTTTTCAGTGTGCGGTATCAAGACCCGAAGTTTTCACCAGATCATTTGTTTAAAGCTGAACAGTTACCAGGTGCCAAGTATGTACACTTTTTTATATTTTTAGATTCCATATATACACCAGTAAAGATTTGACCTTTTGATTAAACTGAGAGTAAAAAGGTTGAAATTTCATATTTGTTTGAATTGGGTACCTTCTGCATTTCATTTTTTTTTTCAAGTTTCTGTCACCTTTGTATTGACATAATGCATGATCTGTTTACTTTTTAAGTAAAAAAAATTAAATTTGCTGTAGATTTCCAGCTAAAACATTGAAACCAGAAGATTTTGAGATATCAGCAAGAAGTGGTGAGAGGGGAGGGTTTAGAGGTCGAGGTCGAGGCAGAGGTTGGGGAAACGATAGATCTGGTCTAGGCTACAGACCACAATTAGGTTTTACTAGAGACAGTGGCTATAGAGATAAAGATTCTAGTGCAGCTATCAGAATGATCAGGTATATACCAATTAACTTTTTTTTTGTTCAATTGAGTGTTAAACTTAATTTTAAAAAGAAGATACAAAACAGTAAGATATAAAACTCCCCTATCAGCTCATAATCCTTTTAGAATTTCGGTTTCTGTTGGATTTATTATTCAAATAAGGTAATAAATAGTAGGATGTAAAATTTCCATTTAAAACCTTGATAACTTAGTTTGTAGCAGTAAATTTCGTATTAATTTTTTGGTTTTAATGAAAGCTCTGAACATTGTTGTCTGGATAAGGATTAAGTTATTGTAGTTGGAGTTTTCTCCCTTAGCATGCTATTTGCATTTTAAAGAGTAGCACTGATGGGTGCAGTTCCATTGGTGAGTTCTGTACGTTGCAGATTTTTGGAAACGATAATAATAAAAAAAAGTTGGAACCGTGTGTGGCATATAAATAGTAGTTGGATACAGAATTGGTGTAGAGTGTAACATTTTGATTGTGACATATCGTTCCATTGTGGGCAATATTGGACCAGACGGAACCCGATTCAAACCCTCTAATCAAGCTCCACCATCTTGATTTCACATGTCCATCTAATTATTGTTTGGTTTCTTAGTAAATTATTTTCGTCTTCATTAGCCCACATGGTGCAGAAAAGTAGGAAGTAAAACTCCATTCATGTCATTTATTTTCTTAGTAAGTATGCCATGAACTTCTTCTTTTAAAAAATTCTGCCATTATTATTTTTTTTTGCAGACATGAAACTGGAACGGGTCGTGGTGGGAATCACTATAATCAAGGTATGTGTTTTAGACTTTAATTTTCGATAACTACAATATTAGGTTAGCAAATATAATGTTTCTCATGGTTACTATTTTTTATATTTGTAAAATTTAAATAGGAGTTGATTTTAATATCGATTGTTTTCAATGAGTTATGTAGCACAAATCTTCAAACCTTTGCTTATAATAATAAACACAAGTATATTACATGAGAGGTATGATACATGTATTTTATTTTATATTTATACTTTCATCATTGATATGATAGACAAGTTAAAAAGTTAAACACAAACAAATGTGTATTGTTAAATTTCTTAAAGTTACCTTTTATGGTAAGAAAAGCATATTGGTGCTCACTCAGCCAAATTTATTTTATTTATTTGTTGATGTACAGTTTGAGAATTATGCCTCCACATATAGTTCTCATAGTCAGTTTGCTAACATAATTAAATTCCGAAGTTTCAATTCCAAAGTTTTTAATATTTCAATTATGTATTGAAACCATGTGTTCCTGTCTGTTTTGTATGAATTCAACCAATTTCGTTTAAAGAAAATCAGACAACTAATTCACCAAATTTTTTAATATCATTGTAAAAAAAAAAAAATGACAATTTAAACAAAAAAATGAAGCCTGTAACACCTGGTAAAAGAAAGAAATTAACTTGACTTTAAATCTGATTGTTTCGCAAGTTACACAGGCAGTAACATTATCCAATCATACTGAGCCTAGAATTGTCTTATTAAAGCACGGCAATCTGAACTGATTTCAAGAGGCCAATTAGGTTTTAATTCACACTTGTTCACTATCAAGTTTTAAAAGTTTTAAGGGAGTAAATTGGCTGTAATGTAGAAGATACAATTAGTGTCGGAAGAATGAGTTGGGTAAAATCTACTTCACCAACTGGCCCCCTATACTTCAACAACACAAAGAAATCTTCAACGCAATTTTATTTCTTCAAAGATTAATTTATAGAACAGTGGGTACTGCTTGTGACGATTCTGACATTGATTCGGTTTTTCAGTATTCTTCTAGAGAGACCACATGGCTAATTATGTACATAACCATGGACATGCTTTATTATGCTTTATTACGTATTTCGACTTTGGCGAAAAACGTATTGTAATCGTTCGGATTATTTTATTTTTTTATTTTTATTTTTTGTAATTCTTGGATGAGTTTGCAGACAAACTGGTCAAAGGTGCAGAAATTCTAAATCTACAGTTGATCTTAGAATGATTTCTATTATCAAATAAAACAAAACCGGAAGTTCTATCTCTGACAGGAAGTGAGAACCGGAAGTTCAGGTTTTTTTACTTTAGCAAGTTTATTTTCTGTTTGATTTTGACCGGATTTTCAGATTTGAAAACTTCAATGTATTTGTCAACTAACAATTATAGGTTTTATGCAATTAGGTTAAATATTTTACCACGATTTGCAATTCAATATTCAAGGGTCATCGGCAAAAATTTCAGACCGTGATTTCTCCTTTAATATAAATGGTAAAATTTTGAAACTTTACCAGTTGATAGGCGATATGATTATAATTTTTGAAAAAATGTGGAAAAAAAAATTCCACTTCCGGTTTAGCCTCAAATGACGTAATTACGTAACTTCCGGTCTATAACTGCTAGGTGAAAAGTGAAAACTGTTTTATAAATAACTTGTCAATAGTAATTGATTTGACCTAAATAATTAGGTCAAGCTGCCATATCGGCTGCCATTTTGAATTTTCGTTACAATTCTTAAATCCGAAATTCAGACACTACTGATAGACCGATTTTGATGAAATTTAGCACATAGATACAATGGATCATTATCTACCTTTTCTTGGAGACCAATTTTCAAATTTCGTATTTTCTTTCGAATTATTTAAATTTCGATTTTTTCAAAATTAGGTCACTTTAACGGGTACGGAAGGTGTGACCCACTTAATCTATGACCTTGAAAATTAGGTCAAATAATATTCAATATATTGTCTACGAGTAGATATTTTTTAATTTGGCTTACTTAAAAAATTCATTGAGATAAGTGTACTTAAATACAGCAAAAATTGATAATTTTCATATTTTCGCCATCATTAACCGTTACGGAAGGTGTGACCTAATTATTTTATGACTTTGAAAACTAGGTCAAATGATATTCAATATATTGTCTAGATGTAGGTAATTGCAAATTTAGCCTACATAATATTTTAAGGCTCTCGAAATACGTTCATAATTGTAAGCAATTCTAGTCTTAGAGTGTTATCATGGCAAATTTTATTTAAGAGCATGGACATGGTGTGACTATGAAAAAGTGCTACTTTGACCTTCTCAGTTGCTTAGTGTCATCTGGTAAAGGATGAACATACATTGCATATAAGTTTCTCACAAAAACTGAGAAAAATGTTCGAAGAGTGGGCTCTTGAAAAAAAGGTCTCAAACAGTGTAAACTTTATCAACAAAAAAATCAGTGAGGAGCCATGAATACAAAGTAGAAAGTTAAAGAAATTGTGCTGAAAGAAGGAACTGTGGTTATTGAACATCTTTGAATAAAAGTCCAGGTTTCTTTAAGGGAAACAGAAGAACATTATTTTGAAGTTTACATAAGGGAAAGTTTAAAGAATTAAATGGCTTCAGGCTCATTCTTTCAACATGCTAATTTTTTGTAAAAAAAAACACGTAGTAAAATTTGTTTTTTATTTTCGCTGAATGCACGTTTAAAATTGTTTGATTTTATGCGTTGATAAATCAACACTTATCCCAGTCATTACTGATCATTGAAAAATTATTCCGACCGTATTTTTGTTTACTCGGCCCTTATATAAACACAGCCTCTTATGCACCATTTCATCTCCAAAACTATTATGTACATATTCAAATTAAATTTGAAAATAAAAAGTAGTTTTTCTGCTTGTTGAATTTTGTAAGAGCTGAAATTTGAATAGGTGTATATAAGTAACATTTTATTAAACATTAATTTCTTAAACATTGCATTACTTTTACTTATCTACTCAAAAAACACTTCAAAAATCTTTAATATTCAGTTGGTGACCTTGTCAGTTTTAAAATTCAAATTGAAAAACACTTGTTCAGTACACTAAAGAGACCATGTTTGTGCAAATGGTAAAAGACTGGTAATTAATATTTATTATGGCAATCGAACTAGAAAAATTTAAAATCTCAATTAGATCTTTAGCTTACCGAAATACAGAACAAAATATTTGGTTATTAATAATAAATACCAAACAAACAATACTAGCTATGTGGAATAATCTTACAGAACAGTTTCACAGTTTCTTGAGTTTTTGTGAGAATTTTCAACGTCTGAATAGGCATACATGTACCTTTTTGACAAAAGTAAACAATGTTTTAAAATCCTTTGGGTTCTTGTGGGAATTTTCAACACCCTCAAACATCTTAACAAGATTTTATTACTTAAGAGGCAAGATGAAAGAACTGTAAAACAATAGTTAAGTAAGAGAAATACCTACTAGATTAGTCAAGAAGATTAAAATAGAAGTAATTAGCCCAGGTGGCTTTCTATTCCCCCAGTTTTCAAGTGTTTTTGTCCGTCTGTCCAAGTATTTGAAGTAGAGTAACCTTGTAATCCTTCCTATCTCACAAAATAGCGGATGAAAATTTTCACAGCACTTGGCAATCTTGTAGCCCTTGTTCTCGGCTTTAATTAGTTCTTGGTGAGCTTTTCAAGAGATTTTCAATGTCAACTTATCAGAGTGAAGCTTCATTAGTGAGTTTTAGTGATCTAGGTGGCCAGTCACTACCTGAAGGCCTGCGACATCGAGAGGCTAATATCGAACTCTTCACTCTCTCATCTATTGTCTTTAAGGAGGTAGACTTCATTATCAAGATGGCCGCCAACTGGAGCTCTTCTACCTAAATGAGAAGTTTTGGTATAGATTGCATAGTAACAGATGATGAAAGGAATCTGGATGAATCAAATTGAATAAGATTCTTAATTGTTCTTTACAGGTTTCCGATACGCGCCGACATATTGACATTTAGGGCCTCATCATCAAGCCATTACATTGTCTAAATTTACAAGTTAAAATAGAAACGGCTTCTATCAAAAGAATTGGAGAGATTTTCCAATCATTCTTGCTTGTGTTAAGAAAAGATTAATTTCGGAGATTGACGTGATCACAAACGATATTAATGGACTCTCTATATTTAAAGTATCATTCATTGGACGTGTCAATGTTTTAAGACTTTAATTCTTTCTCAGAGATTCTCTAAGATATTTGTTCATGTTATTGATATCAATCAAATTTATTTCAACGATGAAATTATTTCCCACATCCATTTTATCTTTTAATACATATTTAGAGAATCTTAAGTTATGTCCAAAATAGACATATATTCTAAATTTTAGTTAAACTTATCAAAGCAAGATAAATTTTTATGTACAGAATTGATATCAGTAAATATTAATCTGTTTCTAATTTTCAACTTAATTTTGGTTCATCATCTACTAGTGAAAAAAACTTTAGATTTTGGGAAGGGCCTGGGATAGAATAAATACTTCATTAAGATAAAGGAATAAGCGGTTCTTTTATTCTAATAAGAAAATTTTAAATCCCATTTAAGTTGATTATTGGTCCCCATAATTAACATTTCCATTAAGTGTTTCAGTAAAAATTTGCCAGTACACTTATTTCAAAATTAAATTTTCAAATTTAAAATTTTCCAAAGTTTGACAAACTTGTACAAGTGGAAATTTTGTAGAGGATAATGAAATAAATTAGAGGAATTAGTCAAGGCTGAGGACATTTTAGAGATTAGTTGAAGAGAAATTCAAAAAGTTTTCAAGATTCTCAAAATAATTCCATTAAAACAAGAGATGTATTGTTCTAGCAATCTGCCTTCTGTTTCGACTTTTGCTTTCTTCGGAAATTATTTTGACAAGAGTTAGTTTAAATTAGTTTAATTCTCGTTAATAAAACGGAGCAGAGTTGAAATGATAATTTGCCTGTGATAAGATTATAATTACTGGTGATGATAAGACCTGGTGCTGTGATCCTTTTCAAACTTGATGGACATATTAGAGGCACTTGAAGACAAATTTGTTTGCGAAATCCAGACTAGTTTGTAAGAAAAGAAAAAAAGAAAGATGCCTTGATGTATTCAAATACAATAACTGGAAAGGTGCGCTGCGGAAAGATAAATGTAGGCCCTCACAGCTGCGAATAATAACACATACCTCCCAGTGAGCCAAACATTGTAGCCTCCTTCAAGTGGTTCAACCTCACAAAAAACTGTCGAACATTTCTCAGGTTTAAAACAAAATAATACAGTATAGAAAAGTAGGAAAAGGAAAAGAAATAAGTGTCGAATGGAGAGAGCTATTGACGGAGGATAAATAAGAGAAAAAAGGGCCATTATGACTAACAGTAGGGGTTAGAGTCTGAATAAAAGGTGACAAGCACACGACAATCTTACACTTGAGATGGTGAATGAAAGACAGAGAACCAAACATCAACGATAAAAAAGTGAAGATCTTAATAATTATTAAAGTGAAATTACCACTGTGAATTGCTTCCAGATATATTTTGCTTGATGTCTGGAACACATGACTAAAAATATCAAATATTTCACAATTTCCTCTCAAGGCTACTAATGCAATGTAAAAAAAAAAACAGAGTTACAGGCCTTTTAGATCTTCCAGGCCCATAGTTAAAACAATTTTCTGAGGTAAAAAAGGTATATTCTGATAAAACATGAAAGGGATACTAATTAGACCAATTCTCAAGAATAAGAAATTATTAGCTGCGAAAATAATGCAGACATCGAAAACTCAGTTTCAGTATGTACCAGAATGCTTCATGTGTCCTTGAACCAGTAAAAGTTATGCTATAATTAGAAAATAACAAAAAGTTTGCAAAAGTTATTTGTTGAATTCCATCTGGGTGCTTGCCTTTAAATTGAAATGAAAAAAGAAAATAGAAGACCAGGTGGGAAGTTAAGGGTTAAGGGTGTATAATTTATTTTGATATTTACACACAACATCTCCCTAGAATCTTCCTCCTTTACCAATTTACTCTGAATATTGGAATTTAAACCCGGAATTTACTCCACTGGTAGCAACATTATTTCCCCTTAGGGATTTTGATTTACGTATTTTCCCAGTGCTCAACATCTTAATTTGGGTATTTTCCAAATGCTCAGGGATCTTGATTTGAGCATTTTCCCTGTGCTCAGGATCTCAATTTGGGTTTTTTCCCAGTGCTCACAGTGCTTACAATCTTGATTTGGATATTTTTCCAGTGCTCAGGATCTTGATGTGGGTATTTTGCCAGTAAATGTTCCAGTATGAATGTTTATGATGAAGAATAAGTTTTTACCACTCACTTGAGTTGCTATTTCTTTTCTTGTAACATCATTGTGTCTTGGCAGTGGTGGGTTTGAATTTCTAACTTGTTTGTTGAAAACCTGGATGTATATGCTGAGAAACAGCAGACAAACTTATTTTCTGGACTAGATGATAGTTCACAGGAATATCTTGCTTATAATATGGACACAAAATAGTGGAAATTATTAAATAAATGAGTCAATATCTATATATGTGTTACATTAAGTATGGTGAAGAATAAACAGAATCAATAACCCTGTTTTATCACCTGGTGTTAAGTCTACAGATAAATCCTGAAATATTACACCATCTTACATTCTTAAACTACCTCAATATCTTGCTTTCAAGTGGCCATTTCCCCCCGTTTACTTGCAACTCATCATGACCACTAGAGGGCAGCTGAGATAACTCTTTCTTCAACCAATCAATGATCATGATATCTATTGAATTCTGGGTAATATAATCGCAAAGTGTGTAGTAAACATGAGCAATGATAAGAAATGTTAATTTTATCTTCTAAATTATTGTTTTCCTTCATTTTGAAAATTATGTTATGATTTGAATTGTTAATGAATATATATGCAGTCAGGACTTGCTTCAGGATTTTGGAAGTCTTTAAATAAGATATATTTGTATATATATATATGTCATCTACTGAATGTATTCCGTCAAGTTTCATTTTCACCAAAATAAAAGATGGTTGTGTGTGTATTGATTAAATTTTCATTCATTTATTCTTTCATTCATCCGTTCATTTGTGTTTGAAAAATGCCATTCTTTGGATGATTGAATTGAAAGAATGTTAAGTGATTTTGAGATGTATATTAAAACTTTTTGAAAACCTCAATTAAATGGTTGGAGTGATACCATAGTCCTAAACTTGTTGATTTTAATCTAGCTGTGATAGCTATTACATCAGTCTAAAACTACCTGACTTTTGCTGGTCTCTTATCTATATTCTTGGACATTGTACACTTGCATAGTATCTAAGAAGTTTCAATACAAATGTGACACTAAGACTATTGAAATATGGGATATGGTATTATATATTAGATTATGATTATCTAGACCAATATTTTCCTGCTCCTTGCTGTCAGACATCAATAATTGTCCAATAGTTTCAGACTAGAGCTATACTGGTATTACATTATTATAAACTAGGCCAAATTTTACTGGCTCTTATTGTCAGACATCTCTAAAAATATAGAGAGTTTCAGACTATATATTAGATATTACATTATGGTAATCTTGGCCAAAGTTTTACTGGCTCTTATTGTCAGACATCTCTCAATATATAGAGAGTTCCAGACTATATATTAGATAATCTTGGCCAAAGTTTTACTGGCTCTTATTGTCAGACATCTCTGAATATATAGAGAGTTTCAGACTATATATTAGATATTACATTATGATAATCTCTGCCAATATTTTACTGGCTCAGACATCTCTCAATATATAGAGAGTTTCAGACTATATATTAGATATAACATTATGATAATCTCTGCCAAAGTTTTACTGGCTCTTATTGTCAGACATCTCTCAATATATAGAGAGTTTCAGACTATATATTAGATAATACATTATGATAATCTTGGCCAAAGTTTTACTGGCTCTTATTGTCAGACATCTCAAAATATAGAAAGTTTCAGACTATATATTAGATATTACATTATGATATTCTGGCCAAAGTTTTACTGGCTCTTATTGTCAGAATCTCTCATATAGAGTTTCAGACTATTAATAACATTATGATAATCTTGGCCAAAGTTTTACTGGCTCTTATTGTCATACATCTCTCAAAATATAGAGAGTTTCAAACTATACATTAGATATCACATTATGATAATCTTGGCCAAAGTTTTACTGGCTCTTATTGTCAGACATCTCTCAATATATAGAGAGTTTCAGACTATATATTAGATATTACATTATGATAATTTGGCCAATATTTTACCGGCTCAGACATCTCTCAATATATAGAGAGTTTCAGACTATATATTAGATATAACATTATGATAATCTTGGCCAAAATTTTACTGGCTCTTATTGTCAGACATCTCTCAATATATAGAGAGTTTCAGACTATATAGTGCAGAAGAGTAGGACGTAAAACTCCATTCATTTCATTTTCATTTCAGACTATATATTAGATATTACATTATGATAATTCGGCCAATATTTTACCGGCTCTTATTGTCAGACATCTCTCAAAATATAGAGAGTTTCAGACTATATATTAGATATTACATTATGATAATCTTGGCCAAAGTTTTACTGGCTCTTATTGTCAGACATCTCTCATAGAGAGTTTCAGACTATATATTAGATATTACATTATGATAATCTTGGCCAAAGTTTTAATGGCTCTCATTGTCAGACATCTCTCAATATATAGAGAGTTTCAGACTATATATTAGATATTACATTATGATAATTCGGCCAATATTTTACTGGCTCAGACATCTCTCAATATATAGAGAGTTTCAGACTGTATCTATATTAGATATTACATTAGGATAATTTAGACCAATATTTAGATTACAGGTTATGGCATCTGTCAATCTCATAAAGTTATCAATGGTCATCCTATCCTCATATACCATGTATTCAGAGTTGGTATTGTGTGGACTGTAAACAAACAACTACCTGCCGTCAACATGATCCTATTTCTTAAGTGGTTTACCTATACACCAGCCTCTAGCTATTACATTTATTATCTACCCTAATAGCTCCCTCTCAAATATTATAAATGTTCGTTAAGCTTTTTAAATTAATTTTTAATTGAGTGTATCAGGTTATAAGAAGATGTCAAGTTACTTGTAACTGTCTTTAAGTAGTTGTTCAAATCATTACCTTACTGCTGACTAATAAAATTTATATAGAAAAACAGTTGTCTAAGTGTCTGCTTTTCCAACTGATAAAAGCTCAATGTCAGCTATTAAGATCACCTTTTCAGCATTAGAACTGTACATTTAGTGTATAGATTAAAAAATGAAACATGGCAGCCTTAAAGGCTTTTGTCTAGTTGAATGATGTTGCCCAGGCATGGAAACCAGGAAGTTCCATGTGAGTTTGGTTGAATCCACGTGATTTAAAAACCCTTCCCATTCATGAAACATTAATAATGCCTACTCAAGTAGGGTATAATTCATTACTACAAACGAAAGGTAGTAATTTTTTTGGAAGAAAAGATGAAAAAGGTTTTTAATTACAGACAGTAATTTTGTGTATACATGATAGAAAACACACATGGTGAATAGTGCTTGAGATAGATTGTCATCCATTTTACCAGAGCTTTTCTATCAAATCAAGACTCTTGTTAGTCCTCAACAAGTTTATGTATTTACACTGGTTGAAAAATTTGTTGTCGTAATTCTGTATGATACTTTTCTAATTATCCGTGCTTGAAAATCCTCGTTAAGCCCCTTCTGGACAGACGGAGAGCTTCTAGAGAAATGAAGACGACAACTTCAAGGTGCTTATGGTAAAATGACAAGAAGTCTGTATCTTGTAGTGTCAGTAGACAATGAACAATGAAAGATTATTATACTGTTAAAATCTGGGAGGTGCGATATGCCATTTTATCCCTATATATGGCTGGGAAAAATTATTTATGTAACCATGAAGTGAATGGATTCTTGATAGTTTAGGATCAACTTCCTTTGTAATACTCTCTGGTATATTTTCTTTCTAGATAGAGTCTTATAAATTTCAAGTATGTGTACCAAATGCGTTAGAGGTCAAGCAGTCATGAAATCATGAACAGGGCCAGTTTACTTGCATCCTCTAATATACTGTGTTAATTTGTCATACATTTCACTTCTCAAGATAAACCAGTTGTGCTTGTGCACGCAATTTTCTTTCTCTTGTGATAAACTTTCCATTAAGGTAAAGTTTTAGTTTGCCAAATCATCTAACTATTGGTTTTGGGGCATTTCACACCACCCAGGGTAAGGTATTATGGACAATTCCAGCTGTAGAGAATCTCAAGCTTGAAGCACATTGGAAAGTGACAAGTTGAAACGTATTAGCTCTTAAAGTTATCAGAGTTAATACCTTCAACAAAACCACGGCTAATTGTCCTGACGAGATCTTCCACGTTCTTACCATCATCTTGAGACAAGGCTGTCAAGGGCAATAACTCACCTGTCATATTTAAACCTCCGACTTAATATCTGATGACAATTATTCTTAACATCATTGTTTATGGTTTTAGTTGATAATTTCTCTTTAATAAAAACTATTGATCAAACCCTATGATGAAATCAAGATCTGATCAAAGTTAATATACAATCATGTTTAAAGCACAAATAGGTGTTTTACAATGATTAGGATTTTATTTCCATTTGCCTGTATCAGCTTCATTTGCATTTTTACATAAATTAAAGGGATAATAGGTCTTAGAATGAACATAAAATTTGAATTTGTCAGTAAGAGCTCTATTCATCAGTAAATATACCTGCTGCCATAAATAATATACAAAAAAATTAATATTCTAAAAACTAAGTCATTATCCTTATCGAAAAAACGCTTAATAAATTGATTAAGAGTTTTTCAAAAATTACTTAATTTTGCGAGGTTTCTAATTTCTGTTACTTTATGATACCAGGTAAGTCACTGATGAATATCTAATCATATTGACCATTCTTGAGAAATACAATTTTATGATCATGCTAAACCTAAAGGTTATCTCATGTCGCATTGATGAACATGTAAAGTGTAAGTGCAAAATTATGATGTTTTTTCCTTTACCTTAGATATATATTTAAAAGAAGAAATTGAAATTAATTTGTATGATGTTAAATTTGACATGATGTTATGTATGCAGTGAAAATTGTCAATTTAATTAAACCATTATGGTTAGAAGATAATTTGATAGCCTTGAACAATGTTGACAGGGTCGTACAAAGGGAGACAATTTGATTGGAGTATAATTTGACAGTCGTAAATGAAAACTAGTTGAATTAGGCAGTGAGTATTTGTCGAGTCAATTGACGTGATATGGTTCGTTGTTGAATGTCAAACTGAAATCTCTGATGATTTGATGAAGTCTCGCACACCAAACACGTACCAATCATCGCCATTCAACAGATTGACAAAATTTATTCCCAATAACAGTAATCAAATTTCTCTCAAGTAGCACAGAGGTGACGACCTAAGCTAACAATTCTTTATAAATTTGGCCCACCCGTCCATTAGACTTGATTGAGTCAGGAGAAAATTATTGGTTCATCTCGCCCAATTAAATTAGCTGTTACAAGAAGCCACTTTCCCAGTCAGTTTTGTTCAATTTCAATCTATATGATTAGTGAATTTTGATAAATTGCTGATTGTCTACGGTGGGTGAATTTTGAACATTTCTAAAAAAAACAATATTTTAATGTAAATTAAAAAGTAACTCCCTTTTAACAGGGCGCTAAAGAGTGTAGGTTAAACTCTCCACATTGATACAGCTCTCCTGGCAAAATTAACCCTCCTATCAGGATCAGTAGAGTATATTCCAAAACTAAGAAATTGCCCTCATTGCACAGTGCATGTCATTGTGTATCATTATTGGCTGAAATAGGCACAGATCAGGATAACCATTCAACAGTAAAGTTCATTTCATTTCATATAGGATGAGATAAAAATGAAGTCAAGTTCATTTCATTTCATATAGGATGAGATAAAAATGAAGTCAAGTTCATTTCATATAGGATCAGATAAAAAGAAGTAAAGTTCATTTCATTTTATATAGGATGAGATAAAAATGAAGTAAAGTTCATTTAATTTTATATAAGGTCAGATAAAAATGAAGTAAAGTTCATTTGATTTTATATAGGATCAGATAAAAATGATGTAAAGTTCATTTAATTTTATATAAGGTCAGATAAAAATGAAGTAAAGTTCATTTGATTTCATATAGGATCAGATAAAAAGGAAGTAAAGTTCATTTCATTTAGGATCAGATGAAAATGAAGTAAAGTTCATTTCATTTTATATAGGATCAGATAAAAATGAAGTAAAGTTCATTTCATTTCATATAGGATCAGATAAAAATGAGGTATATTTTGATTCAAATAGGAGCCGATAAGGACAACAGAAAACTCTTTTTCATTTTATATCAATTCAGATCATATATATTCTGTTTGATATTAAAGAAAGAAAACTGTAAGATATGGTATATATTGATCCTCTAGGATGATATTGTATGTTTTTTATAAAGGAAATATTATGGTTAATATCGGTCTATTAGTGTACGAAGCCGCGAACTCTCGTCCTTAATTTATCTTTACTCTAACACTTTGTGTTTTAATTATCTGGTGGTAAGGAACAACAATGCTCGGTAAACATTCTATATTGCTGTCATTACTGAATATTGACTTTCATATTTTATTCTCAAAACAACTCGCCTTCCTTGTTCTTTAATTTCACTGATTTATTTTCCAAACGAGGAAAAAAAACTTGGTTTTTATAATTGTAATCAATATCCCAGGCTTTTATCGCTTGCTTTCTTTGTTTTTGAAATTCAAACTTACAATCCTTGAAGTTTTAGAAGTAGATAATAACAGACTCTTTGCGTTTCGTTGTACATTTCCGTTTTTCTGCCTTAGACATGTGTGTCTTTCATATTTTATGTTTTTCTTTCTGATGAAGGCAATTTTAAAGCGACACTTATGTGGGAAGCCACAATCTTAATATTGAGTCCAATAAATTCGATAATTTTTAAGAAAAGCAATAATTTTAATTCAAAGATTTGTGCTAATGAAAGAGTAACAATTATTTACATAATCAGTAAAACAGACAAAATAAATATGAAAAAATGATAAACTTGGTGAAAATTACAGTGAATTATAGAGGTAGTTTTACAAGACTGATCTTAAATGTGTATATCGATGGAGATTGCCCTGTGGGGCTTGTTTTTGATTCGTTTTCTTTGTCATTTGAGTTAAACAACAAACTACTCTACTTCATGTCAGGATTCTATTGTTCAGTCTATCAAATTGTATACTTTTAGATTATTATTGTGACGATAGCATTATTAATGTTTTAGCACTGTTTAAGTAGGTTTTCTTAACGAAATTCGATGCAAGGGTATGAATAAGTGCAGGTTTTGATTAACGTGTAAACTATGGTTTTTGTTGAATCAAGGGGCATCGAGACACATCGTAAGAGATCTCGAAGCCTAGTTGAGCATTTTTAATAGGTTTTCAAGATATTTTTCTTCGTTTTATTAGCTTACTTGTGTAAATGATCTCTCAACTCTTACCAAGTGTCTTCTAAGAATGGGATAAAGAGATTCAAAGACTCTTTCTGGTACTTTGGCATTCTTGTAGTAATTCAGGCCGTCTGAAAGTGTGCTAGTGTTTTTATGTTGATACTAGCTAGGGTAAGAGGGCTGTGATGAGATCTGAAGATGTCCTTGATATGATTATCAAGATATCTAGATAGAATTGATGTTGTTTTGATATATATTGTTGTTACAAATAGATTATAGAAATATACTCTTATTAATATGTATTTAACTTTAAAGAAGAATAAATATACTTGATGACATGATAAGCAAGGGCTGAATAGTTGATCAACATAGTTGCAGACTGACATAAAGTGTTTTGAAGCATGAACAACAATTTACAGCTTATTCTAAATAGGCAGACATGAAATTTTTAATATATAAGACTGATGTTTTTATTCCATGATAAATGGTTAGCATTCCAATGACACTTCCAAAATTTTTTTATTAATTGCACTTTATTTGTAATAACTTGTCTTCTAGTTTACACATATGCTGAACAATTGTATTACCGGGTAATTTGGAATCAAATGTAGAAACAAGTGACAAGAAACCTCTCTAGCATTAGATTGTTCTTTCTTCCATTTCATTGCATACATTATTCTGACCCTAAAGATATGGTTTAAAACTGGCATCTCTAAGTTTATTTATTTAGATATTGTTGAAAAGGTGAAAGAAATGGTCTAATTATGTGAATCTGTAAAAGATTGTAAGGTAGAATTGAAAAGAAGATAGCTTGAAGGCATTAATAAATATTTTAGATGTTTTTTGTGTATAAAATATAGAAATGTTTGTATGGTTTGACAAGTAAAGGCTGATGTTCAACACGGTGTTATATTGTGTTTGTGAATGGTGAACACAATACCTATTTTGTACTGAAACTGGGCAGGCTTTTTAACCTTCTTTAACACACCTGTGTTCAAATAAATCACACTTTACTATTATTTAAAGGTACAGACCCCTTTTTGACACCCTTATCCAATATTTCTCTATTAAGACTAAATTAATTTGAATATAGTGAATATTTAGTAATCATTAAGATATATCAATAACTATGATTTTTGATTTTTCAAATTCAGAATTAAATGAAAAATTCATTTTTTATAGGAGAACATCTTAAGTACTTTTAGAGAGAATTTTTATACTTTGTATGTATATCATGGACAATAAAAGCATCAATTTGCACCATTTGATTTTCAGTTTTAAAACTGCATTTCCACTGATAAATCGCTATTGCTAAGGCCCTTAGATAGCATCAAAGTATTAGTAGATTTTCTGCTTGTGTCATTCAGTTAAGAATTTCTATGAGAATAATGCAAAATCTGGGAATACTTTAACTAATTGCTTAATCAGTTACAACGTCTAGAATCAACCTAGGTAGTACCTTCCAGTTCATTTGTAATTCAGTTGGTATATATACCAGTAACAGAACTATCTACTACTGTTTTACCTGCCTCATACAAATATATTATTTGATTTTGTATTGCCCGGAAAAAATGGTATTGTTTGGATAAAATGGTATAGTGTCTTTAATATTAACCAGAATGCTACAAAGACAATTAATGACTGCTAGGTATTGAAAAGTAAAGATTTGCTCCAGGTATTTAGAGAGAATAAATAGCTGGCAAGTGTCCTCAATAGAGTTTTACCTTGTTCTCAAGATTGCAACAATAAGCAGTTGACAAGCTTACAGGCAATCAGAGTTAATTCACAAAATCTCAGTACAACTTTGTCATACATTATGACATGTAAGCTAACAGGCCAATCAGTTGCTCTTAAGTAGTCGTTTTAACTTGTCAAGTATTTTGGCAGTGAAACTGATCTTTGTTAGTGTTATAAACTGATGATTTTATATAAATTGACTTCTCCACCTCCTTAATTGGAGAGCTCATCTCATACTGTCATTAATCCTCATCAGGATAGCCAGTTTTTGAAACTGAAGGAGTATGAGCAATGCTTGCTTCATGAAAAGCAGCAAAATGTTGTCTCATATTGATACTGGTACTATATTCAGCTTATATGAGTGCTCTCTATTTTTGAATGAAAGATTTCAAAAATTGTGGGTGGTTTTAGTATTTTTGACCAATTGAATTATTAAGATTTTGTTAAAGTAAAGAATCCAGTTGTACAATTCATGAAAAGTGAGCTTTATATCTGGCTTTTATCTTAGTTCTGTTTTTAATATTCAAGCCAATGAGAACACTTAAACAGCCAACTATATTTTGATTTTTACTCTTGGTATTTTCAGGTGGATATGGTGGTAGAGATAGTGGGGGATACGGAGGTCGGGATAACAGGGGATATGGTGGAGACTATGGAGGTAGACAGCAGAATTACAGTGCGCAACCTTACAGAAACAACAGTGGAGGAGGTTCAGCATACTCTGCCTACAGGTATGTAGTCAACTATCCATGCATAGAAATATCAATATTGGCTTTATGACTCACAAATAGTAGAGTCAACAAAGTTAGATTCCAAAAAAACAATTATTAACCTTGTGGACTCTTAACTATAAAGAGGATGCTATATAAACATTATTAGTCTTGTAATATCTCTTAAAGATAAATGGAACTCACAAACCCAAATGTGCATTCTGATGTACCCATTAACAATGTCCAGACTAGTTTGTTTCCATCATCTGCTCTTGCCACATCAAGTGAAGAAAGCTGATTTAATAGGGAAATGATGATTAATTGATTGTGAAGACTAATGAGCATTTAAAAGAGTGTTAACCCGTCAATGAACACCCAATCAGAGAAAGCATTATGTCCTCTATGAAGACATTATAACTGAAATGAATTATTCTATTGGTTGTCAATTGGTTTGTGTATGCCAGTACTTGACCTCAGAATGGTCGTAATTGTCAAGTCAAATAGCCAATCTAATTGATCTGATTTGACCAGATTGTTATCAAAATTGTAGTAATTTATTAAGATAAAATTTGCTAGGATAGATATCAATCCTCATTCAAAGTACATAAAAGTAGCGCAAAATTTGTTAGAGAACTATGTGATTTGACCTTAAATTTATTATGCTCTTGAATGATTCCTATCAGGACAAAATTT
Source organism: Nipponacmea schrenckii (assembly GCA_030562195.1). Lineage (NCBI taxonomy): Eukaryota > Metazoa > Mollusca > Gastropoda > Lottiidae > Nipponacmea > Nipponacmea schrenckii. The sequence continues at coordinate 13,979,006 of CM060199.1, read as the reverse complement.
TCAATCACAATTCTTATGATATATACAAAACATTTGGTAGAATTATACATTCTATATAAATTGTTTTGAGAATTTATCTTGGTTATTTGGTATGAATTTTGAGTATTTTACAAACTGAAAATAAGGGAAAATGGACTCTTTCAAAAACAAAAACAAGCTTTTGAATATATCTATATATTCTCATATTCAAACAGTGAATGTTCAATAATAATTTGAGGCTGAATATGGTGTGTAGATATACCATCTGTAAACACAGCCTTTCATTAGAGATACAAATATACCAGTATCAAAACACACCTATTGGATGGAATATTTTGGTAGATTTAGTTAAATAAATGAAAGATATATTTTAAATTGGTAGTAATTGGTGGCCAGGTGTTGGACAGGGTGAGAAAATAAAACAATTCTCTTTCGAGAACATCACCTTCAATTGTTGATGCAAATTATTTTCCTATAATGATAAATTAGGTGACATCTGTGGACACTGGTCAAACTGAGAGCTGTAAAGGGCAGTAGGGGTCATTGTGGCCCCACTGTTATTGGTCAATCAGTGATAGGTCAGCGGTGGGATGCAACAATATTTCTATGAACAGTCCTAGAATTCTACACCATGTCTATTAAAAGTCCAGATTGTTGTGTTAAGAAACAATACCCAGGCTATTTAAGGATAATGTGGGAAGTTAAATAGAAAGAAAGCCTTATTAAATGTATCCCATGGTCTTCGGGGCTAGAGAGGGCATCCTAAGGACGCGACAACACAAAACCAAGCCTCTGGTTTGAAACTAAATGCTATGACAATACCTGAAGTGTGTGTTCTAGTTGTTGAAATGAGGAATCCACAAGAATAGAAACTTGTTCCAATTGGAGTCAGAGTGGGTCCGAGTTGTAAACTAGGCATTGAAGAGACCCTTGAAATCTGTTAAACTATAGTTTAGAGAAGGATTATTAGCTTTCTCATGGCTTAGCCTGACCGAAAACCTCTTGAACAACTGTCTTGGTATCTATTAGCCTAAAGCTGAGTAGGTTTGAACATCTTAGCTATTGTTTAAGGTATGAAAACAACAAAAAGCCTAATTATAACAGATCTAATTAAAGCAGATGAAGATTGTAGTGGATCTTTTTGTCTGTAAATAATGGGAGTTTTACATCCTACTTTTGTTATCTGTAGAAAAGTTTGGTACTTGGATAAAAATACCTTTTTAATTAAACTTAAAGAGATTTGAAGCTGCGAAGGACCATTCGGATAGATTTGGATGGATACCTGACGATTGTAATCACCAAATTAAACTGTTACTATCAGTATCAAATATCATTCCAAATCATGATATAACTATCAAATATTCCAATCATGATGTAATTATCAAATATCTTGCCAAATTATGATATCACTATCAAAAATATCATTCAAAATTATGATGTCACTGTCAAATATCATTCAAAATTATGATGTCACTATCAGATATTGTGCCAAATTATATTGCTCATAAAATATTATGCCAAATTATGTTGCTCTTAAAATATTGTGCCAAATTATGATGTTACTCTCATTCTTAAATTATTTCAAAAAAGCAACTACAGAAGATTTTGATGAAAGAAATGTGATAAAGGAATATTCTAAAATGTCTTATTATATTAACATTGTGAAAATGTAAATATCTTTTGTAGTGTTATATTGTAATGGCTAAATAAATATTTTTTCTATTTTACAGAAATGATTCTTGGAATAGTGGAGGTAGAGGTGCATCATATGGGTTCAACTACAATCAAAACCCAAGTGGAGGTGGGGGTTATAATGATTATAGAGGTGGGGGAGGATATGGTTCCCGGGGTGGTGGAAATAGAGGCAGCTATGGAAGTGGAGGGGTGAGTTTTATTTTTATTAACTTTTTTTTTGTCTGAAACATTTATTGCCAGAACTGACCATTCTGTAGTATTTGTTTATTACAGAACTACACAAACAACAATTTTTTGTCAAATTAGTTCCATTAATGGTCATTTACATTTGCAGAAATTTAAACCTTGGATTTCCAGGCTGAAAGCATCTTTATAGGTTTGGTAAGCAAATATTTAGATGACAACATCTTTGAAATGATTAACCAATAAAATGAAGTTTGGAAAATATGGCTGAATGTGTTTAAGGAGTGGCTAGTTCAGATTGACTGTTGTAATAAACAATAATAGAAATTCCAAGCCAGGTGCCCTGGTCTTTTCTCTTATCAAATATTATATATTGAGATTAATTTGTATGTCTATAAACATTCTTCTGTAGTTTGTCTATTTGTCACCTGATTAAGTATTCAAACCTTTTAGCTGAGATATTTGGACTTCTTGCTTCAAGTAGTTTCTGGTCCTTTATACTAAATAACGCAAATAGTTCAATGTATATTATCATTAGACCAATCAATGACCAGATTCTATGAATTTTTCTTATTCCCTTTTAGCAGTTATTTTTCCTTTATTATTTATGAATATTCATGAATCATATTTGCTAGAAATATAAATCGCAATCAAGTGAAGAGTTCTACTCGAGTCAGTACACATTTTGACTGTCAATATTATCCTTTTTTTTACTTGATATACACCGAACTTATCCTCCAACTAGTTTTCAGTCTAATGATGCGAATTGTCCGATGTTTTTCACACGATTGTACCAAGTCACCCCTATTCTACCTCCTGTATTAAAAAATGAAAGTAGAATTGTTTGCCAGTATTGTTATAGTGTATCGTTAGCTGAAATGACAAAGGAGTATATTTAAAGTTTATCTAGTTTTTGTCAACAATTAGAACCCCGCCCACTCCCACTTGGTGTCAAACAAGATCAGAAAAAGTTGAATCTCAATCGAAATATTTTGCTAAAGGTTTGTTCAGGTGGTTGTGGCTATTTTTGCAATGATTATTGTCATTAAATTACTTGTACATGATATGTGTAGTGTCTTCAAAGATGAGGTTTATCTTAGATTATCTCCCTTTGTAATATATGACCCTGTCATCGGCACACAACGCTATTAAACTCTGGTTACAGTTGTTGTGTTAATCCTGGACTAAAATAATCTTCTCTTGCCAGATTAATTTTTAAACTTAACCAGCCCTGAGGTTAGAATGTAATCTCTGGTTACTTGTTCAACATTCTAATAGCATCTTATTATTATATTGTGTGTGTGTGTACATGTCACATAGTGATATGTGTTTAAAGAGAAAAATATCCAAGATGCATACTTGACTTTAAAGGATAATATAAATAGTTCTTATTGATTATGAAAAAAATTCTGGAGCTTTGATAAAATAGCTGTCTAAATTATAAGATCATGTTGGAAGCTTATTTTAAGCCAGAACATAGTTTTCATACATCATTGCACTCCAAGGTTATCAATTCATCACACCAAATTTCACTTTCGGCAATTTTAATTATGAGTCACAATTCAAATTTGACAGACAATTCATTGAAAAAATATATTATCTGATTTGATTGCAGATCATCACTGTGAATTTAAACTTAGATCCCAAAAGGGGTAATTATGTCTTGCAAACTGCAATGCAATTTTAAACTCTAAGAAATACATTAAAAAAATAAATTTATTATACTTTCAGTATCAAGACAATAGAAGAGGCTACGGTGGAGGTGGAGGCGGAGGAGGAGGAGGGGGTAGAAGATATTAAAACTAATTTACAGAAAAAAATCATGTCTACATCATTATATCATATCCATGTACCATGGTTCTCCATGAGCCCTAAACCCTCACTCAATGTCTTCTGAGGCTAAAACACTATCTACTGCTTGATTTTCTATTATAGTCATCAATACTAGTGCCTGTTGTTAGAGAGATATTAATATTCAAATTAAGACTAAAGAGATCTCTGATTGGCATGGGTTATTCAAATCTATGAAGGAATCAAATAACTTTAAATTAAATGAGATATCTTAACTTCAAAACAATCATGGAAATAGCAACTGGTAGATTATTTGCATTATATCTACCAATTAGTTTTGGTAATATTATTGAATTAGGATCATCTCTAACTACAGGTTCTGTTAATCCTATCCTTTAAAATGTTTGTAAATATGGTATTTTAATATCATTCTGTATTTTAATTTGCATTTCAAAATCTAAACTAAGTCTATATTGAGAATTAAATAAATACCATTAATAATTGAATAATGATATGTTTATTCCTTTTAGGTTAATATCACCAATTGATATATGAACAATGTATTATTTTTACAAATTTTCAGTGTGTATAAAAGAGTAAGACATGTCAGATTCACAAAAAGTAGTAAAAAATAGTAATGTTTTGGGAAACTCAGGATCCTGACCTATCTTAGATAAAAAAAATAGGTATAAAAATAATTTAAAAAAAAATTGATTAAAGCTTAAGTATATTTGTCTATGTTTTATTGAATAAAAACAGAAACTATGTTTTCTTGAATAAAATAAAGGAGAATGCACCCTGAAACAGGAAGATCAAAGCTAATTTTCTATCAAATTCTTGCATTTGAAGAAATTCCTACCGCTCAAAACATCCTTGTAAATAGTAAAGAAATCCACTGTCTTTGTAGGACTTATTAATAAGTGCAAGATTTGTACAACGATAAAAAATTATAATTTGTAGCCCAAGAAATCTGTTCCTATGACGTGATAATATACAGATGGGAGTTTCTCCGATCCATTTTTTGGTCAATCAGTATTGGGAATTTTTACAATGCGGATTTGATGTCCAATTTAACATAATTGATATCTCAATATGTCTGTGAAGAGGTTGCTGGATATTTTACAATGTCCCTTAATTATCGATATCTTCTTCGTCGATGTAACAGGTAGGGTCAGATTTGTCGGGCCAGTATATTTGGTGTATATTATATAAATAAACAATGATTATATAAATCAATTCTGCGATGTGTTCACGTATTAAAGGTCTCGAATCCCTAGTAATAAACCAGGATATAAAGAAACATAACCGAAGAATCGTGAAATCGCCATGAATATCTCGACCTATGATAACTCTAGATCTGTAAATACAATTCAGATAAAATCAACGGTTAGAGTTAACGAAGTGAATTCCATCTCAAACCAAAAGTAATTTTATTTAACTACTATCTTTACACGATTCACCATTTTGACTTTTACTCCTTGATAAATACTCATTTACGCAGGCGGTGCTTGGTCAATACTTTCAAATGATGGAATAAAAGAAAGCGCCGATTTTTAGGAATGAAAGTTGGCACCAAAGACACGACCTTATAGATTAGGAATGGCTCTAATCAGCCTCAAGTGTTTAACTAAGCCAATGTTGGGTGTATCTGACAGAAAACGATTGGATTAGTTCGCTTGACATATGGCGGGTAATTGTCGTCTGTTTCATCAAGCCTCAGTTCTGCTCGCCAGACTTGTTTACCAAAAGTCTCTTGGATTTCATTAGCAAGCAATCTTCAGCTTAGGTTGCCAACAATTTCCTGATTCTATTTGCATATTTCATCGAGAAAGGAATAAAGGCATATCGCCTGTCAAATCTTTTTGAGGCGAATAGAGAACAAGTACACGATCTGTCAAATTGAACTGGTAGTTGATGGCTAAACATTGAACAAAATCTCACTAGATTCAAATATCTTTTTTATTGAAATATTTATTCGGGAAAAAAAAGATTTTGAAAACGTTAATGTTTTATAGATACAACGCTTAAAAAAAGTTTAATTGTAGGGCCTATAAAGAATAAGATTTTTCATATTTTTGGGGAAGAATTTGTCAATGATGTATAATCCTTTGCTAGGAAAATGATCTCTCGAAGGAATAAGCATACCCCGTCTCACTGGAACTGTAAAAAAATATATATATATTTGAACAAACTGTTGAATGAATTATCTTGTTAAATTTTAAGTTCCAAAATATTGCTAAACCAATCTGAACAGTCTGTACCTGTATTGAGATATTGATGCAATCACTAGTCAAATAGGATTGAAATCAAATTTAATTTTAAAAATTTTCTGCGCTTTTTTTTATTTTTATTACTATTCAATTAAATAAATAAATAGGGATTTTAATTTTAGGAAACAGAGAATGCAGATATACGCGATATATATATATCTCAATTCGTTGCGTCGTTCGAGAAGTTTGGCATTTATACCTTTTGGCCCAGGGACAAAATTTGTGTCAAAATCACTAAAACTAAGTCTTAAATAGTTTCTAGGAGCATTTTCCAGGCGAATAAAAGACAATTAGTTGTGGATTGGGTTGAAAATTGGTTAGACGTTACATCTGCTCAACCTCTACAGTAGATTATCGCCCTTTGCTCTAAATCTATTCTTTAAACGCCAACTTATTTCATGTTTTCGCTTACATGATTTTTCAAGATTTCTCGAGATGTTTTTTCATTATTCTTTCTAATGATGATGAAATTCGGTGTCTAGCTTACGGCTGATTTCAGATTTTTTAAACTCGGTAGCCAAGAACAGACCGGAAAATAAAAGCTTATAAACCATTCAATGATTGCGTATTCTCCAAAAAGGATAATTGAAGAAATAGGAATCGTTAGTTTCTTCCATACATTATTTATATGCAATTATGCTCATTATTTTATTACACATTTGTCTATAAATTTACATTTTTTTCTGTTACAAGACGAATCATATTTTTTAGATTAAATTTAGTGCTCTATCAGAAATATTCTTATTTCTTATTTCTGAAAACATTTTTGAGACATAGATGTGGAAAAATCGAAAACCGTACCTTTCCATACATTTGAGTTAAAGAAAATATTTATCAGATTTTTTGGAAAGTTAAATGTCATACAAAACCTGTCAAATATCAAATTTTTGACACACCATAATATGTAAATATCTAGAAAGAAGAGGGAGACATGGTTATAATGGTAATTATCTCCACATACAGAATTTAGTAAAAAATTATACAAAAACAACCACAGTAGGTAAAACCCATGCAAAAACATACACAAAGAGCATTGGATTGTATACAGATATCTACAAGTCTGTACTTCCATTCTTCATAGAACGTTGTTGTAATTAGATGACTGATAATCCCCTTTTTAGTTTTTTTTTCTACCTTATGCACTTTTTTTCTCGGTTAATTTTGGAGGTAATAAATCTAAAGGTTATTGTAGGTCGGGAGATAAAACGATGAATAGCCTACAACTGGCTCTTGTAGCAGCCTCAGCCTCTCGAGGTTAGGGGGGAAATAGGTCAGGCTGAATAATTAGGGGCAAATGAAGGGTTGAAATTTAAATACAGTAATTCTGTGTAGCGTCTAAGAGTGTTCTTTTGTACGAAACTTCTTGCAAATTAGAAATGATGATGCATTCTCTTACATATTTAGAGGAAAATCGTATACATGTAATAACAATATAGTTCAAAATATGTTAGAAATGATATGGGGGTTAAACTTTTTTCTGGTACCTCTACTGGCTCCGCCGCTGCTGTTGAAAAGTTTTGAATAATGTTTCTGCAGATTATCAGTACCCAATCGTTCCTACTCAATGACGTAAAATAAAGAGAATAACTGTGTTTCTCTTTATAGAAGAGATAATAGAAGAATGGTACCACCAACGATTTCATTAAGACCCTAGATCTGAGAGTTTGAGAAAATATTTAGGAAAGAAAAAGATGCTCTATCGAGTTAGAAATTCGTTATTTTCTTAAGAAAACTCAAGACTGATTCAATCCTTATCCAGAATCTCGCCTCACTCTGGGTCAAGTACCTGTATCCATGGAAACTGAAATTTTTGTCAAGATGTATTATTGAAACGAAATTCAGGAAAATGAAATGAAGATTGGATACAAAGACATTAAGACAATGGTGGCGTGAATCACGATCTTCAAGTACCTACTCCAACTTCTTCAAGTACTGAGGGTATTTTTGATATGATATGGCCCCAACGTGATATTCATAGTTTTCCCTCTCCGTCCAAACATCATGTTTTCTTTTCTCCATCGCGTCTGTTTCCAAGAAAAATATTTTACTTTTATCGGCAAGAAATTTCTTTTTAGTGAGAATGTTCAAATTTGTGTTTCTATTGGAGAATAGTGTTCCATTGTCTTCTTATAATTCTGATTAGAAATATGCCATGGTGATTTGTTTTTGAAGTTCTCATCCGCATTGTTTGGAGCCGATGTTTGGTATCTGGAAAGGATCATGGACACAATGGAGAATTTAATAAATAAAAATTATTCTTTCACATTTTGTTGGAATGTATCAAATGTCAGCTGGTTAAAGGCTCCCAGGAGAACTACAAAATTAATTTCTCCATGATATACGATGGTCTGAAAAACGACTTTACTTTCGGTATCCATTGTGTTGGTGACTTTTAAATTTGTATCAGTTTTCCTTATTATTGATGTATTAATATATAATGATAAACAATAAACGGATAGAAAGACTATGGTAGCTGGTAGCCTACAGATTGTTATTCTGTGTAGGATGTTCCATAGCAGATATCAACAACGCATTAGTGTTGTAGGTAATCAACAACGAACTATCTTAAAGACGAGCCAAACAAAACAATTTACCATCTATCAAAAGCCCTGATGCGTTTATTGAATACAAATTTTTCGGGAATATATTTGAATTGCACCCATCTTTTCAGTACAAGAGTTATATAAATGTTCTATGATAAATGTGCCATTATTTTAAAAAAATCCGAAAACAGGACAGAGGTTTCGATTTTTCAAGCAGGTCATCTAATAGAACTACGATTTTGATTAAAACGACGGCTGTAACTTTAAAAGCCTATATTTCCAGGAAATTTACCTGAACTCTAGAAAATTTCAAACGTTTGGAATTCGCTTTTTTTTTATCCATTTTCGAGGAACGATTTAAAATTTGCTCTGAAATTTACACTTAGATAAAAACTATTCTTCATTAAAAAGTACATACAGGAAAAATTATAGTAGAAAATTTTTCTCTAAGGACGCCAATACCACCGAAGATTTGTATATAGACAGGTTTCAAACCCCCTGGAACAATTGTGTTTTGTAAATTTATTGTTTTATGCCGTCACAAGTAAGAAGATGGTAGTTTCCAATTAAACAGATATATACCTACAATAAAACTATAGATATATTTTTTTACATATACTAATGTTGGTTCAATATTGACTCATTCTTAACGTTCAAGCTCACCTGTAGCCAGTCCATTCATAATCGCCACCTTTATTGTTTATTTACTGAATTTTATTCATTTCACTCGACATTCTTTCTATTCATAATAAATTGTCCACCTTTTATACTGATTAGAATGTTTGGTTGGCTCAACTCCTAGACAAATACCAGTTTGATTTTATAGAAAATATTGATATAAGAATATTATATTATATGGCACTCGTGTTCAGGTATCTGTTTATATTTTAATAAGCAACGAAGGCATTGGACAGAAAAGGTTAATGTGCGGTCCCCCCCCCCCAAAATATCAAATAATAAATCCCGAGGAAAATATTGATAAATCGCTTTAAATAATGTCTGACAGAAATTATGAGCGTTTACTTTAAATATTCTGGAATGAATAAATTTGGAAATTTTACGTCATATTTCTGTTTGGACATATTTTTCAGGAAATAAATTGAAACAAAAATACAATTTATAAGATAAAATATGAATAATTATTTAATATTAAATCATTTTAATCCGACATATAAAGTCGATAAATACGATTAAAAATCAGTAACTTGAAAGGTTAATTCCCAGACTAGAGCATAAAAGTAAAACATTGAAATTCCGTCTTTTGTAATAAAGAAGAACTGAAGGTTCCGTCGCCTCTGTTCTAATAAAATCATCTACACAATACAATATCACATGCAAAATGTTTGGATAAAATTTCTAATTTCCACCGATATCTTTGGTCAGTCACTTAAACGAAAACCACTGCACGTGAAACGAAGCTTTTGTACGCAGCCAGAAAAGACAAGCCGTCGTTCTCAATCCTCGGGGCTCATTTCAAAAACCTTTGAAAAATATTTTGACAACGGGGTCGTTTTCTCCGTGTTTATCATTAGAGGAAACGGAACGATACACACACTGTAATTTTCCTCGACCCCCTCGTGTGTATTAAATATTTAACGCCGGTTAGAAATATCTCCAGAAAATGTGCAGCGAAGTTTTATTTACAGTTTTATTTAAGCTAAGACGCAAATTTCCTTTTTTATTTTTTTTTACCATGTGTGAAAAATATTCATAAAAACGATATAATTGAAGTGTTTGATTTTCCTTTATTATTTTCCTTTTCTCACTTTACAGAAGCAAATTGTGTCATGTCATTGTCAGAGGATAGGCCGACTGACATTTTTTTACATCTCGCAGACGTTCTAAAGTTATAAGATCAGAAGAGTAGGACGTAAAACTCCATTCATTTCATTCTATTTAAAGTTATGACCGGGACTCATTTACAATTTTTAATGCTGAAATGAAATTGTTTTGAAATTTTACTACGTTTATTTTTGTTGGAGGAAAAGTCCGGATTTGACAGATTATAAAACTATTTTATGAAGGAGTTTGAACATCGTAAAAGTCTTAACAATAAAAAAAACAAAATTTAATTTCTTTGTTGTTATTTTCATGTAGGTTCCCCTTTGACGTAAGCTTATTCGTAAAATTCTACCAAATCCATGTATCTTAGAAAATTTGTTGCCGTTTCGCAGTTAATAAGTTGACCATCATAGTTTACTATAGTTGTATTCATGCTGTAATAATTATAACAAAGTTTGTTATAGGAAGTAATGATGTCATTTCCTGAGGCATTGGAATTGTAGGCACCTTTTCTGGGGAGCAAGTTTTACAAACTTTTGAAGATCAGAGCGTAAGTCTTCTTTTTCTATGAAAGATCTAAATGTGACATTTCTGTTAATTCGCCTAAAAGTGACTTAAAACTTTTAATTACTCTTAACACGTATATAGTTTAAAAAGTATCCACTTCTATCAACTATCGTCCTGTGAGGTGTTCATCTAACACCCTCTCTTTCCTTTATAACAGACTGAAAAAAGTTTTCATCCTCGACATCAAAGCGATCAGATTTCAACTGGGAGATGTTGCTACTGTATTTTAAAATTGTTTGTCACCAGCCTGGTAGGATGTCGTTATAATTATTAGATAGCTAGAATGTAACAGTCAACTATAGAATCACGGTATAAAACATCACCCAGAGCTGAACCGGCAATATTTACGGCTGCATGAATTCCTCCCTTCCAGCTACCCTCCTATTTTCTATTCATTTTGTCACGCCTACTGCTTCATCAACTCGTAATTGGCAATGACAGAACACCTTCGGAGGGACGCAGAATCGTGTTTAATTACTATATCTGTGAATATGATGAGCAAGCCAGGCGTAAATTGGTGAGTTTATAACATGTGCCTGGATTTTATCCACGACGAGGGTTAGCAACCTTGCTCCAGTTCCTTACGGCAATTTAACATCGTTCGTCTTCGTTTTACGATTGAGTTGCTTCCCGTGAAAGGTTTTCAAATCGGAGGTAACTTCAGCACGAGTAAAATGCCCCAGTTGCCTGAAGCATTTTTCCCGCGCTCAATAATTAAGCCAATTCCGTTTTAAGAACATATTTCAGTTCCTCTCTTTATAAGCTTGATGATGGCCTGGTCGTGGAGTGCGCAGCTGTTTTTTACAAGAGAAAACAGTTAAAAACAGAGAATTGTAAGCGATTGTTTTAGTTGAGGCGTAACTTCTCACTTCCAGTCTTCAGAATGAGGTCTTTTATAACAGATTCTTGTTTTAATCATCAGGAAATGACACAATTTAAAAAACTAACCGTTTCTTTTTCCGTCATTTCCGAACGGGTGGGTATTAGTTAAACGTTACTGGTGCTTCTTCTGGATTGTGACAGTGGTTCCTTTTCCCAAGGGAATACAACAAAAAATACAATTCCTCTTTTGTTTGATAAAATGTAACGATTGATAACACCAAACTAATCTGTTTTTGTAAAGTTACTTAAAAGTCTAGTAGATATTTTTTGGAGGTTTGAACTGAAAAGTATGGTATCCCTTTACCTGTATATCAATAATGTCTTATTTAAACATATTGACACAGAAAATATTGGCGTAAATCAACTTTAAATTAACTTTTGTCTGTAGCCCATAAGTAGCTTTTACAAAATTTACTGACACCATTGGATTGGTATATCAATTTACAGCTTTACGGTGAGCAGCTGATAGGATATCTTGTATCCTAAGGCTGATGCCTTTCAAAATTTAGTTAAATGATTCACACCTTGCCCAACGCATATTAAAATTCATAATGTTTTCTTGTGGTATTTGATACAGTCTTTCGGTTAGACTAGGGATTTCTTATTCCATCTGGAGCATGTCGAGCTGCCGTTTACTTAATTAAGAGTTTTATTTAAGAGGTCAAGTCGTCGGGCTGTTTTATAAAGGTATACCATTGCAGCCACGCTTGAAATTGGTCGATAAGTTATTGAAATGATGATATAAGAGAACCCAAGTGAATGTTGAAGACTCCTTAAGAGAGTGGCGGTTCGAGTGAAGGTGTATCATTAAAGCCACTTTTCAGATTGTTGTTTTATAATGAACAAATGATACACAGACAGGACAAAGCAAGATCTATATTCTACCAGATTCTAACTGTCATCACGCGCAGATTAGAATATTGATCACGTGAATTATGATGATGTATTATCTCCTCCTGATTCTCTACTACACATATGTTGATGTAATTGGAGACGGTAAAAAATCCTTAAGTAATAAACTGACAGATTTGGGTGCTTTAACTTAACAGGGGTACAATAATTTGAATTCAGGTAACACAGCTGACAGGTCGCTGATATTTAAACACCAATCCCACTATCACTGCAAGACCATAGATCATGATACATTTATCGAAGACCATTCTGATTTGTTTTTGCCTCATTCCAACAAAAATGTTAAAGATAAAATTATCAAATATTTTTAAAAAACTTAACGAAATTATCATAAATAATATACATGTAGAACGAGACTTACAGATATATGTTAATAATTAATTGTTCAATATAGCATTATAAAATTTATTTCTATAATGATTATTGTATCTAATTTACTTCTCACCAAACCTACCTAATTCTTATTGTTCGGACATTTCAATAAAATTTCTTGAACCATCAATTTATCAATTATTATTTCTCTTCCAACCAGTTGGTCAGCTGTTAGAAACTCATCACTTCTTTATTAATAAAAGTGGCTCAATAATAATCATATATTTTACTGTATCCAGTTCCCGTCGGTAGGAAGGGTGACTGTTGTGTTGTGATGCGAGAATAGAAAGAATTGTGAATCAGTGATTATTAAAGCCTTATTGTAAAGATCAAATCGGACAAAGTTTGTAAATTGAAACTGGGAATTAGTCCCGCCTACCCAATTACCCGACGACAAAACTAAGGCTGCGGGGCAGTAATAATGAAAGGCTCGCACCGAATAATGGCGGTGTGTGAACGTAATATAATTTTGGGTGTTTTCTATCAGTCGTTCGTTTTACTAGTGATGTAATTTGAAAGTGTTACAATTAAATGATCTTTGAAAGCTGGATTAACATGACAATTTTCACACCTTATAATCAGAAATACTAACAGTCATTGTAGTAGGTCTTTACCAGTCTGTTTTAATACATCACGATACCATACGATTAAGAAAACTATTTTCATCCGAACTACTTAAGATATCTTTCGTTTTCTATATTTTATTATGGTTTAAAATTATGGTTTGAAATTTTAACAATTTTTTAAACGGTCAAGAATCAAAATATACACGACAGTCGTCGAATCAACACTTGAATTTTTTATTAGGGTATAATTCCCCTTTTGTTTATCTGTCTACATACACGCACATACAGCCTTTTATAATTCAATGTTTTTAAAATTTTAATGGCAGTCGAAAAAAAAGTTAGGAATGTATCCAAATACTTGTCTTTCAAGTATCGTCTTATACTTAGTTTTGACACTTTAGATATAGATGTACCTACATGTTTATTTTTCTTGTGAAAAAGTCAACAAAACAAAGAATTTCAACGCCATATTGTGATATGTCAGTTAGACAAACAGAAAGACGATCAGCTCTTATATGTCCGTTAAATATGCCTCATTAGTCGTAGCTTAGATAATGGGCGACGCTCGTGGTGCTTTGTTTGCTGTTTGCACCGTTCATCTAGTTACAAGGAAGACGGTTAAGGTGTGATTTGTTGTCCCAGTCGCCAGGAGAAAGGAAACACGAGCTACTGACACAGTACTGCTGGTTGGACGTGATATTTGGCTTTTATCATACAATATTGTGTTGAAAGGCATTAAATTCACTGGTTTAAATGTTACAAAGTGTCAGAATAAAGTGATAAAATTTACATTTTACAAGTAAATATATAAGGCAGATTTCTTTTCATTATAGAAATAAAAACACTGAAATGTAAAGGAGATCCTGCTCCGTCAGCTTCAAAATTGTTGATTGGGATTGGCCACAAACAAAACTAATTCGAATCCATTTTAGTGGCGGGAAATCTCCCATCCCCCATTTCATTTGTAGCTCGCACTACTGCAGTTCCCTTGTCGCAACCACCATCGTATCATTCACCAATACTCTATACAAATACTATAATATTCTTTCAATGAACCGACAATTATTTAGAAATGACATTTTGATAAAGGTCTATATTTCTGCCAAGTGTTCATATTGTAGTTTGTCCAGGTCATATTTCACCTGATACACGTAAACCTGTCGATATTTGGCGGTGAAATTTATAGCCTACACTTCAATATTTTTACAGCTTACAGATAGCAGATTATATTCATTATACTTTTAATATCTCGCATTTACTGTACCTGAATCACGGACAGTAGTTGTTGTGTATTTATTAAATTTGTATCCAGTGGTGCTACAGGTTTACTGAAATTAACTTAATTAACTGGAAATTTTTGACCAAATGTTAAAAGTTACACAGATATATTTATAGCTAATACAAGCAAACATTTACTTCAAAAGTATGCCATGACATACTGACATAATATGCCTGTATAATATATCTATTATTAGTATGGCGTAAATTGGTAAATTCAAAAGTAATGCGTGTTTATGGAAAGTGTTAATTCTGAAAGCATTTTGATGTTTTTTAGCCCTCTTTTCTATATAAATACACACTTAATAATGTTTTAAACATAAAACATTTTTATGTATCTTACAAAAGAGTCAAAAGTCGTTTTTTCTGTCACCTGGGCACGCTCCACGCTACCGTTTATCAAAGAGGTTGTTAATGGAATCACTCAGATAGAAAACTCTTGATGATGTAGACAAATAGTACATTTCCTCTCTAGCATGGCTGGCGATATTTCATTGTCTTCTCGAGTTAAAAAAAACTGTCCAAAACACTTTACATGTAGAATGGGTATTTAAAAACGTACAAGATGTAAAGTCAACGAGGTTTTTAGAAACTAAAGAAAAACACTTTATGTTGACGAGAATAAAAAAATGTTAGCTTTTAAAAAAAAAATACTCGGCCATTGTTCGGCAACTTGAGATTAAGAGGTTCCAAGATTCTTTACATAGAATTAGAAGGACACTCTGTCGCATGTCGAGAAAATTATAAGTTTATGTTCTGAAGACTTGAGAACCCTTGTCCTAATGTTCACTATTATTTATATTTTAATAAACGAAATTGGGCCTCGGGGGGTCCGGCGATTCTGAATACACTAGTCAGGACGGGAGAGGGTTGTTAGGTTGAAGTGGAATCGTTAAGACAATGAAGCCAACGACAGGAATCACGGTCACTAATTACTATAACTTGTTCAAAATCAAAAATAATTACCACATTTTCTTTTTTAAGAATTTAAAGTTAATTTCAACAAGGTTCTTCAAAAATCATCTTGGAGTAAAATCGACGTTGCTTATCTTCTTGTGATTTATTATGTTCTTACAGTATCGATTCCTTATTCAAACCCTAAACTTCAGATTTTTGAATTGCTGTCTGAAGCCTACTTGGTTAAGATAATATGAAAATAAACACAGAAAATCTATTTATTATAACTTATTTGGGCTGTAATTAATGTTTTACAGAATTCTGAAATATTGTTTGATAACTGATAACTCGTTAAGAATTTTTTTGATACAAAAATAAGAATTATGATTGAAATAAGCAATAAAGTAATGCAGTAAAAATACATTTGGCCATGTTAACTAGAGTTCTTGGTGATTTGATGGCTTTTGGGGTGAAGCAAAATATTTTAATAAAATATAAATTTGTTTTAATAGAAAACTTCTTTTCATTTTTGTACAATTCAAGGCGAACCGATTAAAATTTTACGAATATTTCAATTTTTAAATTTATCCAACGCAGTTGTCCCAGTTCTAACGTTTTAATTTATTCTATGACAAACTTCACAAATTTTTGATGAGATATTAAGAATTGTTTAAATATGGGATTAAATTTTCAATCTATAACATATCGTATAGAATCTTATATTTAAATGATGGTGTGATATTTTTAGTAAGTTATTACAAGGTCCTGGCTTCTTGTTCTGGTCACGTTCTATTTTGATGGGGAAAGTGGACGGTTTCACCCCTTTTGATCTGAGTAAACTATAGATACAATACACTGTTGACTTCTCAAGCCTGGTGGGAGTGGAGTGAGGACAGGTGTGATGTGTATTTGTTGGATTTGTCATAATAATAACGTTTCCATTGAATATATGGTTTTTCAGATCCGATTTTCATATTGAAATATAAAGTATAATGATTGAAATTCAGCATTAAAATTTCCACAAACAATCACCGTGAAATTCTGGCTAGCACTCTGCAACACCAGCCTTATTGACACTGTCCAGAGTTGTCAAATGCATAGGTCAAATATGCCTTTTACGTTTTTATCTGTTTCACTCATTCTGGATCATAAGCAGCTTTATCTGTTTATTTTTCGACTGTTTTCGATATTGTTGTACTTGAGTAATGTTTACAACACTTACTTTATATAACTACAGTATAACTATATGACTATAAAGTTACATTATTCTAGTTTCACCAACGTATTCTGATATCAACGTCGTACTACTGTGACCAAACGGATCCATTATAACCAATCTTTGGAGATGATATTGAACGGACAAGAAGTTTAATATTACAAATCTGTAGAAAACCTTCTGTCCTAAACAAACACCCCGACTGTTATCCGATTGATCCCACCAGAATCCTTTTACCTGAACAATTAAAATACCTGTCTATCATCACAGGTGTTTATACATCAAAAGATACCGAAATCAGGTAAAGAAATGCCCAACCATTGGTGCCATCGATTGCCACTTAAAGGCACGGTATGCCACAAGGTAGTGGACGGGACAACAATATTATTCATGTAATGAATAACGGTTCATAACGGTACCAAAACTTAAATACAAAATCTGACAGGATCATTCGAGTATGGCACTACCAAAACTAAAGAAACGGAAATTATGTAATATTTAAAAGCTTGAGTTTGATGGATAGAAAACATGAGATTTAGAGAGTTTAAGTGAGATATTTAGACAGGCAATTTGGCTACTGTTTTATTGGAAGTACAATGAAATGATTTATTATTTGTAGTCGGTCAATGGTTTATATTATCCTAATTCTAGTTCAATAAATATATCAGAAACATCATAAGCTACATAGATTATGTAGATTCTCCCCGAACAAATTCGCAGTGTTCAAATTAAAGAGATAATAGGTCTTAGAAGGAACATAAAATTTAACAATTTTAAATTTGGCCATTAAAGACTCTACTCAACAGTAAATATACCTGCTGCCTAAATAACATGAATGAATAAATAAATATCCAAAAAACATTTCAAGATTTTAAGAGATTCTGTTACAAATTGACACAAAGTAAGTTCACTGATGAATATAATATTGCCCATTCTGGAGAAGAACACTTTTATGTTCATGCTAAGACCTATTATCCCTTTAAGATAAAAGAAGTGTGGAATCAAAGCTTTGTCCCCTTCATCTGTAGGTGACTGTTTTCAAGATAAGCAAGATGATGATGATGGTGATGGTGATGGTGATGAGGATGAAAATTAAATTTTAGTAATGTGACTACGCACGCTCGGCTCACGACATTAAGTTAAGCAACTTCCGGTTTGCAGTCAATCAAATTCTGTCGTCTGTAACGGATGTAAAATGAAAGTGGCAATGATGAAACTTATTTGAAGATAGTTTTGTGTTAGCTATAAGCTAATTTCTATGATTGTGTATAATAAAGAAACACAGAGCAAGGGTAAACATTGAAGAGCGAGAAATATTGGCATGGTGATGAATTATTTCAGTCTGAATGATTCTTATTAACAATTAAGTTTTATCTGTTTGTAGATGGTGTTTTATTAATATTCATATTTCTAGAATTGAATTGGTTTCTAGGTTTTCTGGCTCCAATTATATTATGACAATATCTATCATCTGTCTCTCCAGTTGTCAACTAAATGACCATGTTTCTGTTTGAGCTACTCTATTCAAAGCATCTTGATATGGGTTTTGTGGTTTACGTTTTGTTTTGGCTCTCAACTGGTAAGCGCAGAGGTATTTCCCTTTGTCCGATAAGGAAACACAAATTTTAAAGTGGTGAATGGGTTTCAGGGCATCCATATTCACATCCAGAAATATCGATGGCAAAGATTGTAAGGATCGCTATTTTGTTCTGTCATGGGAGGTACCATAATTTGTTTGTCGTTCCCATGAATAAACATCAAGATCCACCAACTGTATATTTATTCATCTTATCTTTGTGCCTATCACCTGTATTTAACGAGTATTTAGGGAAGGTCAAGCTTGATTTGATCGTTGTTTAATAGTGTTTCTATCTTAATAACCCATATCTTATTATAACCCATTATCTTAGTTTATCTTGAGGTGATATTTCAAATTTAGTAGATTTCTATCTATAATCAACAATTCATTCCAAATTTTTAATAACCAAAGTAAATCAGTCGAAATGTTTCTGGGAGCAATTGGTCAAGGGTGAATCTGGTCTATGTAGGGTGGTTATGGCATTCATTATGGGTAAAATTCACAAGTAGGCTAATGGTCTAAGAGGAAAACAGCTTTTGAAAGTGTAGTCCACACCGTGTTTTGTTTTGTTTTGTTTTGTTATATTTTGTTATTTTTATATTTGTAAATATTATTTACATTACGCTAAGAAAGTAGATATTATTTATGTTTTTTTTATGCCAAATATATTTAACCGTTTATCTTGGCCAACAAACCACTTCGAGTGATTTTGACAATTTTAATAACTCTTAACGTCAAATTATGGCAAATATATTCCTAATACTTCAAACTGTCAACTTTCTTTTACAATCTATCAATATCTGATATTTATTATTATTATTATTGTTTACTGCTTCATTCTGATCAATATTTTATTGTTGTTTATTTATAATGATGTTTCACCATGCGATCTATGCGATTGTTGACCTGAAATATGTATTGGAAGTTGACCTCCACGTGTGAAATCAGCCCCCCTGATGATAAGCGTGTATCTTAAATACTGTTTGCCAGCATGAGACACGCCCCTATCAATTTAAGAACCTAATCAAATATCGTTTTGAGACGATTTGCAAAAGCACTCACATGAGCACATTTCCAACCACTAAAGGCAAGACGTGAAAATCGGATCAACTTTCTCCTGTACAAGATGCATTTCCTTCTCTCGAAGTACCGCATACCTCAGAAAGCATCTGAAATACAGAAATTGAAGAACCATTCGAGTATAACCGATCGTAAATTTCCTTGAATATCAAGATGACTTGTATAACAACATTTTTATTCTTATGATGACCAAAACGAAAATTTTATGAAAAATTACAAAAGAATGCAAAATGAAATATTCAAAACCAACGTTTCTACCCTGGTTAGTAAGAAGAGACTGGCGATACTGACTTAAGATATAATTGTGGTGATAATCTGGTTGCTGAACAAACATCACTGATTAGATTTTTAGGCTCACACACGACCTCAACCTGCACGTCCATATGTCAGCTTTAAATTCTTAATTTGCTCAAATACATTACTTTTCAGGGTCTTTTTAAAGACTAATCTTAATTTGGGCCAAATGAATTTCATAGAACACGACATAGGCATAACCTTTACACGCGTCTTGACATAACATAACTGAAATGCACGTGCGTGGTGTCGAAGTTTATCTGTTGGCGATCACAGATTAGGTAAATTACCAGAGCAGTACACGTGTCAGCTTATCAGTTAATTTTTGACCGAAATAATAATGAGATTTTGAAGGACTTTGTCAATATTGTTAAAATTACGTGTCCTGTAAGTTTCAAAGACTATAATTCTTTCAACTTTTTCACCTAAACTGGTTCCAACACATTTTCTTTTTAAAAACATCACTTCTTCTTTGACTTGTAACAATCAACAATATTGATCTTGCTGAATCAAAAGCACAGCACCAGTCAATTTAATTCTGTCACAATTTATAAATTAATTTGTAATATTTTGTTTTTTAATGAAATTTGAAAGTTAACAAAGAATTCTTATATGTGTACATGTGTCATTCAATGGGGCTAAAAAGGCGAATCGGGATTAATAGAAATTACAATTTCCAAATATTAAATTATGAATCAAAATTGATTTTGACATGTTCCTTTGTAGCTGATGAATATTTGGAAATAAAGACAGATAATCCTCAGATGTTTTCCACACTCTGCTATATGTCAAGCATTTTAGTATCCACTTTGCAAATTTTTATTGTAGCATCCTTAACGAATATCTGCAATATTTGGACAATATACTTTATTTCTATCAGATCTAGATTATTTGATCGAATTTGGAAGTAATATAATTCTATCTAGGAACGTACGTATGGCATATAACACATTAGAGTCCGAACAACTAAATTTTCACTTAGAAGATGAAACAAAATATTCGCCTTAAAGTGTTTGAGTTTCTCCGCAAAAATCATTGTGAATGAACGAGGACCTGATAAGACGGAAGTGAATATCGATGAAGTTATGAAGGAAATGGTTGTAAGAATAAAGGAAGTAGTTGTATTAAATGTTACCAGGTAATTATTGGAAGTTGAAGTGATGTTATTCTACAGAACTCTACCAAATTATCTCAGTTTGAACAATAATCATACACTGTAGCTCTATACAGATAACAATTCTATATTGTATTGATATCTTCCAGCACAATATTTCTAATATTCACTCCTACAGTTAGTCTCATTTATCACACCTGATTAAGGCCTACGAAGACGGGATGGAAAGCAACTTTGGTCAAATTAGCCATGTTTACACATCTACAACACCTTTTGCCCGAAACAATGATAGATCTTTCGACGGATTGTCGTAGATCTATTTACAGCGCACATTCATCGTCTGTGCGTGAACGATGTCGCTGATGTTGTTTTCGCCCCTCTCGGAGCTACTCTAATAAGTACGTGCGAGATACGTACACTAATTCTATTGGGTTGCCTGGCTAGACCACGACAAATGACCAGGATCACCCACATTCACGCTCCAGCTATCCAGAGCTCCTCATTCAATTATGATCTTGTCGTAGGGCTATAATGGACCAACACACTCGGCGGAAATACTATCGACGGGGATAAATCACTTACTGGAATTTCCCCAAATGCTTATTAAGATCCGATCGAAACTGTTTTAATTCTGATGAAACAGACTAACACTTCCAGAGATTCCATCTACTTCAAAAACGGCATTTTACATTTTATATTGTTTGGTAAACATCCGATAACTTCAGATGCCAGTCTTTCAATCGGAACTTATTTAGCGGTTTCTGAACACAGTTATCCTAGGTAACGAAGCTTTTGTTATCGTCAGAATCCAAGAGGTTAATTTCCGCCATCTTCAGACTCATTTCGTCGACTTTTAAGAATTGACCTCAAATTCCGCCATGGCTGTGAAGCATTACGATTGGCCACTCCTGCTACTTTTTTTAAATATAAAACTGAAGAGCTTTTTTACTGGGAAATCACAATTACTTAATTATATTGAATCAATTTTTACATTTCGTGAATTTAAGATTTTTTTTTGAATTTTCAGAATTTTACTTTTGTTAGTAATTTGGACCATTTGTTGTCGGTTGTTGTGAACAGAAAGATAACAACAGATTTGCCCGTCTTGGAGAAAATTAATGGCGCCACTTACATTGAATCTGGAAAGTAAAGTCGATTCATTACGTTGTCTAGGAGTTGAAAAAAATAACAAGTTGAAAAGTATCAGTGATTGAACGACCTGTTCAAATCTCTTTCCTCTGTTTACAAATCACTTGGAGAAAATTTAGTGAGTCTAACGAGGCCAATTGCCACCTCTTGTCCACCATCTTAAAACATAAGCAAGTACCATAGTTAAAATAGTCAGTAGTAGTTCCACCATGTCTATCGGCAAAATAATAGAGTGTATTTTTCGTTTCAAGGAATCTACTAGAAATGCTGTAAGTATGAAAGAAGTTTGTTTGGTTTATTTAAAAACAATTAATATATTATGTAGAGTTCTCTAACAACTCTTGAAATACATTTACAAATAATTATCAATGAATAAAATACATGTCTGAAACCGAGAGTAATATTGTAACAGAATAATAGAGTTGAAATAAATGGTCAGAGTTATCGTTCGTGATTGTTTGAGAACAAATTCATTTTCAAACCTGAAATTACAGTTCTCGATTCCTATCATTACTACTGGAAAATAAATAAATGATTTTAATAAATAATAAAAATAAATTTATTTTTTTAAAAATATTTTTACAATTTTTAATATTTTTTGATATATTTTGATAGTTTAAAATATTTGTTTCATTTGTTAGAACTTATACTGATTAGCTGCTTGAGATGTTATTAATTTCATGTTATCGACTGATGCAAGTTTCAGGAATAATTACATTCTAAAATCTTCAGAACCGAAGTACAAAAGTTTCAAAATCCGCGATAGGTGATCTGTGTTCTGCTTGTTTTAAAATTTTAATCATTTTAAAATAACTATGACAATCTTAAACGGTCAATATTTTACCGTGCTGCCGTTTGGAAAGTTTAGGAATTATGACAAAGCTATGAGTGACCAATATGAATAGGTTGGACCTGAATATCGTTTTTTTTCTTCCATTGATCAGACATCGATTGACTTTCTTAGATTATGTAATTTTGCCAAAGGATATTTGAGAAGAATTTTGAAAGAGACGAGAAAACGATTTCTGCTCTCTTGTAATTTTGAATCTGCGAGTCTTGGGGGGTTTGGACATTAAAATTTTTGTAGCTCTTATTGATAGAGGCAGAAAACTAAATGAAATGTAATGAAATATCTAGAACAATCAGTGAAAGGGTATGAATAGTTTGACTGCAGGGCTCAATGATTAAAATGCAATTCAACCTTCTAATAAGCCGTTTAAAATCTTCTGTTGTATTTCATTCTGTTTGCAAACAGTTAAGATGTTCAATAGGCCATAGGCTGTGTTAATATTACAGTGATTTCGGAAACAGAAAACGAAACAATAGTAGAATGTGTAAAATAGTTCAACTGTAGCCAGCTGTTGTTTACTAGCGTTTTATTCTAGAAATATCAATTATAAATCATACCATTAATTGCACCTTAATATTGTCATAGTTTCTTAGTTTAGCCTTTGAATCGTATGAAAATCAAAAATGGTAATCAATATTGGCCATTCCGGATATTTATATTTTTGGAAAGTTAAAAAATTAGCGTAGCCTATATTTCTTTTCCTTACCCTTATTGTTTGACAGGAATGTACGATGGCGGGTAGACCTATCAGGGTTATTTAGCAATTTAATAGTTGCCAATCACAGTCGTCCGGAAAGAAAATTAAAACCGATAAACGGATTAAAGGGTTTTTTTTTTTTTTTTTTTTGAATAACAAATATTTCGCTTGAGTAAAAAGTGTACAAAATATCGCTGTGAATGTTGCCAGGGGACCGTTTTAATGAGGCCAAGTGTAAGGACAGATCAGAGATGGAAAAATATATAGGATGCCGATTTCATTAACAAAATTGAAAAAAATAATTGTTAATATACTGTCCCTTACATTTGTACTCCTTTGCGAATATGTTATAAAATAATATTATGTACTAAACACAATCAGATGCATGTATCCTTTAAATCTGAACACATAAAAGTTTATTGTAAGTTTCAGCAAGCATCAAACTTGTGTAATATCACTTCGTAAATGGACCATTATTATTATTATCTTAATTACAAAAGAGCATTTAATACTTGGAAAGGAGTTGTCGCTCTTTATTAATAATACCATGATATTTCTGAAAAGAGATGGAACTCGATTAACAGCTCTCAACTCCTATCATTTTGTCGTATTTAACAATATAAACCTCTAGCTGAGCGATTTAAGTAAATAAAATGAAGTGTAATAGAAGTGCTTTGTTCTTGAAATATTGAAGAGAAAAGCAATCAGTCAATCGCCGTATTTTTAACTCCGTGTGAACAATTAAAATATTAGTCCGAAACACTGAATCTCCTCAGCCGTCGATTTCTTGTGATAAATAAATTATCAAATGAATAAAATGAATGATTGAGAGATTTAGTTCTTTATGACCTTCCCCCGGTTCTATGAATGGTGTTTATGGAACATAGATATCAATAGAATAAATCTTGTTCTTCTTTAACCGGATTGACTGATGTCCTATTCCTTCCATGAACAAGAGAGTGAACTTCTCCTTTAGTGTGGTTTAGAATTATATTTCTATTGGTACCAATTGATCCTTGCAAGACGACGCCGCGGGATCCGGTGTGGATTAATATCGAAAATTCGTTTTTCTGCTTTGACACTGGACAGAGTCTCGGACCAATACCACTATACACCTGTATAGTAGAATAATATGGCTAAAATCGATATTTAGTTATGTTTTATTACAATGTAGTTCTATCAATCTAACCACGGGATGCCTAATTATGCCATTCTTTACCTGATGGTCTCACCAGTTCTCTGTGGTTTCTGCGGTTCAAAGTAACAGGAAATTGTGTCGATCTGCTGAAGAAAAAGAATAGATGTCTTGGAATGGTCTTTAGATAGTAATTAGTACTTTTATTGATATATTGAACAATGCTTTATTTCTCACACTCAGAAATATGTTGAAGCGATATCGTCGTAGTCTTCTTGCTTTGAAAGGACCTTTTTTTATTATTTCGCCAAAATTATTTTGATCATATTAATACGTCATATCAAAGTTTATCAAAATATTAGGCAACTTATCTAAAATAACAAAAAAAATAAAAAAAAAAAAAAAAAAAACCCAAAAAAAACACCCCCCCCCCACAAAACACCCCCAAAATAGATATTTTATTTCAACTTTTTTGCGACCAATTATTTCGCAAATGGTCATTTAATACTTTATCTAAAAAATTAGGCAACCTTATTATTTACAATAACACAAAAATTTTCAAAAATTTAAGAATCATTATTATTATATCATTATTAAAATATAATTGTATTCATTTTTTAGATCAATCTGGAGTCGAAACAGTTTGAATTGCTTTCATCAATCAAGATTAGCGGATTTAAATTCAAAAAGTAACGTTATGTATACGTTTTTGCTCCAAGGGAAGGAATTTTTGTGTGACCACTGAGGATACTTACGATTTTTTTTTTAAAAAAAAGGTAAAGACGGTAGCTGGCATCTATCCATGATAAGACTTCGAAGCACTGTAATTCGAAGCATAGCACGGAGGCACTACAAGTGCCTCTCAATAAAAGAGAACGTCTAATGACCTACATAAAGCGTCTCCTCCTCCTATTTGAATTCGATGCCTCTAAATTCTTACTACTTTCTTCCTCTCTAATTCACCCTGAATCTTCTGTCGCTCTACTACAACTGCATCCATCCTTGTTATTTCACTTTGATTTATCTGTGTTTTCTCCACTTCCATTGTCGCTTCTTCTAACCTCTCTACCTTCCTCTTTTTCAGCATATTCCATCTTTAAAATTAATTTCTCCCTACAACCTCTAATAATTTCGTGTCTCTGTCTTACACTAATTTCTCTCAGTTTCCAATAATTCATACGAAAAATCAAAACTCTAATACAGCAAACTCAAACTAAATTGTATATTTTTACACGAGTATTAGAATAGAAATCAGTGGCAGGATCTAGCGGACATTATTGAATTATTTCCGAATTTTTATGAAATGCCAAACAAATTGAAATTGATAAGCCAATATTGAAAATTTGCTGAACAGAATTTCCTTTCAAAAAGTGAGAGATAAAATTTGTTAATACACTGTATCATGTTTTGCTTTTATCTTTTGTAAAAATTTAAAAAAATAACTTCATCGTATGTTTTAAAGTTAGTGAGTGGGAGTGTAGCAAGGTTGATGTAGCTATACGATATGGATTTATGTTATTCAGTATGGTTTTCCTGCAACAATTTATTACCAAAATCACCATTCATTATTCGTTAGTATTTCAAACAATTTACTTATTGGGTTAAAACTATTTATTTCAATGGCCTTTTATCAACAATATAAGTAGAGAAATTTATATTTTTTCATCGCCATTTATTTATGAATAGAATACAAAAGAACCAAATATATTTGTAGTAATAACAGAGAAAATAAAAAAATATAAATGGCCATCGTAAGATCACAAATTAAAGTGCCCTAGAAGAGTCTGTATGAGCCTACTTATTCAAGTATACAAAATACTGAAGATTTCTTATTAGGTGCGTAACGATAAGTCTTAATATGTCCTCTTTAGCAGTTCGCCGAGAACCCTGGATTGTCCTTATACTTCTCAATCTCTATTGTAAAAATATGAGCGGCACTTAGAACCCACTCTACCTCGACCTGAAGTTATCTTCTAACTCAGTCAAGAGAACGGGGAAGGAGAGAAACGACGATAAACGAGAACCTCGTTCTCTTAATTGGCTGTCTAGTCTCAAATATCTCACAAAAAATCTATTCGCCATTTACATGAGAGTAAATAAAGGTAAAAAGAAAAGGAAATATCTCTCTCCTTGAGCTCTGTTAGCTTACTGTTATATAAGTTTCTGTCGACGATTTTAATTTGATGATACTTTGAATTAAACAGATGACCCACAACTATTCTTATAGAGGTCTAGCTACATTCAAATACTGAAACACGTGTTTCATTTTAGTTTTCAGCTTTAGATCTACACTTGTTTCGTGAATAAATTTAAATATTTTGAAAACACCTTTTAACTCTTTGTCATTCGGGTAGTAGGCTAATGTCCGTTCACCGAAGTAATTTTAACTGTGTTCTCATTGACAGTAGAAGCCACACTCTGGCTGCATGGTTTTGACTCTAGACAGAGGACTTTTATAGAAGTGACGATATTCGAAGTTCATTACCTTCCTAAAACAATTGCGCTTTCTGCACATCGTCTGCCTATTACTGACGATGATAAAATTATTCTTGTTGTTTCCTGAAATGAAGGATTAACCACATCTAACAACTTTCCAGAACCTTTTAAACAAATTAATTCCGGTTATCTGCCCATTGCAATTGAAAGTACGGACTAGTAAAACATTTTATCCTAATGATTGTATACGAATTTGGTCAATTATTCTAACTTTAGAAATCCTCTTTCTCCCTTCCTTTGGGTGTTTTGCATGACTATTTATGACTAATTTTTGGTCTAAATTTGAAGTTGGATGTCTGAATTTGCATTTCCTTCAGAATTTCTGAAAATTTAATTGGGAAAGGTTATTTCTAAAAATAGTGACAGTCAAGCGGATGTTGACTAGTTTAAAATTTTCATGGTCATGCTATATTAAATTTTTGTACAGAAACCAAGTATAGTCCAGGCTTTCATGTGACATACGGGAAGTTTTTGATCCAGATTTCTGGAAAAAGGTTATACTTACCGTTATAAATTCAACACTCAATCTTGATTACTTCCCCTTGTCTTTAGTGAAATTGACCTATATCATAGTCAGGAATATAAATAAGAATCATCTGCCCCTTTTTAAGCGCGGAACATATTCTATGTTTTACAAAACGATAGGTACCTGTCCGTTCTGTAATTCCTTCTTACGAAATGGAGGAAGATACACGGTGTATTATGAAGGTTGACTTGTAGAGTTGCTGGAGTTTAAGAGAAGTGTCAGTAAGGTAATTGAGTAATACTAGTTGACGGTTAGACAGTAATAGGAAGAAAATAGTAATAATTATCTATATGACAGGACTAGTAACCTCAATAACAACATTGGTTTTGGACTATATACCTTGTCATTGATACTGTATACCTATCTCTCACCTGCAACTCATACTCTCTACTATTTATTTTACCTTTCAAGTAGATTTTACTCTGTAACTTGTCCGGATCATCAAGTACATAAGTCTTGGTCCCTGGAGCACAGGCATATTTTGTTTAAATTAGGGCTGTTGGTGAGTGGGTAAAGTCTACATACAACTCATAAGCATTAGCATAAGCCTCTTCGACAACAATAAACTGGGCAAAAATATTGCAAGATCTGCCATGATCCATAGATATATAAAGCCATGTTTCAACCCTCGTATTTGATAGTGGAGCTGTTATTCTGGTACGAGTTAGGGTCATGATGATGTCACATTGCTCACATGCACGGGAATTCTGGGTCATTTAGGGATCTCCTGGCCTTTGAAGTCGTTACAAAACAACATATTTGCCACGTGTGATAGCAAGAATTTAAATCAAATTCAACAACAAAAGTAAAATAATGAAGAAAACGCACTGAAATGGCCTCAACAAAAGACAATATTGGACAGAGTTCTCGCACCTAGTCACCGAAATAAGTAAATAATAATTCGATCTTAGTAGATAAATGGGACAGTCGCCTTCGCCCTGACACTGAGTTGAAACAAGTTGTCAAACTAAGCCCCTTCATTCAATCAGGCAATTTTTCAATAAAAAATTCAGAACTCTAAATGAAAACAAAAATACAGAATTTGAATGTTGCAATATTTTTGTACATTTAATTGTAAACATCCTTCTGCTGTTAAAAAAACAAAATGGTCTTGTGAAATGTAATAAAGTGGTTGGTTTTTACTTACATACTTTTTATAGTTTCGACGGTCATATAACCGACGTTAAATATTGTTCTGTTATGTGAGAGATAACGGAAACGCTGCTATTGGTTTATATCGCAAATTTCTGAACGTCGTTACTTAATTTTGGAGAGTGTTTAAGTCAAGGTTCGTTACGCTGAGAAGCAGATGTAACTATTTATGAGCATCCTCTGACTATATAGTAGCTATTTTATTTATCGCATACGAACTAAATTTCATTTTGCAAAATGATACGTGTAAGTGGACATAATTGAGTCTCTTTACTAAAGACACATATCACTTTAAGAAACAGGTTAAAACATGTTAATGTCTTCCGTTCCAAGTACCAACAAGAACACAATAAAATAACCAATATTTGTCACCTAGAGTTCTCCTGTAATAAAGATAAAATTAATATCTTCAAGACAGATTTTATTGGTTTCTGTCTTATCATTTCTGTTTTATATCCTCTTTCATACACATAAAATTTTCGTCAGATTACCCAAAGTTTTAATTCAAAATCATTTGACCTAGATTGACAGAGAAACCCTATATACGAATCACAAATTCGGCTTATAAACATATGCATACAGCATTGTTTCCAGAAATTTAACGTGTTTTGCATCACACAACCTTCCTTGATTAAATAAAGATAAAATTATTCTATTAAATACCCATTTACTAATTTTCTTGAATTACGTCCCTTCATTCATATGATTCTTTAATTTACTGTTCTTGCTTTCTTCTTATCATTATTTACTAGCGTTATTTCTGTCACTTCTGAAATCCCGGTGTTCTGTCTTCTTAATGCCGTGGCCCTTGAGTGTTTGCGTTTCAGAAAAAAGTGTCTTGAATTTTGAGTTATTTCCCTTGAGAAATGGACAATGAGATTTTCCTTTTTTCAAATTTGGCATCATCCTAATAATAATATTGATAGGAATGGAAATCAATCAGACTAAATTAAGACTGGATCAGTTCTGAGTTGATTTCCTGAACCAAACAGTTCTACGGTAATTACTTATATAAACTCTGTAAATATTAAAACATAGACCCGAACAACTTGCTAAATACTTGAGTAAGTTTTATCAAAATAGAATCATATCATATTGGCACAACCGATTGTATAGGGAACCAGAAAAACAAATATCACTGTTTGCTTTCATTCAGAATATATATATCTTGCTACTGATGTTAAACACTGCAAGATATATCTGTGAATAAAACGTCTGTTAAAATTGTTTTGTAAAATTTAATATTTGGCGGTTACAGCAAATTGTACGTTGTATTATGGAATCAACTATTAACAAATACACGTCTTTGTGTTTTACCCTACCCACAACACTGGGATATCTATCTATCATTGGCTCAATCAGGTACACAGATATAAGAAGTAAAAATACAGTTTTTTCTTCTTTTTACGCTGTTTAGAATTGATCTTATTATATTTGACAGTTGTGTTCTATTTTCACATTGTCGATGTCATTAATACTTTACAGATAATTTTTACAGTGTATGCTGCTTATACGGGTGTTGATGGAACCATCTTGTTAGTGCCAGGAATCGATAGAATAATATAGAATAGTAAGACAATATTATTGACAGTGTCAACAAACAACACGCCTCATCTGCCAACTATCTATTGATATATATTGATAGGATTTTGACAAGAAAATTAAAATACGATATTTTTCTATTCAATCAATTATAACTTTATTACTATTCATCCAAACCTCTCATAACTACCAGGGTTATAATGAGAAGGTCCCGATGTGTCTAAAGAGGGAAAGGATATAATATCATAAAAGGTTCATATTTCAGTAGAATAATTGTTATGTATGATTATTATGTTGCGGGTGGTTGAAACAATAAAAAAATTCTAACATCAAAACAGTATATAAGGACAATTTGAAGTATGTATATCTGGGACAATTTGCTTGATTTGCGACAGTAAAGTAATGTCGTATCTTGAATACAAGTTTTGACACTTCATCTAGACAGCATACCGATTGGTGTGTGGTTGGAACACGATGCATCAATGTCTTCAATTTAGGTGTAACGGTAAAACAGAAATCCGAAAGGTGCAAATAGAAGTTATTAGTGACTCTGGTGCACATTTTAGAATCAAGTCTAGAATACCTCTTTATAATATTGATTAAGTGTCAATGATACGTTCGATAATTGTATCTTGGCATCTATTTTAACAGGGCGAAAAAATGCATGTAGTCAGTTGAAACATTGATCCAATTTTTATTTCATATTCTAAGACGTTCAACCAAACCATAATATCAGATACATCAAGAACAACAATAAGCAACAGAACGATAAAACAGTGTCGAATACTTCAAAATGATTGTGTAATTATTTCTATATATTCTTAGTGCATTAATTAATCAGATTACAATAAACTAACTATCTTAAAATTTTGTTAGTTTCTTATGAAACATGCTAAAGAATGTGAGAAACACTCAGCACGAATTTGATATTTAAAAAAAGGCTCAAAGTAGCAACAATATTAGTCTGCAAATAATGAAGATAAAAAAACAGAAGACAAATTCTATTCAATCCTAGCAAACACAATACAAAAATATCAGAATATTGGAAACAACGCATGGCTAGAGAGAGGAACCAGCAGAATATATTCAGTGTCAATTTCAATAAAACTGAGAAATTCAATCAGACCTTTAAAGACATGAATGCAAGCGATGTCTTCTATTCTGGTGATAAGTTGACAGTCTTCCTTCTAAAACAATAGGCTATTGAATCAGGGTCCACCTGCACACAGCGGGATCTCATCAAGATTGTAATATCTGTCTTTCTAATTGGCTGGGGACTTGGTTACTTTTCCTTCATTTTCCCTCAAATCTGTTGAAGGAGGTGTGAAGTGGGCAACTAGTTAATACTGCTATCAATGTCTTCAAGCCATGAATAGAGTTCAACAGAATTTACTCATTGGTTCGATATTCTCGCCCCGGGGCCTTGCGACCAGCTTCTATCAATTCTTTAAAGCCTAATTGAGGTGTGAGGATTGTTGTCTTTCTGTTTATCAGAGTGATTATATTTTACACTTGGTTTGTTAGTTTCTATAGTTTTTGTTTTAGCTCAGTTGATTAGAAACAATTAGCTGGAAATTTCCCTGAGAAAAAACTCCCCTGTTTACAGTTAATTTCTATCACCTGATACTATAGGGTTAACGAACCATGTAACATGGGAATATTACATGTTAGATAATTAACCCATGAGCAGCCCTGACTTGCTTTAAACCCTCCAAAACTGTAGGCCTATATGATGAACTCGTGTTTCACGTAAATAAACAAATCGACCCACAAAAATCTTATTTAATTGCATAGTCATGGAATATAATCCGTTTTCTTTAAGATACATACAATATCTTGGGTAAAAGTGGACTTCCAAAAGTTATAAAACCTCTACAAATTATCATCTGCTACAGATAGGTTTCTGAGGAATGAAATGAACTACCTTCCACCTGCTCCAATAAATGAAATTTCATTATCAGGTTCTCTGAACCTTAAAGAAATCTAACTTCACTTCAAACCTACTGAATTGAATATTAAAAATATGATTCGAAAGTAAAATGAAAAAGAACCCAGAAAAATAAGCTATGACAGAGATATCTGGGAACAAACAATTTCAATACTCATTTAACAAGTTATCTCATTATGTTTATTGTATCATTGATTATACGACAAACGGTTCATTGGTAACATTGTATATATTTACACTGCCATAGTGCTGGTAATTCAACCAGCATGGAATTTCTTTGGTGGTAATCGGACCGCCCATCAATAAGGTAAACATAGGAGGGGACGTTTCTTGATTAGAAAATACGAGTTCCAATAAAATCGATGTTGGTCTATATAGACGGTATTTTCTCATACCATTTTTCTCTCGGTGGTATCAAACTACAGTCAATAAACAGTTTCTACAGTTTTCACTAGAATTATACTCGATTTTACAGGAGTCACAGCGCAAACCTCATTTCATTTCCCAGCATGCATTATTAAATACCTTTCTTAAACTTCACCAAAAAAGAGTTTGTCATTATGGCCGATTAGAGTTTTAAATTTCCGCGACGGAAGAAGAAATAAATGTATTGTATTGTGGAGGTAATTTGAGGAATAAACATTTTAGAAATGGGATTTGATTTTTGAATTAAAATTCAGTCCATATCTTCCTTCACTGATGAAGAGTCTCTGACGTCAGAAGGTGATGAGATTTTTGAAGGAGGTGGTTGAAGTGGAAGCGGAAGAGAAGGATATTATCAACATCAGTCCAGATTTCATTAGGCAAGGAAAATATTCTCCTGGCCAAAAGTGTGATTGGAATTGAGAATTTCTATCGACTGGTTAATACAATCAAGAGTTGTTGTCGCTTTCAAGTACCTCAAACTATTTTAAGCTGAAATTTGGTTGATATGAAAAATGCGATCGCAGTATTTCATATCCGCTGGGCCGAAATGAGTCAATAAACGTATGAAGAAACATCAAATTCCTTCTACACGTCGCTTTAGGAGACTAATAGTGTTGGAACATAAGAATGATGAGACAATCTAGCCCACAGGACATGAAGAACGGCGCTTCCATCGTTCGAGTGCCTGCAGGAAATTTACTGTGTGTTTAGTTATAAACATCAATGTAAGAGTCAGTAATAGGCTTGGAGAACCTTCAAACACTCGTTTGTCCATAGCTACATTAATTTTAAGAGTTCTAAGACTTTTGTCCAAGAGTCTCCGATGGCCATTGTTCCACTTTTAACAATATAATATGATAGAGATTTGAAATAAATACCTAAACCAAGTGAAAGATACTTCTAGCTGCTTCTAGCCGGCGAGAAAACTGGTTCAACAGAACAAGAATATCGTACTTTACTCATACTTGAACATATTCTTGACTATCATTTGAAGGATTCTTCAGAATTCCTCACCCGGCTTGTTACAGAATATCTTCTAGAATGTGCCAAACAGAATTAAACGAAAGTAACTATACATTAAGAATAAGATGGTTGTATTCTAAAAACATAATACAAAAGTTTCTGCTAATAAGTACACATTTTTATTGAAAATTGAAAACAATAAATGAAATAAAAAGTAGAAAATCAACAAAAACAAACAAAGGAAATCGATGAAAGATTATTTTTTTTTAATCTGAAAAAAACCTCTGCAAGTAAGAATGTGCCTTAAATATAAAAGCCTTTTTTAAACGCTTAAAGAATTACAATAATTATAATAATAATAATAATATATTTTTTATAGTTTACATTTTTCACAGACAATCAAAAATATCAGTAAAATCAGGAAGACTGATGAAATTTGATTCTTCCAAGTAATAATTGATACAATTTATACAACTTTTTAAAGCTACACATTGATCTCTGTAGAATCTCGGAATACTGAAATATTGATAAAATACACAAAATATATATTTATAACATTAGGATGGTAAGATAAACTACTTTAAGAATTTATTTGACGTATCAAATAATAATACATTACCACAGAATGTTATTCAACGTTTGTACAATTTACATTTATCTTCATCCAAAAGGCATTATACTATCGGTTCTAAAATAAAGTATTAAGACGAAATATAAAGAAAATTTAGTTATTTTATATACAATAATTTAGGATTTGTCTTTTTGTTTTAAATTAGTAAATTCTGAATATCTTTATAATTCATAATGCATTCGATATCAAATGTTAATTTTCATGTGTCCGGAAAATCTGGATTTTTTTTCCTTATGTTTTATTAGATATATAATGGGTTTTCTAGGGTTAATATTGAAAATAGATTGTAGGATGGAATAGTAAATATCACATTGATTTAAGTGCTAGGACATGATATAATTTATTAGAAATATACTTTGTCAGTTGTTTAATATTTCTAGATATCAAGATTTTTCAAACTAATTGTTTTGTTAATTTTATTTTTATGAATCTAAATTTTATTTAAAATGAAATTAAATTATAGCGCAATATTTTGATTTTTCAAAAAAAGAAAACTATATCTACTTATTTTTGTGGTGAGGCAGTTGAAATCAAAGAACTTATATTCCAAATAAGTGTTGGAAAGGGATGCATTGCGAAATCTATACGATCTTTGAACATCAATGATTTCTAAAAAATAATGCGAACTGATCTGTTAATGCGGTGGAATAAAAAATAATTATGATACAGCAAAAGCAGTATTAAAATTAAAACAAAGTAGAAACAACAAAATTTTTAGATACGAATGAATAATAGAAGATTTTGTATTAGTTGAAAAAAAAGATATAAATGTAACTATTTTGCATTACATTTTTCCTTTAAAAGAAACTTGTGGTTTAGTTTGTAATAATTCATATTTACGTGAAAAATTGAAAGTTCTACAATGGAAATAAATTTTTTATTTAATTGCCCTATGTTTTAATTCAGTTTAGAAAATTTTCATTCTGGTGTTAGATTGTACTTTGTGAACGTAAAATATTTTACGTAGCCTAATTTCATCGGATTTCTAGAATTTTTCTTTGCATATTTGTTGTATTTGTAAACTGTAAACATCAAAACATAACGAAACACATGAATTATACTGCGTAAATTAAATGAAACAAAACTATGTAGTCTGCACGTGACTGGTCTTTTAGAAGGTTTGCATAAAATGGTTTTCTAACTTTTATTCGATAATACCTTTGAGATATCTGCGCAATAACACGCTTATTTCTAGTTAGGGTGGTATAAGAGATCCTAAAGAAGCACTGGCGGAAGATGTAGAGCTTGTCAACTCTTATGTATTGTTTATAAGAAACAAACGTACTTTCGTATGCAACGTAGTATCACATTTTGATTAAAAGCAATGGAAGTAAGAATATGAAATCACTACCATTTAAAAGGGCATAATACAGCATTACCCTAAAATAAGAATCACATAAAGTATCACCCTAAAAATAAATAAAAAACACCTTGTTAATAATTATAAATTTCTGAAGCATATAAACACCATGGACCTACCTTTCAATTAGTGTCAATGAATCATTTTATTGTATAATCCATAATATAACCTAGACGAGATCGATCTGTGCCGTGCGTGTGTGGTTTCAGGTGTAAATTGAAAAGTGAAAACACAGGTAGATTATATTTTATATCCGTGTCTAATCACTCTTCACCTGTACAACTCTATTCAGCCATAACCAGTCTGTAAATATCAGGTCAATGGTGGAAGTACTCGATGGTCGGAAACAATTCAAACCTGTCTTGATGGGAACAAATTATTTATTGACAGTGATGCTGAGTTGGAAACATACTCGATGCACATACATGCATGATATTTAATTATTTATTGCATATCGGTGTCAGAATTACACGTCGTGAAATTGAGCTAATATATAACATAAAATTTCGTCGTGTGGGGTCATTTATTAATATTTATTCTGTATTCAATGTGTGAAATAAACTGGCAGGGTTTATAGTATAATTCGAAATCAATGCTCTGTCTTTATAGTGTTTTCTAGACTATTGATAACCGTATGAAGACCTGACATGTTCATATTCTTCCAGTATATTTTCTTTCTAAATACCAGGCTTTATCTGGACCTTGCCTGTCATATATTCTTTACACTCAAGTTTTACCTGGTAGAGGTTGTCTAGATGCTAGGTAAATGATTTCTCAATGTCTGAAGTATTGATATTTTCAATATTGAACTATAAATGATGTGAGGTACAAACTAAATACTGGAGAATAAATTGATACATCGACCTATCACCTCTCATCTCAATCGACTGAACTTGTACAATCAGAGGAGAAATGTGAACTCCCGGAAAGGGTTTTGTGCATGCAGAGTGGCACCAGGTATCACAGAATGGTTTCTATAGCTGATATCTGTGGGCTTGGTATTATTTTCAATATTTGCGTTTTGTGTAACTTTGTTGAATCAGCAACCTAGTCCCTAGCACCAACTGTTTTGTTATGTACAATTATTTTGTTTAAGTCAAAGAATATTCTAGAACTAGCCCACGCGGATTATTGTACGTGATTCATTCATACGGATTGAACTGAAAAACATCGCAACCAAAAATAGTGATAGAGCGAGCTCCAGGCGTTGAAAATTGCCTTTGTCGAACTCGGAGTAAAATTCCGATCGGTCATTGAACCTTCTTCATTCAGTTGAATCCCCGTAACTAACTTAATGCTTCCTCATGTCGTACTACATGTACATATATCTATTTTATTGTAAATAACGTTTCTGCAATATATATATAATCTCCTTAATTTGTGTACTCTGACTAATCCAACATAACATGCATCGTGTACACAAAATTATGGCGAATTAGTATTACATTAGAAAAAATTGATGCCACATCAATATACGGATAGATACACAAAATATGACCACCTTTGATCTGTTCGTTGGATAGTCCAGTCTAAGATAAATAGCCATTATATATATCTTAGAATGTTATATACTGTTTTCTGTTTTGAAACGCCACGACATAGGAAGTTTGTCAAATTAAATCTACCCAAAAAAATTAAAATACTAACGGCTTATTGGTTACTAATAAAATACTCGACACTTTTATGCTTTGCGCCATCCACAAAAAATAAAAAATAAAAAAAAAATAAAAAAATTAAACGGCAAACTCTGGTATGCGTTGTTATTTAAGAAGCATACAAAAAAAATCACATTTCAATAAAAGCCGTCTATACAATGCTAATAAGGAGAATTTTTCTCGATACAAGTCAATAACTAGAAGTACTATCTACTATTAATATAAGAAGGTCAACGAGAGAGAAAAATTGCCTCTTGTAAAAATTCTTTCTTGCCATTTAGCCTAGGGTGCTTCTTCTATAAGTTACAGTGATACACCAGTAGTTTACAGTGTTTAGTAGTTTTGCAAATATTTTGGTCATTCAGAAATCAGACCAGTGCTGATTGTACATTATGTTTTCATAATGGCAGAGCTGACAAGTTCACACATGTAAAAGTATACGTAAAAAGATGTTTTGCCAAAGCATTTCTTCGAGCATCGCCTGCCAGCATCCTTCCAAGGATTGTAAAGAAGTTTTCTAAATATTTGATATCTATCTGAGACACTTATAGCAGCGATTTGCACCAGTCCAAACGGCTGTGGATTCTGCACTAATTGCAAAATATTGCTGCTAGCACATAAGGCCTAATTTTTACTGCAATGGGAGGAACCACAGTGATTGGAAAATTGGAATAGTATGAAGTGATGTTATTAGTATCACCAATACACAGAAGGAATTTAGAATGCCAGGAAACAATAGTCTGACTATAATCATTATTACAGGGTTAAATCTTCATTCTTCGGGTCAATGTGCTACCCTTCTCGAAACCTTCAGAAACATGAATTCAAAAGCCAGAAGACCTCTAAACTTGAACACCATTAGACTAAATGTGGGTGTTCACAGCGACTTGAAATTTCTTAAAGAGTTTAAAGTATTTACCTTGGTAATTAGGACTTGACAAAAGGCGAAAGATTCGCCCCATCAATTTAAATAATATTTAAAATGAAAGAGTCTATTTATTTTATTGGGAGCTGCTAGTAGTATTTACTTGATACATATGTAAGAACCACTCTGATTCTTTATTTCTTATATGAAACATTGTGCAATGGCTAATAATGTGT
This sequence comes from Nipponacmea schrenckii, assembly GCA_030562195.1. Classification (NCBI taxonomy): domain Eukaryota; kingdom Metazoa; phylum Mollusca; class Gastropoda; family Lottiidae; genus Nipponacmea; species Nipponacmea schrenckii. Next base: position 13,940,375 of record CM060199.1, on the reverse strand, counting down.
TTACAGCATATCATTATCATAAGACAAGTATTCCTTACAGTGGCAAAAAAACCTTTTCACCACACTTCATAATAATATATCCCTACTTGATCTAAATTATAAAATGTGCAGTGCTTTTTGACAAAATGATACTTAAAACGCTAACAACTTTATTTCAATAGACTTTCGGCCTATTTCATTGACACATCTTCCTTCGTGTACATAGTAATTTCTTATATAAAATTTCTATCCTCAATGAATCTTATTTTAATTTTGTTCGTTTTATGTGGATTTTCGTCAAAAGTGGCAAAACCCCTAATATAAACAAGATAGAAGAAAGTGCTTGTGTATTCTACTATGTAAGATATAGAGGTCTATTTGAGTATATGTGTAAACATTGTCCATTTTGTATTCTTGACATCCTTTCTATTGTAACACTGTTTAATATTTGAATAAAATTAAAAATAGGCACCTAATTAGCTACAATCCAATGAACATCATGGTTTTCAACAAAAAAACACCTTTCGTGAAGAAAAGTGTGAAAAGAGCCCCGGGAACAAGTTTGGTAGGTTGCTCAAACAATTCAGTGACAAGCCGATTGCGATACTCAAAAACCTCAACATTTTTACTCAAATAAAAAGATGAATGAGATTTTTTCTTTGCTTTTTATTATGAATATACTATACAGGTGTCCAATTTATTGCACATATGTTTCAAACATACCCCCAATCTATTACACGTAAACCTGGAATAGAATGAATCAAAGTTGGTTACAGTAAACCACAGTTAAGTATATAGGATAGAGGGAAAGGGATATTCGGATCTGAAGAGCGAGTTCATGTTGTTAACCAATAGTCCAGATAGAAGGAAATGTTATTAGAATCAGGAGAGTGATTCCATGTTAGGTTAAAGATTTTAACATAGGAGATGCTATTTGAATAATTTGAGTCCCTGTTAGTTCACCAATATTTTAAGACACTCCTATATAAGAAGCTTCTATTTGAATCCGTAGAGTCCATGTAAGCTTAAGAATATTTTAAGATAGTACTTCAGTAGGAGATGATATTCAGATAATAATATAGAAAAAGATGTTTGGTTGGATAGAGCGATTTGCCAACATACAGATAATAATAAATAAGAATATGTTTTTTGGATCAGTAGATTGAGTAGAAGATGGTTTACAAACAAACAAAGATAATAATATACAAGTGGATAGTATTTGGATCATAGAATGAGACCATGGTGATTTACCAACACATACAGAAAAAATATATAAGAATTTGTAAGGATGATGATGCTATTTGGATCAGTGAGTCCAAGGTGATTTACCAAACTATGTAGATAATGATATATTTCAACACCAACTTGGATAATGGAGCATGTCATACCTCGCCTAAAGCTACGAGTACACAATACCCAACAATTTGTCTGTTTGTGTTTTATTATCAATAAATTTAACTCGCATCAAGTTACATGGTAATGTTTGGCTCACTTAAATTCACTAGAAACACGGTGTTTATCGTCTAGATCTCGGCTTATCCTACCTACATCTATTTTTATATTGTGTTGGTGGTCTCGCCGTTACACTTAGTATGTTGTCAGGGTATTTATAGGGGGTTGTTGTGTCACGAATTTAAAAAGTGAAATATCCCATGTCAAGCTGGTATTGTTAAATAAGGTTTTAATGTGTTCTGATATACTTTGGGTAAAATTTGGATATGACTGATTTCTTCATTTGAAGCAGGTATAATCTAAAATTTAAAATACACTTTAAACACTTAGAGCATTTGATTTGTTCTTGTTTCAAGTCATCTAGTTCAAGCACTTACAAACAAAAATTGTATTAGATATGAATTGTTTAAAGTTGTGTCCAATATTATCCGGTAAAAGTATATCACATGATTCCATTGGAATCAGACCATCAAATTATTTTATAACATTCAGCACCAAATATTACAGTGAATATTAATTCTACATGAAATGATGTAGAAAGTACATTCAACTCAACATAAAAATATGCAAATTCGCTAACCAAGAACAAAGTACACAGTTAAATGTTGTAAATCAAAGTAAAGAAAATCGTTTCTCGCGGAAGAAAATTTGATTTTTTAACATTCAATAGTATTAATTGTCTGTATTTGACGTCTGTCTAGAACATTTGAATCTCCAATCAGATACAAACTTAAAAATAACCTTCTTCTTGGTCGATTTATAACTACAAATCACCTTTATTAACGTCCATCAAACTCAGACATTCAGCCCGAGACTGTCATGGCCGACAACTAGACCATTTCCGCTTATAAAAGCATTTTAAGTTGTTTTGAAACACGCTAATTGGTGCCCTTACATCGAATATAAAAACTAAATCTGTATTTCAATAAAAGGAATTTCCCAGTTCTCAAGAAATAGACATGCTTCTGGACGTTTTTTAGCTTTGGAAATGTCTTGATAGTTCATCAATATATCAGGAAGATTTGAATTAAAGATTGGTGCTGACTACTGCCCTGTCGACCCTCATGAAAAGTAACTGAACGACACAGATGAAGATAACTTGGTTTACTAAAAACAAAAACAAAATATTGTTCTTTTAATTCTTCAAACATATTTTGCACCACAAATAGGGGTTTTCATCTTGAAATGTGCCCAGAAAGGTCAAATCCGCCCATTACAGTTGTGGTAAAAAGGGTGATTTTTATTCCAGATGTAGAACGAACACCTTTAGAGTTCCAAATTCTTACTAGCAATTAGTTGTTTTTTGGAAGAATGATTCTCTGTTTGCAGGATGATTAAAAAGTTTCATGTTTCATTCCGAGGTCATACAATAAGATACCAAGCACATGTAGGATACCCAATGTTAAAGATAATGCTCTAGTGTATTTTACTCAGTCACTAGAAAATTGTTCTGGATAATGTAAGTGTAATTTACTCAGTTCTGTCTAAATTTACCAAGTGTTCTTGTGTATTTTTTATGTATCGGTTTTCTATTTTATTTACTTACTGTGTATTCAATGGTGTATTTTACAAGGTGCTTATATTTTAGTGTAATTTTCTAGTTGTATATTTCACTCAGTGTTTTATTAAATGCATTTCAGTATATTTTACCCAGTGTTACAGAGTTAAAATCGTCAAGTATTGACACGAATTAATTATTCATATTCTAAATATTTTGTTTAGCTGGTTTTTATTCTGAATCTAACTTCATTAAATTCTTATTTTATATTAATTATCAATGATTTATTGTTTTCATATGGATTGATTGTTTATTCCTTGGGTTTCCAGTCGCTTTTGTTGAATGCTGAACGAATTCTGAAACATAGATAATCTAGAGCCTTTCTATTGTTTGAAGTTTCTGTTCAATTAAGAACGAGAATATGCACAGGTCATGTGTTACATAAAATAGTAATTCATGAACAGTCCGTTGTCGTACAAGAATGGCCTTTATTGCTCACAACAAATAGCCAGATGTGTCATATAGACAAACATTTCGGGGCCAATCTATTTTGTTGAAAGACATTCAGTCTACTTGTAAGGACCCAAAATCTCTGACCTAAATGAATACATCATACGGCCAAATATTTATGAATAAAGGTATTTCCTCGGGAAAGATCATCACTGGAGATCAACGTAAACCCAGGCGTAAAAAAAACAGATAAAATACAGATTAATTTCAGATATCAAAATTTATTTAACACATATAATGATGATAAACGATGGATAGCCTAGAATTTAACACAGAATTCCGAACTGGTCAAAATACAGCTCTACATAGTTCGTTCCGTGCATGTTTATGGGTTACTTCACTTCTTAATCTCTACACACAAAGGGGTTGACTTTAAAGAACGAATTTCATTGATATGGGTTGAAGGTGTAAACCTTGGTTTCTCCCAAACGTCTGTTGATGATGGAATAGATGAAGTTACCTACAAAATGTAATCATGAAACGACGTATATAGAGCTGTTTCTGGGCAGATTGAGGGAATCTTAAATTACAATGAACCTTAACACGAAATATAGACAAAATATGAATTATATATAAACATGATAATAATATAGACAACCATCTTCATTACGAGATGGTCGGGCAGTTTTAAAACTGATTATTATATAAATAAAACAATATAAAATTGGAATGCAAATTTCATAAATAAAACAGTTAAAATGTCATACTTGGTGTAATTTTAATATTTAGAAAATGGAAGTGATCTTTTAAACAAAAGTAACATGAACTGTTTTATCAACTTCAAATTTCAGAATAAACAAAATTACAACGCTAGGTAGAGTAAATAAATAACATTTTAAGTACAGGTCACTTAAAAACAAGAAAACATTTCAAGGTACAAAATGGTTTTGTTTTCTCTCCATGCCTCGTACAAAGGTAATTCCATGATACGAAATAAAATGCATTTGTTAATCTGTGTTTTGGTTGTGTTGAAATTGTCAGTTCACCGGATAACTAAAATATAAATTTCTATACAAGAATATTTGATGCTACATAAATTAAACTTCACCTTATTGCGAGGGGAAAGATTGAAAAATTTAAAAAATTGTGTTATGGTTTTGATTTTAACTGTAAACTTGGAACATATATGATTGATGTTAATGTCCAAGAAATAACTAAATATATTTCGTTTCATAAACAAGTAGATATTATAATTTTACAACCATCCGACTGAAGAGGTCATAAATTTGTCTAAATGTGTATATATGCCACCTGAACATTTGGCTGAATAATATTGACACTAATGAGTCGGCATCTGTCTTCTCTCTCAGGTAGTCATAAATATCATGATACAGAAACAATACAGAACCTAAATTTTATAGACATCATTGACAACATAGACACCGCCCCTCAAATTAGTCACGATAATCAGAGCACCGCCCTTCATCAGATAATCAGTAAATTGCGACCATCTTCAACATGATGGTCATATATTACAAGAGTTTAAACACACTGACGCATTAGTTTGTCAGAAAACAACAGACAATTAAATTTTCGATTCCAAAAACTTTTTATGAAACGAAATATATTAAATATGGAGTAAAAGATTAAGGTACCGGTAACCAGCAGAATATATATGCAGGCAAAATACATGATGTGTTACATTATTTTGAGTTGAAATGTAAACTATTACAACACTACTCTTAATTAGTTTCATTATTAAGTTACATTTCTCACCTTTCAGAAAGAAAGTAATGTAGGCTATTATTGTAAAATTTATACGAAAACTTAAATCAATTCTGTAATTTTAATTCTGATAGAAAATATTATTGTTACATGTAACTGTGGAGTAAATGTCAACAAAACAGATAGTCAAAATTACAACTTATTTTTTTATACTGCAAAATAAAATATTAGAATGATGCGTGACCTTCCTTTTCTCATGAAATTTTGTAAATAATTCGTATTGCCCTATATTGTACCTTAGATGAAATAGACATGTCAATTTTTAATAATTAGAAGTAGCACAATTAATATCATTAAAGCGTATTTTATGAAAAATGATGAAGAAAAAGGAAAAAATAATTGGCAAGATTCAAAATGACTAAAGAATCCCTAATACTATAATAGAAGAAATGTTGTGAAAATTCTGAATTTCGATTTTATTTATTAAACATATCTTGGAATGAATTTCAAATCCCAATTTAATCTATTACATCAACACAGTGGGATAAACAAAAATTAATGGAATGTATAAACGGAAAACTTAAAAAAAAATAATAACTATAATGCAAAAAAGTTAAATATTTATCTAGTTGAAATGTATACACTCTATGCTTATAAATTATTACCTTATTTATCAGAATATTTGAGGCCGAGAGTAGGGCTAAGTAAACTTGAATTACAATAATTGGAAAATTTCATGAACCCGAAATTGGTAAATTAGAAAATTTCAACTTATTCTAATGGATTACATAAATCATTTTTCCAAATTAATAAAATCAGTACAATAAGAGTTAAAGAGATATTGTAAGAAGTATACGTTCTGATTGGCGACATTGAAATTTGAAAATTATAAGCGACCTTGTATAATGATGAGATATTATTTAATCTTTAACTGAATATTTTCTAATCCAAACAATAAAACCCGAGTTAAGATAATAGTTGAGTGGTTAAGATTGATTATCAAGCTACCTGTCTGTCATATACTGTAGATTCTACTGTAATCTTTTCACGGTGGGACCCGATAACACACAAACAGATAATACATAGCACATTCAGATAAACACTTTAAAAACTTTAAAATAACCATTACTAAAAACAAATCGAGGTAAAATGAAACGAACTTACAGTCTTTTTTTAATCTTGTTTCGTTTCGTTTTAATTGTCGAGTACAAATTTGAACAAGGGCAATGAAACTAACGTCACACATACGTATCAGAACGTTTTATGGGCGTCACCAAAGACTAGTTGCAAATAAAACGTTTTCATGGTTTTAGTTTACACACATGTAAGAACTAGACAAATCCAGTATAATTGTTCACTTGTTTACTGATCCTAGATCACACAATATTTAATAATCTAGATTGAATCCGAATTACCAGGTTCTTCCGTTCATTAGGTTGTAAGGTGATGAGGACAGCGTGGAACCGTTCATACTAGTAGACACATATCCAAGTCCATTTGATAAAATATTATGAGATAAAGTATTTTGTGAATTGACACTATTCCCTGTTAATGTTCCAGAAATTTCTGAAAGCGTTGGTGATCCCAGAGAGCCGACATGAGCCAAATTTTTCACTGAGGACACAGCGCAAGATGAATGCATGGAAGATGGGGATTGGTTTGTAGAGTTGGTGCTATGGCTATGACTGACTGTTGTAGTAGAGTGAGTTTGATGACTGGAATTATTTTCATTGGAATTACTGCACGGTTTACCATCTTTAACTAACACAGGGACCGCAACTCTTCTTGGGGAGGGATTTGAACTTCCACTTCCTGAAGAGCTCGAGCTGTGGTTATGAGACTGGTTATTTGAGCTGCTCTGTCGTTCCGAAGATTCCGATTTCTGATCGGACTTTTCTTTGTCTTTGGACATTCTCTTGTGTTTGTATCGATGATTTTGGAACCATATTTTGACCTGAGTCGGGGTCAGGTTTATCATGCTAGACAAATGTTCCCGTTCAGGCGCGGACAAATATTTTTGTTGTTTAAAACGTCTTTCAAGTTCGTATACTTGCGCCTGAGAAAAAAGGACACGTCTCTTTCGCCTTTGGGTTAAAGGAAACTGCATGCCTGCTTTATAGTTATATTGGTCGGCTCCCATCATACTTGATTGCATGGACATAGATGGCATAGCACAGGATCGTGGGTTCATCGTCAACTGGGGGACTGAAATGACAAATTAATAAAATAATCTTTAAAGAAAACAGAACAAAGTCGCAAGATTACACAGAAAAAAAACCCAAACAAAAACAACAAACAAACCCAAAAATTTCACAATCTATCATAATCATAACCACAAACCATACTTGAATATCTAGATATCAAAAATCAAAATGTTTTAAATATTTGAAAAATTAAAATGGGTAGAAATATGAGAAACTTATCTCAATGATCATATTTCTACATTTTAAAGAATAACCCCTTTTAAATTGTCAATGAAAAATTTTCTTTTTGATTTACTAATGCTGTCTATGGTGACAGTTATTCAATGCTCGTGTCAACGTAAGAAGCTATTGAATAAATTTCATTCAAAAAAATTATTGAATAAGAAAATAAAACTTTATACAAATATTGAAAATGGAGCATTAAAATTCTTAAGAAATTCTTTTCCTTAATATCGAACACGTGCGCCTCATTATTAATCCAATTGTTGAAATTACTAGAAGCGATTAATGTAATCCCGTTTTACTGGTACAATAGGCATACAATGACTGAATAACCGTACTACCGTAATTGCTGTATTGTAGCCAACAGATATCTCCCCGGGCTGCTTACATGCTTTCGCTTAATCTTTCCTACAAACATCCTATAATGGCTGTAACAGGCCAAAAATCACCGATAACCAAACACCCGCCAATTTTCTACGAATTGCCGGACAAAGGGTTAATAAAGAGGTGTAAATAATTACTACGACGAACTGGGTAGGTTTAATCTATTAAACACAGGTGTGTGAAGCTCAATATTTATCAAATAGAAAGTGTATTTTAATTTACTCTGGAGTTTATTATACATGTAGATATATCTCGCTTAATAAACAATCTTGATAAAAATATATTTTAGTTGCAAGAATTTGTTTTTTAAATTAATAATTTTCTAAGTCCGTGATATCCTTACCAATTATCAAACTGTATTGAGATCATGTATTTGAAAATTAATTTCAAAAATATACTGCATATAATGAGTATTAGTAAAATGAAATGAAGTTTGACTTTTCTGCAGCTGATTAAACTAATGGAGACGGGGAATTTTTTTTAGAAGTAATTGAGAAACGGTGGCGTTTCTTCCAATCTAAAAACTTTGTTACGCTCTTTGAACTCAAAGCGACACAAATATAAATGAAAAGCAATGCATTGTAAACTCATCGATTACTCATTGTTGTATTATTATGAGTAGGCCCTACGTATAGTTTGTTTTTTTTTTTTTTTTTGATAGATGACAGCGTATAACTCAATATAAAAAATTATACTTTGTTGTTGATTTAAAAGGTAAATTAATTTCACACCCTACGATCATTAACCAAGCAATTAATTACCATCATATTGATAAATCTATAGAATTATTAATATGACAAGATATTTTACTGGTTTAATACACCTCCTGATATCGTTAATAACCAATTATTACTATCATCAATACAGCATTGTTTCACTGAGTGAGAAAATTCATTGCTATCAAAGTGTTTCAATGTGATGGATCGATGTTGGGAAGAAAGGCCAGTTTTATTCTATTTTACTCTTCATACAAAGCCGTTACGGAGAGAACTGTATCGTTGAATGACAGAATAAGAAAAGCTCAGGAGTTCGTCGATTTTTTCGTTTCAAGTGTCACCAAGTTTTCTATGTATTGTAAAAGAGCCCCTTATTTACAGCCCTAATTGATTTGATAATACTGTACTACCTTGTATTCAATATGATATACAATTACCACCAGAATGACATGGTAGGATATTCTTCTATAAATTCCCGTATCCTCCAAGCTATGTACCGACTGACAAAACAAGCGACCAGGCATGAAAATGATATTTACATTTTTCACTCGAGCCGATAATATGTTTGTCAATAACTATTAGCGCCTAGCCATCGCTAGCTCTATCGTTTTGTTATCTCCTGGCCTCATATAGTTAAGCGCTGAACCTTAAATGTGAAACGAGTCCACGCACCTGTATAGAATTAAACGATTACTGCTGTCATATTCAATACAATATTTTTATTATGATAATAACTAGTTTCTAAACTTGTCTGATAATTTTAACTAATTGGGCAAAATCGAAAATAGAAACCACGATTCTTACAATTGAAGAATGCACGATCACAGAGCAAGTATAATTCAGAATTACAAAGGATATTTACAAAATAAAAAGATATTCAGGGTAAAGCGGAAAATTATTTCTAATTTTAGTAAAAATATTGAGTGAAAATTAAGTTCATAAACACATAGTGAATCCAATCAGGTCCTGTAATGCTTTGCAGCTTTCTCTATTGTGAATATTTTCTTAAATCATCAAAACAAGAAATGAATTAAACAAGATATTATGATCAAGAAATTTGTTTTTATGAATATATTTTCAGATCTTGACACACTTCCGGATGTCATCTTTATTCTGAGTTATGTTGTTTTTTTATACTTTAAAATCAGTTAACCCTCCTAGCTCTGTTTAGTTCATATTTTAATGAAGTAACTAATTGGCTAAAATCGAAATCGTACAAAAAACCAAAACATGACAATAATAGAAATAATATAGGAATGACTAGAACAATATCTGGAACTTGCAAGCAACTGCGTCTTGTATTTGTCTTGTTGCATCATTAGATTAATGACCTCTCGTCCGAAGGGATAAAACCTGGAAAGCGGCTAGAATCCCCTTCAGGGCACCGTTATTCCAAAAATAAATCATTTGTTTTAATTATAGATGGAAGTATTTTTTGTCTTCATTAACAGATAAAATTTCATATTTCCTAGCGATAGTGTCTTTTTTTTTAATATTACATTGCAATGCAAAACTCCGGTTTATTTTTTGAAAATAAATTTTGAAAATTTAAAAATATATCTTATAATTTTATTTCAAATATTAAAATTAAATTGTCTTTAAAATCCAGGGCATGTAAATATATTATACAAGTCTTTTTTTTTTGTTAACATATATTTTGTATATGTCAATGTTTGATTCGCTAGTTGATCTAAAATTAGAAAGTAAAATTTCTAAAAGTTGTAAGAGCTACCAATGTTTGTAGAATGTTTTATTGAATGAAAAAGTAAATTAATAAATCCGCGGTTTGTATATGATGTTGTCACTGTGGGCTGAACGTGGAGATAAAACGAATTCGCTAAAATATAATTTTTGTATTTTATTGTTGGTCTATCCATTATATAATTTAAGGATGGAATTCAATTGAATAATATTCACCCTGTATTTATGATTTCGATATCTTTATACATGTATCACAAATGAAACTAAATGGTCGGAAAAAACATGCTTTCGGTTTATTATTCATGTCTATTGTCTCTTTTTGAGACATACAAATGGAGATTTTAATTCTTAGTAAATAAGCATTTTCATCTAACGCACTCATCGGTTAAACACTAATAGCAAATTCAATAATTTGTATTTCTCACATATTGGGTCGAACGCCTTTCTTAAATCTATAAACGGCGATAAATTTTTAATGATTGCTCATACAAGCTATATTATTGTTTTATAAAATGATGATTACTTAATGAGAAATCGATAAGGATTAGGTCACGGCGTCTCTCTGCACGGTGAGCCGTCTTCAAACAGCAGAAATGGTATAGGATAATTTTAAGAAGAGATATGAAATTATGTGTAACTATTCAAAGAACCTAACTCCAAATCCTAACCTTATTTTTCCATAAATTTTAGATTTTGTTTCAGTCTCCAACTTGATTGTAAATAAATCTTGATGATCTTGATTTTCATCTTAGAGCTAATTATTTAAGTGCTGATAAGCACTGACATTAGATTCAAAACGCAGACTTTATTTCAGAAAAAGATGCAGATTCGAGTGTTTTTGTGATGCGTGTGTCCAGAATAAAACATGTTCCTATATCCACTGACTTTTATAATAAATATAAAAGGAAATCTAGCTACAATAGTTGATAAATATAACGTTTATACGTTAAGACAAGACTAAAAAATCTCCATTTTCATCCCTATTCTAATACAATTTTATGAGTATTTTCTTTATTTCTATGTAGAAATTGGCCGGGTCCTGACTAGAGTCAATATTGTATATGTCAATATTTCTACACCGCCATTCTTTATATCTTTCTATATCGTACTATATTTAATGAATAAAATATCTGAACCAAACCTTTTAGAATCTCCACATATTTTATAATAATTCTTACAATTTTTTATTTTATTCTTCAACTTTATTCAGGATTTTCAAAAGTGATGTCAGCAGATTGTATTATGTGTATCGCCAACGAGAATGATGATTTGGCAATCTGATTGTAGTTATAAGTTAACTACGTTTTAAACGTTACATTATTCCAGACGTGATATCCTTATTTTTTAGAGTTTAAAACTGTAAATAAATGTATTTGAAATGTCCAGTTAGCTCCATGTTTACAATACTTTAAGTCCAAGATAACTGAGGTTTGATAAATAAAGATCATCAACCAATTTGTAGGGGTGATATCTTGATGGTATCTTGATTGTTATTCTAACAATTATTAGAATATCATATCTATATTTAATATACCTGATTGTCCCCGGGGTGTGAAGATATTTAACTTTATCAATGGTTCAATGATTAGCCTATTGTCGCTTCAACACCTTTTAACAAATTCATTTACGGCGATCAAATTAATCAGCTCAGTCGACCACCTTATCTGTCCTAAATATGCGGCTCAGAACATTTGAGCTTCTTAGAATCGGATCAAGTCAATTGCTATAATGAGTTTTAACGGCAATATGATTATATTGGTTAAGTCGCACGTCAGATCAATTTGCTCCCGTCGACTGACAACTGCAATGATTTTATGACAGTGTCTTATAACTTAAAACAATTGCCGTGCAAAATGACAGAGTTATATTTTATCTTTTCTCTGAACATGCATTTATCAATTTAGTTTAAAAATTAAGTAGGAAGTAATGGCTTTTTGAGTAGAAATACCCCCTCCCAAATAAAATATATATATGTTACTTACATGTGAGTCTTGGATCATTGCTGGAACTGTACCAAGATGGTGCAGAGTGTCTAGATGGATCTCCATATCCTAGATCAGATCCGTTACAGTACGCTGACGGATACGACGGTGTATGATGTGATAACGGTGGTACTCCATAATTATGGTACGGATTGGTAACGGGTAGATTCATTGCTCCGGTTCCGTTCATACTCTGTGGGTGTTGCGACGTTCTGTAATTCAACGGAGGGATAGCTGCTTCAATTGTTGTTCTTTTAAAGGTATCGTCCAAAGGACTCAGGATGTCCGTAACGGAAAATGGTGTGCTATGCTTTGGACTCAGGGACATAGCTCGAAGCAGTGCCTCCTGCTAATCCTTTTCGACGCTTCTCGAGTAAAGTCCTCCACGATTCGATATCTCCTTGTTGCTCTCAGATACACTTGGAAGTTTGGAGTGGCAATGTAACGTCATACTCTTATACACGTTTGTATATTGTCCGTTTCTTGTCATTTTCACATATTTCTCGCATTCTACGCATGCGTAGTTGCTTACAATATTGTCCAAGGTATCGGAACCCCGCCCACTATTATTCATGAATGGACAATCAAACGTCGAATGTAATGATTGACAACTTTAATCCTTATTAAGCCTGTCATAATTGATAGGGCGTGTCGTTATTAAACTCTCAATACAAGTATCGCCGTAGCTGTGATGAATAGCCTCGAGTATTTATTGAAGTTTGCTGTAACGTTTGATGAATCATTTTCTAACACAATATTCTAAAGAATTTAGCTTTAGTGTGACGTGTGGTACCGCCCTTATTTCTTGTTCTTGTTAAAGAAGGTGGAGTCAAAGTTCTAAGCTTCACTAAACGATGCACTTAGCAGCAACTGTATTAAGGCTTTGAAGTAGGCAAGAGCTTATCAAATAGTTTTAACATGCTATCAATGTTCCCTAGGAGAATGGTTATTTAATGAACTTGAGGTAGTCAATTACTTCAAGTCTTTAATTGACTGTAATAGTGTATTAAATAAACGTTTGACTCGACTAACAAAGTGTATCAAATCACTACATGTATATTAATAATACTCGAAAACTTTTGTCAAGCCAATATGTCGACTACTTCATTTGATAAATTATTTTTCTAAAGCCTCTTTTCTCCACTCTTCTACTTTCTTATTCGTTATCATAGACGATCCTTCAAAATTTACCTCGACACATGGGCAAAACACAATACTCGATCAGTTTCATTTAAGTTAAAATATGTTTATTCAAAATCAAATTCTCAACTCTGAAATCCAGTTGTTTATGGAGCTATAGGGCGGCACTTCAGTAGCTTGCAACCTTACCAATGAATTGATAATATAACATATCAAATCAAAACAACTTTTATTCAGTCATTCATTGAACATTTCTACATCATTCATTTTCTTATCTCAGGTTGATAGTATCATATTATTAAACTATTGAATGACATATTGTATTTCGATAAAAAAAAAAATCAATTTAGTCTAACTTGACCTACCCATTTTTTATTTATTAAGATTAAATTATTATATTTTTTTACAATATGGTTTCATTAATAAAATCTAATCAGTTTCATCGGATAACAGCGCAATATTGATTATAATAATTCATTTATCATCTAAGAGGTTCAAAATACATAAAAAACAATTAGCAGAATTTAATCAGGTGTTTCAGAATTGTGAGTTTTGCCTTAATTCAGCATTGATTAAGAAACAAAAAATTACAGGAAATAATTGTGCGCACATAGATCTGAATTGCTATATTGTTATTGGTATTTAGAAAGAATATTGTGAAAGAAAAAGAAGTTACATCGATATTTCAAATATTAATTTTTACAATAACATATAGTGCTAAAAAAGAAGAAAATCTCGTCAAAACTGAAAAAATATTGATGAATTAGGTAACATATTCAAATATAATTGGCTCTAGTAAAATGACGTGGGTCCCGAAACGATGGGAAAAACTATACACAAAGATGAAAGAACTACCGCAGTTGAAGAGAACAGAGATAATTATATTGGACATGACAAGGCGAACAGTGAGGGCCAAACGATGATTTAATACGAACAATATCTCAATAATTCCCCCACAGCAGGTTGTACAACATACGGGGAGTTGATGAACACATGAGGGCATGAAGCGATTCTATATTATACAGGTATCAGAGATGACAGGAAGTTGGTGATACAATAAAGGCATACAGTTTTAAATATATAGTTTTAGATAGTATATACTGGTACCCAGCGAACACACGAGGTAATTCTGTTCATATACATCTGAAATGAGTTTAATAGTACAGACAGCCCTACCAAAAATATATGTGCATGGTTAATGCTATCGCAGAAGTTGTCAAACGCTAAAAAAACAAAACAAAAAAAAACATTTTAGTCACGTAAGGGTTTACGCTTCTCTTGTCCACCTATGTTGTAAATTTTCAATATACAAATCATTGTTACTTCGTATTATTGGATACAAGGTAAGAAAGATAAAACGAGGGGCTATGATTATATTTGACAACTGAAGTGCTACATTTCATCGCAGTTAGTTTGTTTCTACCTACTGCAGTCACCTCGTATCAAACTAACACGTGTTCTACAGAGAGGGATGGCCCGCTGTGAGTAATCATTCACCCTCTGATCAATCGTATTCACTAAATTTTCTATAACTCAGCAGGCTTAATCGTTACCTCCACACTAAATTGCAGCCTCATTGAAAACACGGGGAAGAAAAAACAACAAACCGTTTTAGACGCTGAATCGAAACTCAACGGGTCGTGTAACGAGCTACTGGAGCGAGAGAAGAAATTTTCTGGTGGATTCAAGAAGAAATGTTATTATCCTAAATTTGATGTTTAATTCAATATTGATATTATATTTTATCAGTAGTGTAATGATCATTTAATTACTGTTTCACCATACTCTTCCAGTTTTCTTCTTTTACCAAAAGCCAATCAATTAAACACGGGTCATCTGGAATAATGGGCGTTTTACGGTGACACCCTGTGACTCGCCACCGGGTTGCGAAAATTATTGTTGACAAGATCATATTAATACTATTTCATCCACATCACTTATTTCTAGAATCGGTTAAAATTGGACTTAAAGTTTAATTGTTGACGATTTCTCAAATACCCAAAATAATGATGGGGTTGACGTATCCACTTCCGGTAATTCTTTGTCCTAAAATGACCCTATGTTTTTTATGCTTCACATCGCTGCTAAATTTTACTAACAAGACTACAAGTTTAGATAACAAAATTTAAAGTTTTGAGTGGTGTTTTGTTGTAGGATAGGAAGATAAGTAGATAGTTTTAATGGGGTTCCTGAGTATTCTTAACTTTAATCATTCATGTATCTGATGATTTGATCATCTTTATCTCCAAATAACAACGCTCTTGATTTCACTTACGATTGCGGTATCAGCCACTAAACTATACAATGAGAGGAGTTAACTCTTGTTGTCTTTTTTTTTATTTGATTATTCTTCTCCATGCTTTTCTTCAGTTTACGAAATAGGTTGATTTCCGTCTTCCTCATTTCAAATTTCTCGTCTTTGTACTGATTTATAGTTTCAGGAAAATGTATTGCATTAAATTTCACATTATATATTATGATAATATAATTGATTTTTAAAAGTACATCGAAATTCCATTTAAACAATATTAACCCTTATCCAGTGACTCCCTTTCAATACCTTGCTACCTTTCAACAACCCTAACTTGTAGATCTCTAATTGTTTTAAGAGGTTTTCAATCTGAGTGAACGGCTCTTGGCATGTTGAGGGACCCTTCGATAAACTGATACCTGCATTTGGTAACAAGTAGACTTGAACAAGGCTTCAAAAGAACTTGATTGCATTTTTAACTCGCATCAAGTCAGCGATAATAGGCTATTGAACCGAACTCAAGGCGGATTTTGTTACAATATCTATATCACAATATAATATTTATTAAAATATTTTCTGGGTGGGTTGACATCTGAATAACTCGAGATCTACTGTGTATTATTCTGTGTGTTTCTGTAATCCGGCTATTTAACCTGTGATTGTTAAGATAATATTTTACGACCAACCGAATCCATTCAAAAACTCTCTGCTTATATATAGCTTATCATTGAAAAAAATATAAAAATCTTGTTGGTTTTTAGGATTTATTGTGGTTTGTGGTAGATGGGCGGAGATCACCGACTTGTGCTCTTTTAAAATCTAATTTCCCCAAGTTGTAAATCAACAGTGTTGTATTGAGCTGCTGCCACTGTGAAGGTTTTGGCCAACTGTATATGTGTTCAGGTGTAGAACTGTCAATTTTAACACAATTGTTCAATGGATGCCAAATAAAAATACGTAAGCGAAATATTTTTGATTTTGAAACATCGGTTTCGGATGAATAGAAGGTTGAAAGGCTGTGACTGACATGATGTGTTTTATTCATCAGTTTATTTTTCATGTGTTGTGTTTCCCCTCCCCTCCCTCCTTCACCAACTTCGAACATTTCCTGTTTTTTCAGTTGTAAATTTAAATATATTTGTGCTTGTACAGTTTATGCCCACCTGATAAGAAAGTATATATCATATAAATCATGTAGTATTAATTCGATTGCGTTGCCTATTTTCTCAATCTTAATTTCACTGACAATTAAAATACATTGATAATTAAAGAAGGGTTAATATATTTCTTGTTCTAATCCATCAGTCTAAATGGGTTATAAATGTGAATATATTTATTGTACAAGATTTGAAATTGTCGCATTCGTTGATACATTTAATAAGGAATAAATTATTGCAAATATATTTTTGGATTAAATTTGTGAAAAAAAAAATCGATTTCTAATTTTATATTTATATTTTTGAATGGTATAAATGATACAAAATTAACCAACAATTCTGTCAAATATTCTGGACACCTGTGTTATTTTAAATCTTTATTTCTAATAATTAACTTAGATTTTATTTGGTTTGGGACTTAGCTGAACTAGGTGATAAAAGTATAAGGTGAGAAAGTTGTCGGCCTTGATGTAAAGGTAAACATTGATATGGTTCAGGGGTGTTGATATTTTCTTTTTCAAAAATAATTAGGATGTAAAACTCCATTTCATTTATTGATAATCAAGGCTAGTTTATTTGTTGTAATTTTGATAATTTTTTTATGTTTTTACAGTGGTTTTCTTACGTGATTTATAAATGTATTACAGTAACTTATTTATGTGTGTAATATACTGTGATCTGAAATTCTGAATTTCGTTATTTTCCAACTTTATGATATTTCGGAAATAATTTAATACTTTAGTACATCAATATTTTAAACTGTATTTCCATAACCAGAATAATTTATAACTTTTCTCTTTTAAAAGTTGGTAGCCAAATTTACATGTTTTAGATGTGCTTAGATTTTTTTTTAAAAAAAGACCACTTGTATCTTATCTGAATTATTATTCCTTACTGAAAATTGAAAAAAAAATGGTCAGAGAAAATTTTATTGTGGGAACATTCTTTTTTTAATTGACAAGACCAGAAAGTTTTCTGGGCTTATTCTCACCAACAGTCTTAGTGTCAGAAAACTAAACCCACTCGAACATCTCGAGCACCACTCGGATCTATTCTATACTCGGTTCCTTTTCTCAGATTATCTCCAACCATTCACCTGAGTGTGACTTAGGAACGGGGTAGTAAAAGAGTTAGTGGTAGAGCGGGACTGTGATTGAATTAGGGTTTATTGAAAGATTTATCAGTTTAGGTGTGAAGAATTAACTCGCTTGATAACTCTGCCGTTATAAAGTTGTAAGCCAAAACAATGTGGTTTGTACATTAAAGTTTTACACCTCTTTCCTTCATCTTAGCTTTCGAAGTGTACAATTACTAAATGATTAGATATAAGAAGCATCCGTTCTACTTCTAGTGAAATATTCAAAAAACAATTCCACGATAAGAATTTTAAAAAGATTATTTCCTTGGGTAAAACCTACGCCTTTCTCTGGAATTTCGTTTGGATGGTAATTTTGGTCAATGCTTTAATTCCATTAACATTCAAAGATTGAGTCCGTTTGCTTTCTGTGGAATATTGGAATATGCAATTGGAATTGGTTGGCCTAAAGGTTGAATAACGATGTTGAGTAAGGGTCAGTGTGTAGCCAATGGGTATGGTTAAGGCAGTAAGTGGTGGACAAGTACCTATTGTTTATGGGTAAGTGCAGGTAATAACTAACACCACACCTGGATCGGATTATCTTCACAGTACATTAACTAGTCAAGTAATAATAACTAATCTTTTTATTCAAATAAAATACTTAGTAATACTTTTATTTTATTACTGAACGCTTCTGTTTTCGTTTTCAGTTAAATTGAATACTCAATAGGGTACTTGGATTAAGGATATTGATGATTATACTGTTTTCAATTGTAATGTTAAAAATGAAAAATCAGCGCTTTCTGATTTTAACCACTCAGGACAAATTTTAAAAAAAAATAGGAGTCAAGAATAACATGTTCCTCAGTTTTTACCTAGTCATTGGAAGCTAGAACACAGCAAAGATACATACACGCTATCTGTACTATTCTAATTGTTTGGAAGGGTTAAAGAACATTTTGTCACAGAGCGGGATCCAAGACCGAGCTAGCATGCACCATTGAAATGTGGTTTTCTTTAATTATTAATATTAAAACTAAGGATAGAGACCTAGTGTCATTCATTTTTTAAATGTGGTTAAAAATGGTAAAGTACCCTTTTTGCTACAACAAAAAGTAGATATCCAACTGCGCAACTCGCGAACCGCTGTTTTGGTAACGGGGATATTATTTTGCGCTGTGTTAAAAAACCATCAAGGTGCTGATTTGCTACTTACTACCTGCGAATTAATCTGTTAATCCTAATCCGCGGATTTATGATTGAGTGCACGTGCTGCAGGTGCTAGTTGGATAGGGTAAGATAGACCACCTAAAGGGAGGTCAAATATATAAATATATCTACAACACGGTATATAATAGGCATAGCGTTATAATAAGTATGTACCTTGTTTAGCTTATAAATACATTTGACAGGCATGTTTTGGTAGTGGATTAAACGTTCGCAGGCCAGGTGGATGGATTTAACCACCCAATTTCTTCATAATATTATCAAAAACATATTGATATGCCAATATTTAATTTGATTATTAAGAAATATGTCCATCTCAGCACATTTGTTTTGAACGACTTTGGTTTTTGTAGAAAAAATAATATACCTATATTCCAAAAATATTAGTTTTAGTAACTTCATTTTTTATATAGCATTTTAACTAACTTCATTTTTTATATAGCATTTTAACTAACTTTATTTTTTATATAGCATTTTAACTAACTTCATTTTTTATATAGCATTTTAACTAACTTTATTTTTTATGTAATATTTTAACTAACTTTTTTTATATAACATTTTAACTAACTTTATTTTTCATATAGCATTTTAACTGACTTTGTTTTTATATAGCATTTTAACTAACTTTATTTTTTATATAGCATTTTAACTAACTTTATTTTTCATATAGCATTTTAACTAACATTATTTTATGTAGCATTTTAACTAACTATATTCATAATATAGTATTTTAAATAACTTCATATTTTATATTGCATTTTAACTCACTTTATTTTTTTATATAGCATTTTAACTAACTTTGTTTTTATATAGCATTGTAACTAACTTTATTTTTTATATAACATTTTAACTAACTTAATTTTTTATATAGTATTTTAACTAACTTTATGTTTTTATATTGTATTTTAACTAACTTTATGTTTTTATATTGTATTTTAACTAACTTTATATTTTATATAGCATTTTTAACTAACTTTATTTTTCTATATAGCATTTTAACTAACTTTGTTTTTTATATAGTATTTTAAATAACTTTATGTTTTATATAGTATCTTAACTAATTAATTTTTTTTATATTGCGATTTATGTTTCATCTATATTTATGTGATTATCAAAAAATATATTTAGTTATATTATATCTGACAAAAAAAAAGAAAGAAATGGTCCTATTTTTTCGTAAACTATTTATATTACTTGTAATTATTATATATTTATAATTATCAGTTTTGTTATTTGCTGTTATCACTTATCATGTTTAATTCAGTGGAATAATTCTGATTTGATTACATGCATCTTCTGTGAATTTATTTTCCTCTAAGCTGCCCGTCATCGGAAGGTGTAGAAGATAATTTCCAATCTGAAGATGACAATAAGAACAAATGTCAATGAATTTATCAAATCAAATATTTCTTGTTACAAGTTTTATTATATTTGACATACGTGACATTTTCAAGTAGCATCTTAATTAAGTCAGAATGTTTCTACAACAGACTATAATCATATTACACTTGTTTTAGACAGAAACCTGATAATCAAGACCTAAATTACAGGAAGAGTTATCCGCCTTGATAAAACTGTCATAATCATCCAGTCAGCTTAATTACTTCCGGTAAATCTAACTATTTGATGAAGGTGTCAATAGAATGAGCTTGTTAACACCTGAATGATAGAATTATCTACCTCTGACACTATATGTAATTAATGTGCTTTACTCCTACCAGATGTCGCCACTTACCAGCTTCTTCTGTCACCTGTAAAAGGTTCTAATTGGTTAGGGGCCTTTTTAGCCGTCGACTCTCGTCCTATACTGGAATTGCTTTTTTTGTATATATAATTAATATTTTTGATCGATTTTTTGATTTGACAAATTAAACATTTCTATGTTGTCATCGAGCCTCTTAATCTTTTCCACAATTCGCATCGAATAACATCAATTTATTTATTAGTTTATTTATTCATTTATTATATTTGTTTTAATAACTAATCAAGGCTAATAGCATACTGGTTAATTTATTCCTAAAATTTGCAACACCTCA
Organism: Nipponacmea schrenckii; assembly: GCA_030562195.1. NCBI lineage: Eukaryota > Metazoa > Mollusca > Gastropoda > Lottiidae > Nipponacmea > Nipponacmea schrenckii. Next base: position 13,919,173 of record CM060199.1, on the reverse strand, counting down.
CGTCAATATAAATAGTTAGAACTAATAAACCATTATGCAAATTCAATTCATAATTTCTTGAACGAAATTACTAAATTTACCAAATAGAAATGTACTTAAACTATATAGTCATTCACAAAAATCAAGTAGAAGGGACCATATAGTAATTTAAATGTATTAGTACACTACAATTACTACATGTGCATTCACAATTTTTTGTCAAATTTATTAGAATTCTAATTCTAAATTTTAAAGGTATTCTTATGCAAATATAAAGTATGACAGCATATGTCTCAAAATTATGGAAAAAATATATTCAAACGTAAGATCAAATACATTAATATTCAATTTCGAAATTTTTGTTTTCTTTGGTAGAACTCATTCATATTTAAATTGAGTTTTCCAGTGGGTCTCAAGAAGTCAAAATTCACCTGAATTTATCTAATTACTGGACAACCTGGCATGGGAAAAGAAAACAAAACTACTTACTAGTTCGTGGTTCAACGAAAAAATTTACAATTTGACAATAGAAGTTATACATGGGAAAATACTTAATTACTGACGATGGGTTGTTGAATAATGCCCAGAACGCATACTAATTAAGTGGTGTTTTTTCTAAAGAGGGTGGAGCTTCCCAACAAAATACCGTGTTTTGTATTTTGTCAAATTTGCTCAACGTTTTAACGAAGAACAAACCCGATATTTCTACATATGAAGAGCTTTAAAAGAGATCGTTGAGGGCTTGTTGAAAAGTGTCAAGATTATAAGTATCTAGGTGCAACAAAACACACAAATCTTACAACATAAAACATAGTATTATATATGTTGGGTACGTCTGGATATTCATTCGTCTACTGTCACGTGCGTGTCGATATCGGCCTGAGCGTAAATATACCATGCAGCTGAGCAAAGGGTGGAAACTGAAAATTGTCAAAAATTCGACTACATCGCCTGAGGCTAGATTTCTTCGCTTTGTGGTTCGAACTGGGTAAATAATTATTAAAATAATTTGATATAAGATGGTGAAAGTAATTGCTAGGTAGAAAAGAATATGAATACAATTAAAGAGAGCAATCCAACTCGCTTTTTTCTTTTACAAGTTTAATACTCAGGCGTTGACCCTACCTAAAATCAGTGGAATAAATTCACATTCTAACGTATCTTCTTTCAACTTTATGTCAATAATCTGTCCAGTAGCTCAACTAGATGATTTGGGGCACCCCCCGGGCAATTGTATTTTTTTTTGAACATATTATGCTCAAATGTATGTATTTCGTTATAAGGGACGGAGGACTATGAACAAGTCCCCGGGTAGCCAATGTAGCCGTCTACAGCGTAGCATTGCTGCTCAAGGACAGTTATCAAGTTTAATGTCATGTGTTCAACACCTCTTAAAAGAAGCATCAACCATAAAACTGCCACCACCACAACTTGTGGAGAATTGCAGTAACTAAAGGGCTGTAACCCCAAAAGAGGGCCATTCGGACCACAACTATGTAATACTATAAGGTCGGAAGGTATTTGGTTCAAATACAATGCAATACAATTCTAAGCTATTGTTATGGTTATAAAAGTCATAAAAATAAGATGATTTTTTACTTAGAAGTAGCAACAAAAAAGAGAAAAATGATTAAGAAACTAAATCCTTAAAACGAAAAGAAGCCAGAACGTAATCCATTCCATTCCAATTAATACTTTCAAGGCAGATGTTTGGAGCCAAACTCAAATATTTGAAATGAAGTGCACAATCTGCAGCCATTAGTGTTACTGCACTCTAATTGCATGGGCCTAGACTGTGATTCATTCTCTACTAACAGGACTAATTGGAATTGTTGCCAGCCTGTCGATTATGTTGTTAATTTGGCATTTAAATCAACAAACACTAATTTCATTCACTCTTGCTACGATCTTTTTCCTTTTAAAGACACATTACGGAATAACATTTTGAGACCGATTTTGATCTCAAGCATCTCATACCACATCTATACCTCTTCACTTCTGTATAAGTATATTTGTTACAGTTTTAGTTCAGTTAAATGAGAAGATTATTCTTAAGCGATGGCCTGACTAGTAACTATTAACCATGGTATCATACCATTAGCCAAACCTCATCTGAAATGTCTTGACAATATTATATGTGAGTTTATATTCCGTGAGTGTGTAATATATCTTGCAAAACGCTTTAACTTAACTAATTTGTCATGCGTATATAACACAATTTACATGAAGCCTACATAATATGTCCCTTAAGTTAACATTTCCATTGATGGCAATCACAAACACCAACCCTGTTTTACTCACCAGTTTTGAAATTTTGATTTGAAAATGTCTATCAAAGCTATCTTTTTAACCGAGGGTACAGACTATCCAGTAATCTAACTACCTGATAGCTGATTTGGAACCACGTTTCTTGACTATTGTAGCTTAACACATGCGGCATCGTGGTCCAACTGGTAAACTAGAACATTATAACATATTTTAGTTCAGATTGATTATATTATTACTGTAGTGTTTGTCTTCAGCAACTCAATGTGTATCAGTAGTCCATTATAGTTGGTTGATAAGGTATTAGGGACAATATTCCAATGATCTTTTATTGTGTTCAAGTCAAATGAATGACTGCTATTCACAGATCGGTGGCTAGGTTTACTCTATGAACAATAAGTCAACATTTTTCAATAGTAATGATAGTGCTGACACCAGAGGGACTACATTAAATAAAAGCAAATTAATCTTGTCATAATTGGTTGATAAAATATCCCCCTTCCTTTCATTAACATTGCTAGTCACATAGCAATGAATCATAATTCCTATTTTGTATGCATGTAGTTAATGCGAGGGTTCGAACACCTATGGGTACACCCATGGCACCTGTAGAATAAAGTACAGAGATAATGCATGGCTAATTATGCTGTGTCGTAAAAATATCAAACGCCTGGCACCTAGTAACAATTCACGACACACTGAAACATCAACAAATATTTTTTTTTATTATCAATGGATTGTCAATGAACCATCATTTAATTACGTCAAGTTTTCAAGTATCTCTCAATTCATAAAATTTATCAATGATTTTTTCTTATCAATATTCATTTTATCATTTACATTTTATTATCAACATGGATACATGCAGA